>LPNX010622384.1:585437-763734 GCA_001517045.1 Pseudotsuga menziesii
CCAACGTAATATTCTACAATTTGTTTTTTTACTGCAAGTCAAAATTCACATGGCATATATGCGTTTTCAGGGCTTCTCTCTAGTACATGAGTAAAAAATCAGGTTTTCATCGCCACATTTGGCCAAAAAGTGTTACCCATCTTCATGGAATCACCCAATAGACATGTATTATATGCGGCGCATAATAGTTGGATTTTCGAATCCCAATACTTTACTGAAGGTCACATATGTTACCACATATCCGTCGGAAATCCAATAAATACAACAACAACAAAAGAGAAATACCGACAACATTTTCAGTCGGTAGTATGGCATGATCGTCAAAATCGTGGGACAAGTCACCGGATATCCTACCACATGACAGTCGGATATCCGACACATATACCAACAAAAAAGATAAATACCAAAGTCATTTTCCTTCATTTTTATGGCATACTCATCATCTATTGCGGTAGGGACCGTCAGAGATCTGACGATGATCGAGAATTAAAAAAAATACTAGTTATGTCTGGTTCATCATTAGTTCTATGTAGATATCACGACTATTAGACATAACTGGTATAACTAATTGATCCCAATTAGTGGCTATATAATCATTTATTAGAATTGTATTAGCATGTCGTTAAATAGTATAAACAACATCAGTTAGTAATCTATTGTATGGGACATAAAATAAACGTATGACAATTCTGCTTATTGAAGGGTGTCTAGTTAAAAACAAGAAACAAGTAATAGGTGTGAAATTTTCTATATTCCACTAATTAATAAAATATTTAAATTTCATTTCCCAGACATGGATAATTAGAAAATTATCCATGATTTTAAAAATTATAACATAACACTAATTCCATTTCTATTAATCATTATTCCATATTTTAAAAAATCAATTATACTATTATCCAGTTGGAATGCATGACAGTGTTCAAGTGTTGATGGCACTGTAGCTGGGACCCAATCAAATTGATGACACTATTACTCCTTGATATTCAAAAACTCTGGTAGCAAACTTATTTTTTTTATCAATAAGAAGAGTTCATTCTATTACTTAAATTGGAAAAATAAAATAGTTACATATTCGAGTTTGTGCCCAAAAACATGGAGTTAGGCTGTATCCATGAGACCAAAAAAGAGAACGGTGTAGTAAAGTCCAAATAGAGTATCTAGACATAGTGTTATCTACCCAAAACCATTATACACTGGAAGTGTATCAAGAATATAAACATAAAGGAGAGAATTGGTCCAGCATTGAACCATTTACAGATCAAACAGAGGAAAAAAATGGTAGAGTTGAATAGATCAGCTAGCCTTTAACGGTGGACTCAGCCTCGTCCTCATTATCTTTTTTTAGTGCCTTCTCCCTTGGAATCATGGTTGGATCCCTAAAGACACTAGAAGGGATGCTCTAAGAGACGAATGATGTCTATCATGTGAGCAATATTACATCCAACATCTTCCTTGAAGATGCTAACAATGAGTTTCACCATGTCACCAAATATTTATCTCTCTCTCATATATATGGAGAGTATAAACTTTGGCCACTAGTAATTTGAGATCACCATATCTGGCATGATCCGAAGCATGAATTCCTCGAAGAGTTCATTTTCCATTGTAAAAATGTGTTAGGATTATTAATACTCGCTTGTCCAATTTGGTCATATGTCTAGATCAGGAGTCATGTCTAAATCGGGAGTCCACACAGTCTATTTTTAGTCACTAGCATCATTGGGTCCACTTGGCCTAATTGGGGCACATGTCCAAGTTACTAAAGTGTGGGGAACACTAATTGAGGCCTACTGCCACTGATTGCACTTATATGCATTAGTTTAGGATCCTCCTAGACCAATCCCTACAATTTAGGAGCCACTGGGAGTGCCGATACCAACCAAGGTCAGTTGAGTTGAGTTAGTGACTAATCAAGCTGAGTTAGGAGTCAGTTACATTCAGTTCTAGTCCTCTACATTCAGTTGGTGCTAGGTTTGGATGGCTACATGTAGGAGAGGCACATTTCTCACCTACCATAGTCAGTTAGCCACATTCAGCACTAAAGTAGACACTTGAGTTGTGTTTTAGAACTCCGTTGAACTCCGGTAATGGTTTAGACAAGGTCAATTAACTATTGAGTCCTCCGAAAGTGATTTAGACAAGGTCTTAGTTACTTACAGTCAAGTAGAGTCTAATCAATTTGAATTTACTCATGTGGATTTGAATTGCATGTGGCTATTTAATACATTGTATGTCATTGTAATTATTATATGATTACTCTTTGATTAATGAAAAGCATTCACAGCTGCAAGCCATTTTTGCATTGTTTCATTCTTTAATAACTGAGTAAATTGTGTGATCTATCTTGTGAGTTGTGTGTTTGTACATAGATCTATGTGCTCAATTTAATATGGTATCAGATCCTCGGTGGACAAGGCACTTATCCTCCTCATATCTCCTACTGGATCATTTTTTACCAAAATTGCTCCTTCCAGCTCTCCACCAGAAGCAGAAGGTTGACCACTTAGTACCCCAAGTTAAGGAATTGTTGATCAAGCTTGCTTGATAAACTATGCTGGGTGTGATGAAAACCTGAAATGTGCAGGCTATCGACCTTACAATGCCCCTTTTGTGTTTTTGCAGGTACAACTTTGAATGGCTTCATCAATTCTGGATTCATTAGTTCCTCTTCTCACCCTATTCACAAACTATTCAGAATGAAAGATGAAAATGATTGCATCTCTAAAGAGACAAGATCTCTATGAGGTGTCTACTATACTTGGTGAAGAGTCCTTTGAGAGAAAGGATGGTGGCTAAATGAATGTGATGCAGCTTATGGAACAATGTATATGGCCATTTCTCCTAGCATGCGCTACCTCAAAAGATCTGTTAAAAACCCAAAGGATCTCTGGAAAATATTGGACAGAACCTTTGGAATGATTGATGAGGATCATAATAGCATTTTGGAGAGGACATCCAGCACCATAAGCATCCCTGATCCAAAAATATTGTCCTCCACTCTCTCTGATGAAGTTGTTCAAGATGAAGAAGAAGCAGAAGCTTCTACAAAATCAATTCGAATTGAAGACAGTCTCCTTGTAGTGACTCCTTCTCCTGATGCTCCGGAAGTTTATTAGATCTCTGATATCTCATATCCTCATATGGATGAAATAGAACAATACATTCGAATCTCTGATATTGAATAAAAATATTGCTGCACTTACATGCAAACATTCCCTGGTGATTTTCCTTTGAATTTTGTGCAAAATTTGCCAATAATTGCTTCCGAAAGTGAAGAGAAATTTGATTTTTCTCTCTCTAATGTTGATTTTGGTGTGAAAATATGTAATAACTTTGCTATTTTGGAAGAAATATCATATTACCGGAGTGATTCATTCTCTCCCCTTGATCTATATCTTCCATCAAATTCCTGCAGGATTGCATGCACCAAAATTCAGAATTTTGAAGAAGAAGAAAGTTGTGCATCCATCGTCTCGGTTGACCATTTATTTGGATCTGATATTAACCTTATTGGATATGATATGATATTATTTATATCTGATCTAATATTTCTTGGTTTAATATTTCAAATTCATAATCTTTCAGTACTGCTTGTGGTTGTTCTCACCAACGGTGTGAAGAAACAAGTACTGGAAGTCTCCTACAAAACTGCTGCTAGGGATTTGATTTCATTTCACAGTTTTGGATCTGTTGTGAATCTATTTAGATATGATTTAATTTATAATATAATATTATTTGGTTCATATTTTATAATCTAAGAGCCTTCAGTCATTCTTCTAGTTGCTCTCACCAATTCTGGTGTGAAAAATCAAGTACCGTAATTTCTGATCTTCAAAACTGTTGCTGGGGATTTGGTGTTAGTTTCCTCTTACAAGGTTTCTAATATTTTATTATGTGATTCATTATCTATTTAAGAATCTATATCAGACTATGGAGCTCAATAATTCTCTCTCAATAGTCCCAGTGCTTCTCTACCATTGATCACATGCTCATCTCCTCACAAAACTAGTAAAGAGGAAGACATTATGCATCCGCCTGAACACTCGCTCCTAACACTTGGGGCTGATTTTACCACTCATGGTTTTCTATTCATGGCTGAAACATATCAGTTTATTGAGTGTTTCTCACATGTTCTAAATCCTCAAGAACCTTTTCTCAGTTATCAATTGACTTCAGTTGCTCTACATGGGTCCAGTCTTCATCCGACAGTAGTCTATATTTCTGATTTAGTTGAGCATGTCATTCTTCTTCCAAAGAGGAAGATTCCTCCAGACATAATTATGGAGAGGTTCACATGCCAGGCCCCAGGATACCTGTGCATATAAGAACCAGATTCATCGTGATTCTACCTGCTTAAGTAGAGGGGGGGATTTTTCCCCATGTGGTTTTTTCCCCAGCACCTTGTATTGAGCAATTACTTTACTTTACTTGATGTAATGGGTGACCTATGGTATTAGTTACTAGGGCCCATAGATTATCCAAGTTAGCATTCAGGGGGGGTGTTAGGATTATTAATCCTCCCTTTCCCAATTTGGTCATATGTCTAAATCAGGAGTCCAGCTAGTCTATTTTAGTCACTAGCACCATTGGGTCCACTTGGCCTAATTTGGCACATGTCCCAGTTACTAAAGTGTGGGGAACACTAATTGAGGCCTACTTCCATTGATTGTACTTGCATGCATCATTTTAGGAGCCTCCTAGACCAATCCCTACAATTTAGGCCTGCCACTGGGAGTATCGATACCAACCAAGGTCAGTTGAGTTGAGTTGGTGACTAGTCAAGTTGAGTTAGGAGTCAGTTACATTCAGTTCTAGTCCTCTACATTTAGTTAGTGCTAGGTTTGCATGGATGCATGCAGGAGAGGCGCATTTCTCACCTACCACAGTCATTTATCCTTACTCAACACTGAAGTAGACACTTGAGTTGTGTTTCAGAACTCCGTTGAACTTCGGTAATGGTTTAGACAAGGTCAGTTAACTATTGAGTCCTCCGATAGTGATTTAGACAGGGTCTTAGTTACCTACAGTCAAGTAGAGTCTAATCAATTCGAATTTCCTCATGTGGATTCGAATTGCATGTGGCTATTTAAGCCATTGTACCTCATTGTAATTATTATCTAATTACTCTTTGATTAATGAAAAGCATTGACAGCTACAAGCCATTTTGGCAATGTTCCATTCTTCAATAACTGAGTAAATTGTGTGATCTATCTTGTGAGTTGTGTGTTTTTCCATAGATATATGTGCTCAATTTAATACAATGGAGTCATGAATGTGAGCTAGGGTGTCTTCCTAGAAGAGAGCTTCCCAATCAATGTTTTTGGCTTCCTTCCAAGGAGAAGTCAAGGCCATATGATTTGAGGAAGACAACCTCTAGATGTTGTAGCATATACCAGTGGGATGCCAGATCCAATCTATCGTAGAAGTGGTGCCTGGATAGACCATGTCGACTAGTATTTGCATACAGGGAGAACTAAGGAACGTTCCTTCGGGATGTTGCGAGAAGGAGCAATCTTTGTTCCTTGAGATCATCCTATTATACTAGTTTCCCTGCGTATGGAACTCCTTATGATACCCATACAGGGTATGTCACATCATGACAGGGAGGATGCAGTGGTCTATCCAAGAAAAGAACCATGTGATTCACACCATGGTAGATTTACTCCTCAAGATTTCGGAAGTTAAAATATCATATCGCATGCACAAGGCATCTATCTAATCCATCGAGAAGAACATGTATAATGATTTAAGCATGGGGAGATGTGGGGGAGGGGCTTCCACTTTCCATGGCATGTGCCCTATCTCCCTCGCACCTACCATAATTTCTTCCTTGGTCAACCACATCGGGGAATTATGGTGGCACAGTTGTTCACCATTGGAAAAACCAATTGAAATATTAAGTATGTCGCTAGTATTGTTGTGTGATCTGGTAATATTGCAACCTGAAAGTTGAAACCCACTGCTAAGCCATTGGAAAACTAACTTGGAGTTACCAAATAAGACTATATTATTAATTCCACGTTTCTTTTCCAACTTCATGATAGTGCACACAACCAAAATATTTAGTAGGTTGTCGGTATAGTGACCCATTTCCAACTAAGAAAAGATATTGTTGTTTTGTTGTAGTTTGTCGATAGTGGCATCAAGATAACCATGAATCTTTAGAATTTTGAATAAATGAATGAAAAAAACAAAATACATAAATTAGGGTTTATGATTTTAACACAAGGAAATATGGAAGTAGGTAGTGTTTATGC
Organism: Pseudotsuga menziesii; assembly: GCA_001517045.1. Lineage (NCBI taxonomy): Eukaryota > Viridiplantae > Streptophyta > Pinopsida > Pinales > Pinaceae > Pseudotsuga > Pseudotsuga menziesii. The sequence goes on from LPNX010622384.1 coordinate 591,698, forward strand.
TAGTTGTGAGAACATTAAGGAGTACATGTGTGATTGGAAACACACATCCAACCACACATAGGGTATAACTTTGATGTCCTTCAGAGGAATTATAGACAATTCACATGCCTTATATGTCTAGGCACAAAGAGTGTTATCAAGGGCTCGAGTACGTTTGTTCCTTAATACACACTCTTAGCTTCTTTAGTGAGCACCACAATACCAAATGGTTCTCAAGGTAGAAATGCCAAAGCATTTGAGGATTGGTTCTTTGGCATAACTTGTGGTATTAAGAGGATATTTATTTCAATTTGAGTTCAAAATTAAAATGGACATTCATATGCTTGATCTACAATGTTTCCAAACGGTCATCCACTCGCATTTGTACCATTGATCCGGATCTTGGGGGATGAGACCCGGGAGGCTTGGATATTGTTGAGAGAGGAGGGGAAGAGATAATATAATGAACCACTTGTGAGAAATACATGGAAGTGATATCTAGACTTTGAATAGACTAAACAAATAAACATAGAGTAAATATGTGACATGGAGGGGTGAGGCTCAAAGAGAGTTCTTTGAGCTTCGCCTCTCAAACCATACTAAGAAAGACACTCATAACAGTAACCCAATAACACAATAGAATAAGAGAAGTAGAGGAGGTCAAAAATCCTTGAATTCTTTATTGAGAAGGCATAGAACCTTTTTATAACATTATTACAATGTGCTTTGGGGAAATACCATGGGTTGTGAAATACCATGGATGAGAGAGGTGCAATGTGCCTTGAAGCCATGCCATGGAACAAAACCATGGATTGCCAATTACCATGGATGAGAGAGGGTGGCCTCTCCATTGATTTTATAATGACTGAGAGAGGGTGGCCTCTCCATTTAATGCTTTTATGACAAATAGATCTGAATTTAGACCATATGCCCCCTAAATTCGGATCATTCTCCCCCCCTTAGAAAATGATGGTCCCCATCATTTCATGCTAAAAAGAGACCCATGATTACAATCTGTCAATTTCCAATGAATAGAAATATTTTGTGTGGTTAACCCATAACCGTGTGTTTTGTGTGGTTGACTCCTAACCATGACCATGACTATGAGTTTTGTGTGGTTGACCCTTAACCATGGGTTTTGTGTGGTTGACCCCTAACCGTGGAATTTGTGTGGCTGACCCATAACCATAACTATGGGTTTTGTGTGGTTGAACCCTAACCATGATTACAATACATAATCGTGGGTTTTATGTGGTTGACCCATAACCACGATTACAATAGAATTTCATAAAAGTAAAAATAAAATGGTCTTTGGTGAAGTTGATGTCTCACTGCAAATCCATTCATATATTTTGATGCAGGTGATGAAATTGAATTCCGTTGAAGACCCATTTGAGGTATTGAAGAGACCTTTCCATCCATATAACATACTTCCTCTATGGTGGCCCAAGAAGTGAGAAAATGGTTGCTAAATATCAAGGGACGCGCACACATTGGTTTTGCAAGTATATGTTGTTTTAATGGATTATATCTCTCAAACCAGAGATCCAAATGAAAAACCCCAAAATACCCATTTTAGCTAACGAAAATATATTTCCAATGAGATATGGTAGAGCCTCTGATTTGTTTTGTAGCATGTCCATCATACTTGTTTGAAGTTGTTGTATGTGAGGTCGCACTGTGTACAGACATAGGTTGTTTCGAACAAGCATATCTCACAAACCAGGAAGGTAAATGAGAAAACGAAAAATACCCATTTTAGATGACGGAAATATATTTCCAATGAGCTATAGAAGAGCTTCTGAAACTATCTATGCAAGTTGTAGTATCAGTTTGAATTTGTGGAGACGTGTTGATATTCAGTTCGTATATTGCCAAGGGTTTGTAGAGCAAAATCGGATGTTGTAGAGATCATGGAACTTCCTCTTGAAACTTAGATATCCAGTATTGCCTGAGGACCAGATGTGATGCTTACAATGTATGGCCCAGCAATGGACTCTGAGTGTGCCAAAAGGAGGCTGAAAATATTTGCAGGTCTTTGATCCCGAACTATGTTAAAACCCTCATTCCCATGGAGAGCGTACCTGCTCTGATACCACTGATCTGAATCTTGGGGGCTGAGACCCAGGAGTCTTGAATGCTGAGAGAGGAGGGGAAGAGATAACATAATGAGCCACTTGTGATAAATACATAGCAGTATCTGGACTTTGAATAGACTAAAGAAATAAACATAGAGTAAATATGTGACATGGAGGGGTGAGGCTCAAAGAAAGTTCTTTGAGTTCTTTGAGCCTCTCCTCTTAAACCATACTAAGAAAGACACTCATAACAGTAACCCAATAACACAATAGAGTAAGAGAAGTAGAGGATGTCAAAAATCCTTGAATGCTTTATTGAGAAGCCATAGAGCCTTTTTATAACATTATTACAACGTGCCTTGGGGCAAGACCATGGGTTGTGAAATACCATGGATGAGAGAGGTGCAATGTGCCTTGAAGCCATGCCATGGAACAAAACCATGGATTTCCAATTAACATGGATGAGAGACGGTGGCCTCTCCATTGCTTTTATAATGATTGAGAGAGGGTGGCCTCTCCATTTGATGCTTTTAAGACAAATAGATCCAAATTTATACCATATGCCCCCTAAATTCAGATCATTCTCCCCCCCTTAGAAAATGATGGTCCCCATCATTTCATGATAAAAAGAGACCCATGATTACAATGTGTCAATTGTCAATGAAGAGAAGGATTTTATGTGGTTAACACATAACTGTGGGTTTTGTGTGGTTGACCCCTAACCATAACCATGACTGTGGGTTTTGTGTGGTTGACCCTTAACCATGGGTTTTGTGTGGTTAACCCCTAACCATGGGCTTTGTGTGGTTGACCCATAAAAATAAATGTGGGTTTTGTGTGGTTGAACCCTAACCATGATTACAATACATAATCATGGGTTTTATGTGGTTGACCCATAACCAAGATTACAATAGAATTTCATAAAAGTAAAAAAAAAATGGTCTTTGGTGAAGTTGATGTCTCACTGCAAATCCATTCATATATTTTGATGCAGGTAATGAAATTGAATTCCGTTGAAGACCCATTTGAGATATTGAAAAGAAATTTCCATCCATATAACATACTTCCTTTGTGGTGTCCCAAGGAGTGAGAAAATGGTTGTCGAAGCTCAAGGGACGCGCACACACTAGTTTTGTAGATATATGTTGCTTCAATGGATGATATCTCTCAAACCAGAGATCCAAATGAAAAACTGTGAAATACCCATTTTAGCTAACGGAAATATATTTCCAGTAAGATATGGGAGAGCCTCTGATCTATTCTATAGAGTTCATGGTACTTGTTTGAAGTTTCTGTATGTGAGGTCGCACTGTGTACAGACATAGGTTGTTTCAAACAAGCATATATCACAAACCAGGAAGGTAAATGACAAACCAAAAAATTCCCATTTTAGATGATGGAAATATATTTCCAATGAGCTATAGAAGAGCTTCTGAAACTATCTATGCAAGTTACAGTATCAGTTTGAAATTGTGGAGACGTGTTGATCTTCAGTTCGTATATTGCCAAGTGTTTGTAGAGAAAAATTGGATGTTGTATAGATCATGGAACTTCCTATTAAAAATTAGATATCCAGTATTGCCTGAGGACCAACTGTGATGCTTACAGTGTATGTCCCAACAATGGACTCCGAGTGTGCCAAAAGGAGGCTGGAAATCTCTGTAGATCTTTGAACCCAAACTATGCTCAAACCCTCATTCCCATGGAGAGCGTTCCCTCTCTGATACCACTGATCTGGATCTTGAGGGCTAAGACCCGGGAGGCTTGGATGCTGACAGAGGAGGGGAAGAGATAACATAATGAGCCACTTGTGATAAATACATGGTAGTGAGATCTAGACTTTGAATAGACTAAACAAATAAACATAGAGTAAATATATGACATGGAGGGGTGAGGCTCAAAGAGAGTTCTTTTAGCCTCACCTCTCAAACCATACTAAGAAAGACACTCAGAACAATAACCCAATAACACAATAGAATAAGAGAAGTAGAGAATGTCAAAAATCCTTGAATGCTTTATTGAGAAGGCATAGAGCCTTTTTATAACATTATTTGTTAATGTATTTGTAACTTCGGAATGTATTCATCTATGTATCTTATGTATTGTAACCCGATGTTTATTCTGGGATATATCTATAATGTAATTGATTCATGTTGTCATGCCCTGATGTTTCGATCAGGAGGATCAATAATGTAAACAAGTCATGTCAAGTCATTGTGGGTAACCCTCCGATTGTCTAAGGGTTAAAGTCCCCGTAATTTTGGGGCACTAGGGTTATTAGACTCTCCTAGTAGAGGTCGGCCCTAGTAGGGTTTTAATCATGTCGGGATTAGTATAAATAAAGAGTTGGAATCTCTATTTAACACACAAATCATACACACTCAAGTGTAGCGCATAATTGAGGAAGGAGAAGACACCGGGGCTAGATAAGAAGAAGGTTACTGCTGTCAGGAGATCACTTATTGTTTTGGGCTTTTACTATTTTGGTGTTGACTCTATCTTTGAGGAAGTTGTGGGGTTTTCTCCATTTATGGTTTCCTCGAGGAAAAACACTGTGTTCATTGTCTCTTGTGTTTGATTACTGTACTTGTTATTCTCTCAGTTAAAGATCCTAAATAATGCTAGCTTAATGTTGAAAAACTAACATGGTATCAGAGCTAACCTGAGAAGAAGACACTATGTAGCTACAAGAACTAGGGATTCCTAGTTTGTGGAGCTTCCTCCATATATTTTCAGAAAAAAGTAAGGTGGAATAGCTCTCCTCCTTAGGGCACATATTTTTGTCGAAGCAGAATCCAATTCTGAGGTTTTTCAGTTTTGGACCCGACACTACTGCCGAAAATTAGGGCTTTTCACAAAAGAGGAATTTTTCAGTGAGCCCAGGCCTGGATTGATCTCCTCCCCAAAATTGAAGTTAGGGATAAATTTCAAGGCATTTGGGTGGACAAATCTCCAGAAAAGAAAAACCCTAATTTTCTCTTGATCCAGTACTACGGGATTTCAATTTTAAATCCAAATCTAACATCTTGACCTGGTAAGATCTAAATCTCTTGTATTTCCATTTGAGGTTCTCAGTTTAAGATGTCTCATCATACCAAGCTTGATGAAAAGCTTGAGGGAGCTGATAACTTCCGAGCATGGAAGTATAGGACCTCCCTGGTCCTGGAAGAAAATGAGTTGGACTCCTACATCCATGAGGAGGTTCCAGTTCCAGAGGGACTTGAGGAAAAGGCCTTTCACAAGAAGAAGATTGTTATGGCAAAGAGGATCATTGTTGATTCTATTAAGGATCACCTTATCCCACAGGTGTCCTCTCTCAAGACACCCAAAGCTATGTTTGATGCCCTAACCAAATTGTTTGAAGGGAAAAACATAAACCGAAAGATGACTCTGAGGAATCAACTGAAGAATGTGAAGATTCAGAATGTAGAGACCATCCAGTATTACTTCACAAGGGTTTCTTATATCAAGGAACAATTAGAAGCTGTAGATGAAGACATGGAGAATGCAGAGATTGTGATGACAACTATGAATGGCCTTCCTAGGTCATGGGATTCATTCATCCAAGGAATCTGTGGTAGAAAGAAGTTAGTCAAATTTAGCAGACTATGGGAAGAATGTTCTCAAGAAGAAGCACGGATAGCAGCTCAAGAAGAGAAGATGGGAAGTGAAGATCAATATCTCACAGTTCACTCCAAGAAAGGCAGAAGAAGTGCTCATCACCCCAAAGGTAAGAATCCTCATCATAGAGATAACAATAGAAATAACCTATCTAGATTAAGATGTTATACATGTGATGAAATAGGACACTTTGTAAAAGAGTGTCCTAAGAACAAGGTCCACTCTCATAAGAATAAGGGGAACAAAAGAAGACATCATGCTCATGCTGCAGACGATGATGAACCGTCCAAGAAAAGAACCAGATATGAAAGTGAAGATTCTTCAAGCGAGGATGAATATGTTTTGATCTTCGTTCTCACAGGTAACATTACTCATGGAAGTGATGATTGGATTATAGAAAGTGGGGCTTCCAAACAAATGACTGGATTCAAGGAATCCTTTGTGAGACTATGAGAACATGAATCACCTCACAAGGTGAAGCTAGGAGATGACTACCAATATCCAATAAAAGGTAGTGGGGAATCTTCCTATAAACTAGACTCTGGAAAGTCTCTAACAATGAAGGAAGTATTGTTTGTGCCAGGACTCAAGAAGAACCTCCTCTCCATATCTGCACTAGATGCAAAAGGAATGATGGTTGCATTCATAGATGGTCAAGTCATCATGTGGCCAAGAGGAAATACTATCGATGATGTGATGGTGATTGGAGAACAAGAAGGAGGATTATACAAATTAAAGGGCCATCCAGAACAACCATTGGTCCATGACACAGTAGAGCCAAGTGAACTTTGGCATAGAAGGCTTACACATGTGCATTACAGAGCACTACCAATTGCAAGCAAAGATGTTGAAGGTCTTCTAGAATTCCAAGCAAAACATGATGGGGTCTGCAAAGGATTTGTGAAAGGAAAGAATACAAAGAAGACATTTCCTAGCAGCAAAAGCAAAGCCAAAGGAATCCTAGAAATCATCCACTCCGATGTATGAGGTCCTATGTCATCAAACTCACTAAGCGGGTATGCATATTATGTTTCTTTTATTGATGATTTTTCTAGGAAGACATGGGTTTACTTCATGAAGAACAAAGATGAAGTATTCAACAAATTCAAAGAATTCAAAGCCTTGATCGAGAACCACACTGAAAATAATATCAAGACTTTTCGATCAGACAATGGCGGAGAATTCACTTCGAATGAATTCAAAGAGCTATGAAAAGAATTAGGGATTAAGAGGGAGTTGTCCACTCCTTATAATCCACAACAGAATGGGATTGTAGAACGGAAGAATAGAACTATCATGGAAATTGCAAGAGCTATGCTTCATGATCAAGATCTTCCTATGCATCTTTGGGCTGAAGCTGCCAAAACAGCGGTGTATGTACAGAACCGTACTCCACATAGAGTACTTGAAAACAAGACTCCTGAAGAAGTCTTCTCCGGTAAGAGACCCGAAGTCAGCCATCTCAGAATATTCGGTTGTCCTATGTACATACACATTCCAAAAGAGAAGAGAACAAAATTAGATCCTTTAGGAAAGAAGGGTATATTTGTGGGATACTTTGAAAGCTCGAAGTCTTACAGAATATATTTCCCAGGATACAAGAAGATTCACATCAGTAGGGATGTGACATTTGATGAAGACACAGCTTACAATAAATCCAGAAAGAGACATGTTGAAGAACCTGAAGAAGCAGAAGCACCAGAATTCATGATACAACAATGAATGAAAAACTCAAGAAGAAGATCGAGATTTCGAAGAACCACAAAGACCTGTAGATACACCTCTGGAGAAGAATCCTCATAAGAGGAAACCTGCTTGGGTACAAGAACTTATCCAAGGTGCAGAGAGATATGGGGCTCCAGAAGACAATCACAGAGAAAGAAAGAGGACCAGATCCTACTCCGGGTATGTAGCTTTACTATGTGATTTCATTGATAAAGAACCTTCTAGTTATGAAGAAGCAACAGAATGGAAAGAATGGAAGGATGCTATGATCGAAGAATATCAATTGACCATGAAGAATGATGTTTGGGATGTTGTTCCAAGAACAGAAGGGAAGTCACTTGTAACTTCCAAATGGATCTACAAGATTAAATATGCTGCAGACGGTAGCATCGAAAAATATAAGGCAAGATTTGTGGCTCAGGTTTCTCTCAAAAGGAAGGAATAGATTATGAAGAAACCTTTTCACCTATAGCTAGATACACTTCCATCAGATCGATACTTGCTCTGGCTGCAGTGATGAAATGGAAGATACACCAGATGGATGTCAAGATTGCCTTCTTGAATGGTGTAGTGGAAGAGGAAGCGTATGTAGAGCAGCCATTCGGTTTTGAGACTCATGACAGGGAATATCATGTGTGCAGATTGAAGAAAGCCCTATACGGTTTGAAACAGGCCCCCAGGACCTGGTACGACAGAATTGACAGCTTTCTATCTAGTTTGAGCTTTACCAAGAGTAAAGCAGATTTCAACCTTTACTACAAGGTTGAAGATGGCAACCCAGTGATGCTTCTACTATATGTAGATGATATATTTGTGATATGTATGGATGGGTTGATTGCTGATACAAAGAGAAATATCGTTGCTGAGTTAGAAATGAAGGACTTGGGGATGATGCATTACTTTCTAGGTATGGAAGTGTGGCAGAGTACAGATGGAATATTTCTTGGACAAGGGAAGTATGTAGTATAGATCCTGAAGAGGTTGGGATGATGGACTACAAGGCTATGGCCACACCTATGGCATCAAACCTAAAGCTATTAAACAATGCTTCATTATAGTTGGATGATGCTACAATGTATCGTCAGATGATTGGGTCCTTGATGTACCTAACGAACACGAGACCAGACATTTTCTTTGCTGTGAACACCTTGAGCCAGTTCCTGACAAATTCGAGACATGTTCACTTGATTGCTGCAAAGCATATTCTGAGGTACCTGAAGGGTACAGTTGATTATGGGCTCAAGTACGATGCGAATTAGAAGATTAACCTGGAAGGTTATGTTGATTCAGATTGGGTAGGCAGTGCCATTGATAAGAAGATCACTTCAGGGTGTTGCTTCAGTATGGGATCAGGTGTGATCTCTTGGTTTAGTAGGAAGCAATCCTGTGTGGCACTGAGTACAGCTAAAGCAGAGTATGTCGTAGCTTGTTCATATAGTTGTGAGGTAGTATGGCTGAGGAAGCTACTGTCTGATTTATTTGATCTCCAATTGGATGCTATTTGTATAAATTGTGACAACCAGAGTTGCGTGAAGTTGTCAGAGAATTTATTGTTCCATGACAAGTTGAAGCATATTGAGATCAAGTACCACTATATCAGGGATATGGTGCAGAGGGGAGTATTGAAGCTCCAGTATGTTACAACGGAGGAACATATAGCTAATGTATTTACGAACCCATTAGCTAGGCTGAAGTTTGAGTGCTTCAGGGAGAATCTTGGTGTTCTCCAGATCGAGCTTTCCTCCAAGGGAAAGTGATGAGACCCATAGCCATTCTAACATGGTGAGAGGATTGTTTCCTTCCATGATTAGATGTAAGGGCTAAGCCATTATGTCATGGTGAGAGTATTGGTTCCTTCCATGTCATATATGAGTGCTGGCCATTCTGTCGAGCAGGACAGATGTAAGGGAAACTACCATTCTGGGAATGGATGTACCTTGTCAGTTACCAGGAAAACTTAGTTTAGGACTGAGAAGCCATTCTGATGTGATAGAGGAATGTGTTCCCACTTAATCAGATGTAAGGGCTAAACCATTATATCATGGCTAAAGGATTAGGCTCCTTCCATGTTAGATGTGAGTGTTGGCCATTTCGACGAGCAGGTCAAATGTAAGGGCAACTGCCATTCTCTAGGAGAATGGAGGCACCTGATCAGATACTAGGTAGCTCAGTCGAGGACTCGGGGCCATTCTAATGTGACTGTAGGATTGGTTCCTACAAGATCAGATATGAGTGCAATCCCTTCCATCATTGTGAGTAGGATGTGTTCCAGCCTGGATGGATGTAAGTGCAAAGCCCTTTCATCATTGTGAGCAGGATGTGTTCTAGCCTGGATGAATGTAAGTGCAGAGCCCTTCCATCATTGTGAGAAGGATGTGTTCTATCCTGGATGGATGTAAGTGCAGAGCCCTTTCATCATTGTGATCAGGATGTGTTCCAGCTTGTATGAATGTAAGTGCAGAGCCCTTTCATCATTGTGAGTAGGATGTGTTCCATCCTGGATGAATGTAAGTGCAGAGATCTTCCATCATTGTGAGCAGGATGTGTTCCATCCTGGATGGAAGTGTGGAAATCTTCCATCATTGTGAGCAAGATGTGTTCCAGCCTGGATGAAAGTATGAAACTCTTCCATCATTATGAGTAGGATGTGTTCCAGCCTAGATGGATGTGATTACTATGCCTTTCTGATGAGTAGGTCAGATATAAGTGCTGAAAAAGACCTACATGGAGGCTAGGCCTGCAACCAACATGAAAAAGGGATGGCTCTATAGAACTTCTTGCGATGAGAAGAATCATGAGATAGCACCAGTGATGATCTAGATTGAGTGATGATCCAGATCTAGTGATGATGCCCAGTCATGATCCAGATCGAGTGATGATCCAGATCCAGTGATGATGTCCAGTGATGATCCAGATCCAGTGATGATCCAAATCTAGTGACGATGTCCCATGCTGATCCAGATCTAAAGATGAAGATGACTTGAAGACTAAGAAGACTTGAAGATGTAGATGAAGAGATGATCCAGTTGATAAAAAGAAGAAGACCAGTGCTGAAAATTGTGTCGAAAGAATATTTTCCTAGTTAAGAGGGAGTGTTGATGTATTTGTAACTTCGGAATGTATTCATCTATGTATCTTATGTATTGTAACCTGATGTTTATNTTTGTCATGCCCCGATGTTTCGATCATGAGGATCAATAATGTAAACAAGTCATGTCAAGTCATTGTGGGTAACCCTCCCATTTTCTAAGGGTTAAAGTCCCCGTAGTTTCGAGGCACTAGGGTTATTAGACTCTCCTAGTAGAGGTCGACCCTGGTAGGGTTTTAGTCATGTCAAGATTAGTATAAATAGAGAGCTATACTCTATATTTAACACACAACTCATACACACTCAAGTGTAGTGCATAGTTGAAGAAGGAGAAGACATTGGGGCTAGACAAGAAGAAGGTTACTGCTGTCGGGAGATCACTTACTGTTTTGGGCTTTTACTGTTTTGGTGTTGATTCTATCTCTGAGGAAATTGTGGGGTTTTCTTCATTTATGGTTTCCCCAAGGAAAAACACTGTGTTCATTGTCTCTTGTGTTTGATTATTGTACTTGTTATTCTCTTAGTTAAAGATCCTAAATAATGCTATCTTAATGTTGAAAAACTCACATTATTACAATGTGCCTTGGGGAAATACCATGGGTTGTGAAATACCATGGATGAGAGAGGTGCAATGTTCCTTGAAGCCATACCATGGAACAAAACCATGGAACAAAACCATGGATTGTCAATTACCATGGTTGAGAGAGGGTGGCCTCTCCATTGCTTTTATAATGACTGAGAGAGGGTGGCCTCTCCATTTAATGCTTTTATGACAAATAGATCCGAATTTAGACTATATGCCCCCTAAATTTGGATCAACCATCCTATGATAAATGCTTAAGATTAGGAGTATGTTTTACATGGAACAACATCCTTAACTATGTTGAAACTTAAAAATGACATACATTACATACATTGAAGTGCACTATCCAATAAATACAACTTTTGAGACTCCCCAAATACTATTAATTATAGTTTCAATGCACATTTCAATGGGTAAACTAGAAAGGGAATATATGAAAATGATCCCAAACCAATAGTAGAATACACAAAAGGATAAAACATCACTAGAATTTTCATCACTTACTAAGTACCAATTTTAGCTCAATGAGTAAGACTTCCTCCTACTAGGCAAAGTGCACACTAAAATAAACTGAGGTAAAGTTGAGTTATTCTTAAACAGAGAGAATACCTCTAGTGAATGGGACTTAGAAGTACATCTAGTGTAAGAACATAGTGGGAGTACAAAGGAAACTATGATCACTAATCCATGTAAAAGAAAAAAATCTAAAGAGATAACCAATAATAGTTGGAAATAATACATATACAAGACCCATGTTGAACTTAATGTCTTGACGTAAAAAAAAATGGATACTACTAAAGAAACCCTAGCATGAAGGGTTAATGATATTTTCTGCAAGATTTGATGTCTTGGTCAACTTTATTGGCCATTCTAATAACATTTACGCTGATAGTGACAACCATTACTATTATCCTTTGGATTGTGGGTCTTACACAGATCATTATAAATCCTAAGGGGTCTATATGGTTTCCTCACCACCTGAGTTTCCTTGATAAGGGACAGAGAAAGGAGCGTTACTAGTTGGATATGTATCATTTTAGCATCTATACATAGAGCTATGTGAGATATCTGATAAATGTTCTAAAGAATATCTAGTACTCCAAGAAGGCAAGTTGGTGATAGTAGAAACAAATGACAGGTGATTTATTCCCAAAGGCATCAAATCTCATTATTGAGAAGCAATATTTTGTTCCTTTGTTTAAAGTAGAGAGTCTGATTTTTACATATGAGGTTTCAAGATCTTCAAGGTTTATAAATGAAGGGTAGAATCTTCAAATACCAACAAAATAAGGTAAGGTCTTAAAAGGTAAACCAAGAAAGGTACTAGTTAACCCAATAAGGTTCCCGAGCCTTGATTGAAAGGTTAACCCTTCTCAAAGTTTCAAATACAACATGAAGTGACCCTTGGTTTCAAATTCGCAAGAGGTATCTTGGACTCCTCATGAATCTCCATATTCACATGTGACTGTTCACATCAATAGTGCTGATAATAATACAAAATATCCCTAGTAGGTTTCCAACAAGAAGGATGGATACAAATAAAATTCTTCCACTTTGGGTACTTGTATTGTATATTTGAAAGATTAAAAGAATCAAGTATTTCAACTATTCTAGTATCCTTTTCAAGGTAAAAAAAATAACAAAATATCATAACCTTCATGTAGTTACAAAACAAGCAATAGTTGATCATCTCATTTCAAAGCTCATGAAGTAGTTGATGACACATAATTTGAAAAAATGAATCCTACATGGAACGGGTTAACAACATGTCCATCTCTTAACACAGGTACATACTAAAATATGAAGTATGAAGATTAGAAAAAATATTCTTCTTACTTGAGCTAGCCTCAAACACTGTAGAAGTGATTTCAAAGCATAAGTATATATCGAAGGATTCCCTTCAACTTCCTTAACCTTTATGCCATTGAAAAGTGAGGAACTAATCTTGGTCCCTAATGAAACACCAATACTCCGAACAGTATCTGGATCCATTATTGGCTGGCCATCATTTTCCATATTGGTTTGTGTGCCTCCAAACCTATGGTCCACTCCAAATGCACTATCATACTGATACTGACTCCTTTCTCTATTCCTGAGTCTTAGAAATGGAGTGATGCTTGTGACGTTAAATAAAAATGGTGAAATAATATTAGACAAGAGTTTCAGTAGCAAAATTTCTTCTTGAAATAAGGATGAACAAGCCTCCTAGCAACAAATCATAGTAGCATAGAAATAATGACTAACAAGATTTATGTATTTTATATATTTGTGAAGAAAATCATCTTATACAATATATAATTTCAACGATAAACTAACCATATCTGATTGCACCAATCCCCTATTCTTCTGAGCTTAAGCTGGCTACACAAAAGGTAAAATCCTATGCAAATTTTTGTCATAAAACAACATAAGATTCAATTGGCTTTGTTGATTTTTTTAACATGAAAGAACTAATATATGAATTATTTTCACCATATCTCCCCTTTTTGTTAACTTGATAGGATCTATATTCAACTTAAATCCCATGGTTAAGGAATATCATTTCCTTCAAAATCATCTACGAGACTTGCATTTAACCTCTACCATTGAGCTACATTAGCTAGGACAAATTGCTTTAGCCGAGTTAACGATGAAATATCACAAGATTCTTTCCTCCATTTAGATACATTACCTAGGATGAGTTAACAATGAGATATCACAAGATTCATTCCTCCTCTATTGAGATACACTATGGAGGAAGAAATGCATAGGATGAGTTAATAGTGAGATATCACAATGATACAATAATACACTATCAAGGAAAATCTATATAGGTTGAGTTAACAATGAAATATGATCGGGACAATGTACAATTGGGTACATTAACATGGAAACACATTCTTGGGAAAACGAATCCTAATCCTTGTAACACATATCACCACTTGAAATTAAAAATATATATTTTAAAATTAACAATTATAGATAATACTGTCACTAGTATGAGTTGTCCTAGTATCCATATCATTTTCAATGAAATATTCCAAAGACAATGATTACAGAAAAATATGGAGAACTAGTACAATATTGCATACCTATAGAGCAAGGGATGTCGGTTTCAAAAGTTGTACAACATCACGTTTATCATTAAAATTTGTAAGTTGTATAGTGACCCAGTCAAACAGGTCTTTATGACCATTTGTTCCAAGCTTGACACCCACCAAGGCTGAATATATATATGGGACCTACCACACACCATATCAATATATATTATATATGTTCACAAGAATATACGCATGTCCATAAGACATCGTGTTACTTTAAATAACATATCATTTGATCAACTTGTACTGATGCTTCATATGCTTATAGCTTAGGCAATATAATTTTTGTATATCCTACACCAAATACGAGTAATCATAGGAAATCAAGATAATAAAAATAATTGGAAAATCTCAAAAACTAGCATCCCATTTACAAGAAGTGGTGGCATCTTGAACTTACCCTTACTTGCGTTTTTATTAAACCTAGATATTTATAGTTGGAATCCTCTCCATATTATCTATTTGGATGGAAATACCTCATGCAGGGTCCCTCACAACTACATCATATTACAAATATTATTAGTACCATGAAAAATGATAATAAGAGATAGAACAGATATTTCAAAACTGTAAAGAATACATTATTTTGCTAACAAACTTGTGAATTAAAAAACATCACCAATTCATTGATTGCCTTAGCTTGTAGAAAACATTAGATGAAATCTAACAGATGTAATCAATTATGTTCATCTAATTCCATTATAAATAATAAATGAAAATATTGCATTCTAGCATTGTACCTCTTGAAACAAGTATAGTAAGGTCTTCACTCAATGAATTATCCAGAAATGTACCGTAACTAGAACTAAACCCTCCCAAATCCTAGAATGACGCAATTTTACATTTGGAATAAATTGGGAAATGACCCATGCCTCATTTGAACTTCCTAATCTCTTTAATACAAATGATTTATACTATGATCACCCTAAACTCTCTTGTTATTGGTTTTCATCTTCTCTCTAGCACACTTATGGATTTTCCCTATAGTGTTGCACCCATAAATCATATCACATACACTTGTTAGGTTGTAATGCTGTGATACCCTAACATTGTTTTCCTCCATGTTTATTATAGGAATTAGGGCTTATTGGTTAGTTCAATTTAATCCTTGCGGTATCTTACGAACCTCAACATGGTATACAAGACATTGTGGGAATCCCTTACTCATTTATCTATTGGTTTATTCTTACAACTAGAGTTTATGTCCTAGCTGCAACCCTAGGGTTTATTGACCTACTATTATGTTGATTTAATGGACATTGATAAAATTATTTTATCAATCTTATCTTTTTTCATCCATAGATACATGCTCATGGTTTATTATTAAACATTGAATTGATTAGTTATATGCTTGTTGATGTTTAATTTTATTTGATTTTACCCTTTTTCAAACTATCAGAAGTATTACATCTCTCAATCGCCTTACGTATTTGAATTTGAACATTATCTTTCCTTAATCCATTTGTGAGGTCATTGCATCATTTGTATCTCAAAGATGCATTTGTCTTGAGTCTTTGTACTTGTATTTATGAAAGAGAGGAAGGAACCAGGGTTTTGGACACAAAAAATAGAGGATACTTGAAGTGTTAATGTTTGAGTCCTTTTTTGAGATGGAGGTACATCCTAGGGCATGTGACAAAGAAACCCTAGAGGATACTTGGAGCTCTTTTCTTAGAGAGTGTGTGTGAAGCATGCTTATTGAAATAACAAAACTGAAATTGAGGGTGTTGGTGATAGCTTATTGTAGAGCCTTTGATATGGCTAGAGAGCATGGTGGGTAGTCATACATGAAGACAACCAAGGAAGGTTACATGTTAACAAGAGCTATAGCATTGTCATGAATATACAAGGACATTCTGACAATTTTGCAGTAAGAGATAAGATGTGCAGAGATCTGTAGGATCCACTATGTATTGCAAATGAAAATGGATATTGAACATAAATAGGTTTGTGCAACTTGATTTCAACGACTTATATCTAACAATATCACTATGTAAGAATTGATTTCTTATGTATATATTGTTGGTGCTTAATTTCATATTATTTTACCTTTTCTCAAACTGTCACAAGTAAGTGAGAAATGGATAATTCATCACCTTGTCATAGGATTGGAAAGTAGGATAAGATGATTTATTTTCATAACAAGCCCTATGAAATTGTCAAAATTTAGATTACACGTGAGTGGGTTGTAGAAAGGAACCACCATAGCCATTCATTGAGATCCTCTTTGTTTCGAGAATAATTTAATATTCTCCACTGAACAGGACCAACCACATGAAGGTGGAAGCTCTTATGGCCCCTATCCCTCTCAACCCCCTCCCACCCTCACATCACTCTAAATTCCCCATACCCAATGCATGTACTTGAAAAAAAAAATTATGTGCAAACATGTATATTTTGATCATAAAGAAACATTTACCATTCACTTAATAAAATCTAACATGCATTAAACCATTCATTCATTTAGTAGGGAAAAAATGTGCATGATATTATATTACCAAAAATAATTTCATAGTATTTCTTCGGTCACTTCTTTATATTTTTTTTCTCTTTACAAAATGAATAAGAAAATCATCGTCTAGAACTTATTGTTCAATTCTTGGTGGTTCATCAACTTTCCATGGATTTTGTGGCAAGGGGTCCATATTTGTTGCAATAATTTGAAAATGTTACATTGATATATTCTGGTATTAAAATGACAAAAAAATAATTTAAGAAAACCATTACAAAGGTGTTTCTTTACCTGATGTTGCCACATGATATACGTCATATACTTGTCTAGGCTCAACCTATATAGTGTGACCCTCTACATCCTCTACAGTTGAAACATGGAAAAGTACAATTAATGTTTACCATCTACAATGCAATATTTAAAATTGTAGCAAATGATTAAATACATTACCAGGATTCGAAGCGTGATATTCATTGATTGTTGTCCATCCCCGACATTGATTGGATTGTTGCTTTCTTGCTCAAAAGAAATTCAATATTTTATGGAATTTTTTTTTAGAACGAATAAATTACACAAGTAATAAATCTTCATTAAACTATATAGATTTTATATACGTGTGTGCAAGATGGATCACCAGAAGACCTTGTTTTCCTCGACAATATTTTTCGGTGTGCAACAATAGCTCCAAAGTCATGCTGGAATCCAAGCTTCAAGTATTCCTTAGTGGGAACTTCCTTGAATCGGACGGCCTGCATATGTGCATAACATCATGAATTTAAATTTTGTGGTGAAATAAAATAAAAATAATTTGCAATTTATTATTTGGATGCATTATTGGTTTTTCGATACAATTCATGTTTCCAAATTCGAATAACCACCAGGCCCAAGCTTTTGCTAACCAATTTTATCTTGCCTTTCCTTTGTGGCATTTGATGTGTCATACAACCTATGAAAATGTTGAAATACGCTAGATGTTCCAAATTTTATATATAAATTAGTAAAAATAAGGTTTAGAATTACATTATGGAAAGTATTGCATACCTTCCTGTGCTTAGTGGTAGCTTTCCTTGTTTTCTCAGAGCCCTCTCCTTTCCATATTCCACTAGGGATTTCCACTCTCTAGCTAGAATCATCTAAGGGTGCTCATATCTAGGGTTTCTTTCTAGGTGAACCCTATATTGTTCTCGTACAATATTCATATGTTGTCCAACCTTGTTTATGGCCGCAACTCTATTAAAGGTCTCGTTGGCAAACATGACAATCAACCAATTAGTGAGATCATATTTTAAATTTTTATTTTGTTTATCCCACCTTATGCGGATGGTGGGACCAAATATATGCAATTACAAGTCATTTAGATGTTTATAAAAAACATTATTTCCTACAAAACGATAGTGCCATCATTAGTTGAAAGACAATGTTTTATCGGTATATTAAAATAAAATTATAAACACTACCTTGAACAATGTATAATAATTACCTTGGATCTTCTCTTTATTTACTGGAATGAGCTCTTTGTCCACCAATAATGTTGTTTGTATTGTACCCATGTTAGTGACATGGGAAGATCCATGAAGTGTTTCTTCAGAAATATCAATACTAGTAGGCTCTGCAGTGACCCCTTCTTTTGCACGATATGGTGTGCGTCAATCACTAGTGGGTGCACTCAAATCAAGCCTTGGGGGGTGTTGAGGAAGGTGTTGCTGACTATTGAGTCAAAAAAAGTGGCACATGAGATGTACATGGAGTTTTTTACTCTTGTGACAAATCTCCACAAGCATCACTGGGGCCAACACCAACTTGACCAATAGTGTGTGGTCACATAAAATCCTGTAAATACAAACCATATTTTATAAGTACTTCACCATCATATAAAAGTAAAAATTATAAAGTACTAAATGAATTTATATTATGATTCAATATTCCACAACTTACTTCCAAGGCATGCGATCTCTTTACCAAAACAACAACCTTGGCTCTAATCTCATCTGTATTCGGCACAATGAATAACAAATGAAGGATATCCTCACTAATTTTCTTCAAGGCATTCTCTATAATATTAATCGGGTTTAAAGAAGAACCAATTCCAACATTGCACATGAACTCATCCACATCTAAAGCTATTGATTGCTTTGATGTTGTTTCATACGTTGAATCGGTGGTCTGCAAAAAAAATATATAAAACATTACTGATGTGAAAGAAATAGACCGAGGGAAAAAGTATATTAACAAAACGTATCGATCACGATGTAATCATAAAATTACATTTAGGTTTACCTGATGCCTCTATGTTGGTTTCATCTGATCCATAGCTGGGGACTTGCTTTGATCATCTCCCTACCAAAAAGAAGTATAAAACATTATCAGAAAGAAACTAATATACACACAAAAAAGACAAAAAACATTATGCTCCATATTATATTTGTACAATTCCAATGAATTATACCTTCTTCCTCGAGGATCGTCTACTCATCGGATCAATGGTTATAGGGGACTTGCCCTGATCTATTGATAGGGATGTTCCCCTTACAACACCCTGCATAAAAAACATAGAAAAAATTATCTAAAGAAACCAAAATACTCACAGTAACAACATAATAAGAAAACATTTTGATGTATTTAAAGTGTACATTTACAATCAGTTATACCTGTTTCCTCGAGGATGTTGTCATTTGATTAACGACCATGTGGTTCCTTGATCAACAATCTACAACAATTTTATAGATAACATTATCTAAATGAATTGAATATACTCACGGAAAATCACAACAAAATAAACTTTATGTTCGTAGTAAATTTGTACAATTACATTGATGTATACCTGCTACCTCAAGGGAGGTATGATATCATTTACTGCTAGTGTTAACCCAAAAAATCCCCCAATGAGCTCTACATGACCTACACCACCCAAATACATCTACGTACGACCCCCATTTGACCCCCACACCCTTACTAAGGCTCAAAAACATGGAAAAGGGCTTAAAAACCCCTAAAAAGAGGAAAAATAGCTCTCGTAGGGGATAAAACCTCCAAAAAGGGGCTAAAACCCCTCAAAGGAGCTTAAAAACCCCAAAGGAGCTAAGAATTGGGTGAAAGGGGGGCTTAAATCCCAAAAAAGGGGCTAAAGCCCTAACCAAGGGCTTAAAACCCTAAATCTCTAGAAAAAAACTATAAATAGAGGGGTGGGGGTCGCTCTCAAAACACTCCTTCTCTCCCTATCGTTATGCTACCCATGTGAGTGCCTTGAGACCCTTTTCCTCTCAAGCCATTCACCCTCCCTCTTCTCCATTGCTCCACAAGCCAAGCTTCCATCCCAAAGAGAGAGGTGCTTTCAAAGCTAGGGCATGGTGGCCCATTTCCACCCAAACAGAAGGTATAACCATTTGCTTTCATTGTTGTTTTAGTTTGATAACTTATTTTGTTTGGAGGTTTTTTTTCTATTGGTTTGCTGCAGGTTTTCCCTTTGATTTCTTGCATCCATTTTTCTTTTTCTAACCATTTCATGCAGGGTTTCATAGCTTAGCCCTAACATTGTTTTGCAGCTTCTCTTCCAACCAACAGGAACCCTACCCTTCTGTCCTATAGACAGAACGTAGTTGTTCCTTCCTGTAGCAAGGGATAAATCCCTAATACAGAACCGGTGACCATACCAGGTTGATCCCATAGGATCCCTGGAATTACTTTTCAAGTTTATGTTTTCATTTTTGTTTTATTAATCTAGTTTCAATTTCTGTTAAATCTAGTTTAGATCTGTGTTTTTCTACATTTTAGTTCACAACCAAGCCTCCTTAAGGCCAAACCAAGCCCATTCGGTCATAGTACAAGTTATTGTTGGCCATTCCCAGCTTAGGTTAAAAAAAATTCAACTTTTCGGGCAAGGTCGCACTTATCGAGCTGAAAGGGGAGACCAGGTCGCTCATTCAGGCCCGAAAGGTGTGACTTCCCTCTCAGGGAGCATATTGCTGATGTTTTCAATTTCTGAGCAACCCACTCGCCTAATTTTGGGAAAATTTGGCCATGCCCTCGCCACATTTTCCCCAAAAAGGGCGATTTGTCTCTCAGATTCGGTTTTTTAAGCTATCTGGACTATCAGTGCAGCTCAGCCTCCTCTGTCCAGCAATCTGTTTTCATTTCATACAATCCGTGTAAATCAATGATAAATTTAAATGGTTAATGGTATAATGAATCTGTTTAAGGCTTGAATATAATTATTGTAGGCTAAATTTTAGTTCTTAATTGGAAATTAACACCTTGGCTAGCCCTTCCTCCTCTATCCAGTCATCACCCTTCGAGATATTCTAGGATAAGACGAAGGGTGAAGCTCGTATAGTAATAGGAAATTCATTTGTAATTTTTCAAGACCACTAAAAATGGGTGACTTGGAAGGTAGAGTGGGTGGTAGGCCCAAGGGCCTCATCGCATTCGCGTCCTCCCTGTTGACCTCCCTTGCACTAGGAGAGTGACCTGAGGATCTACGGATGGGATTAGTCCCATTGTGTTGAGAGCCCAACACTCTTTCCTGGTTGAAGAGAAATACAGGTGTAAGGCAGTCACCTAGTAAGTCTACCATAGTTCAGATTCATGTATGGCATGTTTTAAAGTTTCTATTCACAATTTACTGGTTTCATAAACAACTTACCCATGCTATAAGTTCTGCAATAAACCAAAAAATATCTGTGAAATATTCATAAAACATACAAGAAGCCACCAAGTGTAACATAAATACAATGGACATGCACACAAATAATACCCAATAAGACAACCAAACTCAGTTATGACGTTGAGCTAGCCATTAAAATTTATTAATTTACACTAATTCAAACACTTGTAGTCTTTGAGGACATAAGTCCCTGACTTCCTTAACCATGGGAAGTACTTGGGCTCATCCCAGAAACTCATTGTGAGGAGTACCACGAGAACCCCAAAGTAGCTGGCTGCTGAGAGGAATTGCCAAGCGAAACAGGAAACGACTCCTACCGATTGACTAGCACTCCTGTGAAGAAAAAGACAAGCACTGTCTCTTGGCAGTCTTGGTGGCCGAGTGGCCTATGTAAGATCAATCTTGATGACAGGATCTTCCTGGACTGGTTCTTGAAAACCTTGCTGCCACCTATAGCCAAGGACATTGCCTACGAACTTCCCCAAATAGAGGAAGAGTCCATCTTGAAGGCCCAACAGTTTGATCTCATTTACGCACAGTCTAGATACCTTTACACCATCATTCTAGATGCTCCCCATGCAGGCACCCCCTACCGAGACACATCGGGGGCATCCCATGCCACAGATGGCATCATAGGTTCTGTCTCCCACCAATCACAGCACCACCCGGCACCACCTACAGTGCCACTACAACCAAGCAGCACCCCTAGTGTTGCCTACCCAAACCAAGCTCATTACTATGCAAGAATGATGTCCCAGTCTAGAGTTGTAACCTCTTATGCACAACCTACACCACAACAACAGACCCATGCACCTACTTGGATGGAATAACAATACATAGGACATATGCCCACATTTGTAGCACCCCCATCCCCCCAAGTCTACTATGCACCACCCGTACAAGCCACCCAAACCCCTGCCCTAGCTCCGCCTGCTCCTTTGGGACAAGTGTTTGCACAACAAAACCGTCCCACCCAACCAACCCCTAATAACCAACAAGGGAAATCCAAAAACAATCAAGCAAGGAATCAAGGAAACAACCAACCGCAAGGAGGTGGTCAACAACCAAGTCCTCCCAACAACGCTGGGGAAAAATGGCTAGCCCAAAACCCCCATCAACCAATCCAACCTAAATTCCATGCTCCGTTACGCACAAACCAACCGTGCAAATTATGCGAGGTCTACGAGAACTATACACACGAGTGCCCCTTCATGGGTCACGCTAAGAAGGCCATCCACAACAAGGTTCAGCATGCTACCAATACGGCAGCCCCAGCTCAACCCAACCCAGCACCACCAGGACCTCCACCCATGGTGCTCCAAAACCCATTACAAGTACAAGATTGATAGCAACTGCACCTACTCCCCAACCAAATCTTAACGTCCCGGGGGCACCTCCAATAGCAGAAACAAGTTTTCACCACCTGCTAGCCTTAACAACCGAAGAGGTCAATTTATAGACCAGACAAAATTAGTACAAAACTAACACCGAACTCGTTGATCCATCAATGACATCCATGTCCAAAAAAACCAATGCAACTCTTAATCTACCCCCTTTCCCCCCCCCTACCCCCCCATAAGGAGGGTTGTTAACAACGTCACGGCTAGAGCTATTGTAAGCTACCACATCATGGAAGACTTGGCCCAAAAACCTACCACTATGTCCGCTCTTGAGGTACTTAAAAATTTCCCAACACAACAGAAATACTTACTAGCCTCCCTCAGTGCTATAGACCCATCTAATGCCAAGTTGATCACATTCAACACAGAGAATGGAGAACCACGGATGCCATCAACCATTGCCTTCCAAATCCTGGTATCCATTAAGAATTTGGTCTTGCACCGATGCATAGTGGACAAGGGGGCATCCATGTGCATTATGTCAACTTTAGTCTGGCAGAAGCTTGGATCCCCAATTCTGCAACCATCCTCTACCACTCTACGGGATTATGATGGCCACCCCACTAAAGCCCAAGGAATTCTGCCACACGTTCCCATCACATTAGCCAGGAAAATAGTATTGATTGACATAGAGGTTGTCAATGCTCAGTTGGACTATAACCTTCTCCTCAGAAGAATTTATATGTACACCATGAGAGCTATAGCATCAACTA
The DNA here is from genome assembly GCA_001517045.1 of Pseudotsuga menziesii. Classification (NCBI taxonomy): domain Eukaryota; kingdom Viridiplantae; phylum Streptophyta; class Pinopsida; order Pinales; family Pinaceae; genus Pseudotsuga; species Pseudotsuga menziesii. The sequence goes on from LPNX010622384.1 coordinate 615,077, forward strand.
TTTTCTATCTCATGATGTTCCCTCATGAAGGGAAAATCGTGACGGTTGACCAACTAACTTATCACGATCCACACGGGCTAACTGCACTAGCCAATGTTATCCCTACGATCAATACCATCGATCCCCAAGGACTAACCGCACCTACCAATGTTATCCCTATGGCCAACACCATGGTTGACAACATACCAGCCTCCCCATTGTTGAATGTGGGCCCTAAGTTGTTTTCCAATACCACAATGACGGTTTCCTTCCCCTTAGTGTCACCACCACCAACACCAAATGAGACTGAAGATTTGTGCATGCTCTCATCCAGCATTGCTGCACCTAAAATCCAACCGCAGTCATAGCACCAAACGCAGTTGCAGCTCCATCCATAGCGGCAGCACCAACCATAGTCATAGCTCCATCCTCAGCTACATCTCCATCCGTAGCCGCAACTCCATCCGCAGTCGAAACCCTATTCACAACTACAACCTCAATTACTAGGGAAACATTGGGGTTCATTCTTGATCAACATGATCCTTTTCCTTTTTCTTTTCCTTTTCCTTTTCCTACCATCTGGGATCGTGAATAAGTCTGTCTTGGCAACCTACAATCTATAGGATTTCACACTAGGATTTCCTTCATGGTACCTTGAACCACCTACCTTACCTCTGAGGCCCCAACATGTGTTGACTCCTGTCCAGCCAATTGAGATGATGTTGCGCCTACCTCTAGGTCAATCAATGACTCTTCCCGTCTCCAGGCCTGCCCCTCTTCTTCCAACAAAGACTAGGGGCAATGCCACCAAAGCCACAACCAATACCATTTACATGATCTCTAGCACCAGTTTCCCTTCCATCTCGTCAGCTGTGGAAGATCCACCTGATCTATCCTAGCACCACTTACGTGATGACAAAGAGATCTGTAAGACCACCTCCAGTTTTACCCCATTCCCTTTAAACCATAGTGTGGAATTAGTTCTTCCCATAAAAGACTAGATTTCATCACCCCTCCTTTCCAATGACCTTCGTCTCGGCAAGGGGCATACCTCTTCGATGACTTAGACGGTTGACTCTTGAAGAAGTCACGCAACGGGCTCCACTACAAGAGAGTCTATGCCTGATATAATCACTATGAGTCCCTTATAGCGCAGTTTTTTCCTTTTTTTTTAACAACATTTTTACCACAAATCAGAGACCCCCATTCAGGTGTAGCACCATTAGCTTCTAATTCAGAGTCACTCGGAGCCTGTTCAAGACATCCCTCACACCTATGGGCTCAAATTTCTATCCTCTATCTTCTAATGAGACCATCGTCTCATGTTTAACAAGTAATTTTCAAGGCCACTTCCTTGAAGTTACCTTGGTTTATGTACCACATTCTGATGTAAGTGTCTATGGACTTGTGCTTGCATCACACTTTCCTACCACAACTCATGCAGCACTCCGGACCATCTCCCATAAGGAACATCATTTTATTTCAACATATAACTGTCAAATCCATCCACCGCACCTTACGTAGGTCTCTGGACCACCATCCAGAGGGAGGATAATTTCTTTTGCATGCATTTGGCATATAACTACATCCATAATTGCACTCACATCATATGTAAGTCAAGTCCATCCACCACAACTCATACATGACTCTCTTGACCTCTGTCTGAGAGCCACCTCAGTTTGCATGCCACTACCACACCAACTCAAGTGCCTCTATCGTGATCCATTGCTTGCATGTATTGGTATGTTTAAGAGCTAGCTGCTCCATCCATACTGCATGGATGACTTTTGGACCACTGTCCATTGTCCCAACATGGGTGTTGGGCTATAGGAAAGACCCAGGTTTTATACCTTTAACTTCGCACCAACAAAATACCCACAGTGTTGGCCCTTTCGGCAACAACCTGTGAACAGGTTGCAGTCTCACCCGAAACAGCTATGGGGTGCCGCAGAACCAGGTTTCTGCACGCAGAAGAGGGATATTACTGTACCTTTAGCTTTTAACAGATTATAAATATAAATCACAGAGCTAACATTCACTTATTTAGCTTCACGGTTAGATAAACAAACAGTGCCTTGCGCAACCCTTTACTGGGAATTCACAGCGAAGTTATTATCTAGCAGTGATCTTTACTTATCAGATATATAGATATTAATGCATGAAAGAACATAACAAAACACAACACAAAAGAACCACAACACCAGATATAACGTGGTTCACCCCCAGTGTAGGGGTTACGTCCACAGAACTGTGTTTTATTCAACTTTCTACAAAAACCACAGTTCTGATATGCGCACTCAGCTGCAGATCCCTTCAAGTCCTCAAAGCCGTGCACACAGCTGCAGGCCTCTATGCACTCAGCTGCAGATTTCCTTAATCACCCAAAACCCTCTGCACACACAGCTGCAGAGGTCATCCATGCACACAGCTGGGACTTAACCTTTCTTACAAAATAAGCCTTAGCTTCGCATCCATTCCTTTTACATCAAAAGCCTAACCTGACTTACTTACAAGAGTGCCTATTTATACAGCGCACTATTTACAAAACCATGGGCTTAAACCATGGGCACCCCGAACCCTAAACCCTGGACTTAAACCATGGGTTTATTACAAAAAGATGACTTTGACTCAACCCCGACACCCCTAAGACTATTTTGAGTCATAAATCCGCTTACAACTTGGACAAAAACCCCAGAGTTACCAAAATTAGGGACCGTTAAGGTGTGCGCCCCAAAAGGCCCCTAAGACTCACCAGTGTCCCGTCCCGGGACACTCTGCTGTTCTTCCTGTTCTTCTGGTCCACGAACTTTGTCGGCGAGGAGAGTGTAGTGCTTGTTGAGGCCGCGCATAATATTGTCAGTTGCTTGCTCTTTCTCGACCAACTCCTGCAATACTGTGGCTGATGTTTGTCTGGCCTTTTCCTGCGCAAATGCATGATATTCCTTCAAAAATTTGAGTTCGATATCCATAGTAGTACTCAACTCAAAAGCTTCGCTGATAAGCGGCTGCATGGAATTTTCCACTTCTGTTGCTCTTGCTCTGCATGACTCAATTTCCTGCTGGAGTTCGTTGCTTCGCTTTACCTTTACCATTTTCTCCATAGGCGGAAGAGTCTTAATTGCCACTTTTACCTTATCCAACTCTGTCTGTCACTGCCTGATGGTTTCTTGCAGCTGTCCGAATTCTGGATGTTCCTACAATGTAGTCCAGGCCGCAACGCTGTCTTCTAGCAGCTTTGCTGCGCTGCTCACAATATCCGAGAGTTTTGCTACGGAATCCTGAATGTCTGCTCAGCATTGCTCCCTAACCTCTGGTGGGCTCTCCGAAGGGATGCGGAGTTGGAGCTTCGTAATCTGAGCATCATGTTCTACTTTGAGATTCTCTATTTCACTGCGCGACTGTCGTGCATAGTCTTTGAGCCTGACTAGTCTTTGTTCTGGCTCTTCTACCAATTGTACGTCGAAGTCAGGGAGACTTCAACATGCTTCATCCAAAACTCAGACCAATGTAATCCGCTTACGTTCTGCGTCCCTCTTTCGCTGCTCTGCGATTTCCAGCTGCGCTGCGAGGCTATCATTCTACTTCCTGGTATCGTCCAACTGTATTTGTGAATAATGGTCTCGGGCCTAGATTTCCTTTGCGATAGCTGACTGGCAGAGATGTAGTTCTATCATGGACATTTTGGTGTAATCAATTCCTACTGTCATGCTCATCTCTGCGCGAGACGCTGCATCAGTTATGATGAGGGCAGCAGTGGATACTTGGCCCTTGTTTTCTCGAGCTGGCCATTGCCTTAGATCAGGCTGTGCACTCACCGGGGTAGTGCTGGCTATAGTTCCGGTCACCGATTGTGCTGCTAAGTCCTTCAACTCCGATATGTGCTGTGCGACACCATTGATGGCATCCAAATGCACAGCTACAAACTCTGACCATTTCTTGGTAAGAACTTATGTGGACTTCGACAAAGCCTCATCAAGCTCCTCACTTGTCAAGCCGGGTGTGTCGTCGATATTCTTTTCCTTTGACGCCTTCACTTTCTTTCAAGCCAGCAGTTGGTCCACTTCCTCTACTTCTGGTGTCTTGCGCTTATCCTACCTATTAGGGTTTGGAGTAGTCTTGACCGAGTCCTGTCCTTCTTCTTCATCGGTTTCCACTTCTCCACCCTGGTTGCTATCATGCTGATGCAACTCAGTCTGTTCCTCGCTGTCTTCTAGGGGACCTTGCTGCTGCTGGTGACTAGGGCCTGTGCCCACATTGGTAACTATGGGGACCGGAATGTGAGGTTGTTTTCCTACATCTTTCAACCATTCCACCGGCCAGTGCTGAACTACTGCCCGGATATCACCCTCAGTGACTACATATGGTAGCTTGAACCATTGATGCTGTGGATCTGCGCGGGCCTGTATGAAAGTATGATGCATGTCGGCGCTGAAGGTGGCTGCACCGTCATATTGAGAGAATAAATTTTTACTGAGCCGTGGGGTTTTTGCGATCTGAAACTGGATATCCATTATATAAAAAGAAAATACATAATTTGTCATCTGTTGGTGTGCTTTATCCTGTGAAACCCACAGCGATGCGTACCTGGCTGCGCCATACATGTGCTCTGGCGCCTCAGGAAACTGTGCCTCAATAGGTTCTTTCCATCCTACCAGTTCCATGAGGACGAGCAACCATGAGTAATGGAAGGGCCTACCTTTCTCCTGCGCGTCGTGAGCATCTTCCAAGAATTCCTTTGCAATATACTCTGCCTAGTTGTAGTTGTAACCTTCGACGCAGTTTATAGCAATTCGGATAACCGGGGCAGTTACTTCAGTTGGTCTGCACTTCTGTATGACTTTGTAGGCTAAAATATCAGCTGCAAAGTGAATGTGATGTTCCTGAATCACGGAAGCGTGATAACCACATTTTCCCTTTGTCAGGCCAAAGCGTTCCTTCATGGTTTGTGCGAGCTTCGTATCCTCATGCTTTGATGGAAATTCAGTCGCCGGATTAGGGCCTGCTATTGGTAAACCAGTGATCCTCTGAATGAGCTCACCATTGATAGGGATTTTCTTGTCTCCTATCCATAGGTGGTCTTCATTAACTAGCGCTAGTAGCTGCTTGACCACTATGGTCACCTGTGTGCCGCGACCAAAATGGGGAACGTCGAGCATCTTCAGCAGACCAGCTTGATCCAAGCCGACAGCCCGTCGTTTGACTTCTAATAATGTCGGCCCGGTCTCATCGTACTTGAAAAAATGCAAATATGCTTCTGGTGCGAACTGTGGAAACTTGCCATGATCTCTTGTATCATGGTCGAAATACTTAAGCCGGTCTATATTTCCTGTCATGGTCCCAACCAGCTGCACACTCGGTGGCAGTGAAGGGGTGCTTATTGTGAATTGCTTGTTCCGTTGAGGTGGTTTAACTCCTGGTCGAAGAGGCGGGACATATGGTGGCCATCGTGGTGCAATGTTCTCCTCTCCTTCACTTGGGATTTCTACCGAACCAGGCGGATTCATTCCGGGATCCTTCGATGTTTGCCCGGACTGCTTATGTCGATCTTCATTCCGCTTAGAACGAACTTCGGGCTTGAACTGTTTCCTGGTAGACCGTGTTTGCATTGGTAGAGGCGGTGCAGGTAGAGTCTCCTCTCATGCTGCAGGTGCAGGTGGGGGGTGGAAAATGTTCTGTAGACCTGTCTGTTTAAATTCTCTCAATAAGTCCTGAAGTTCTTGATCGGCAGACATAGGTTCAATTGTGAAACTACGGAATGTGATTTTCCCATGCACGGGTGTCTTCGTATACAATCCATCGATCAAATCGGTCATAAATGTGCATTGAAGGCACCAAATCTAGCAGAGATGCTGCTTCCACGACACTAGATTCCGGCAGATATCCTTAGGACAGGAAGTTAAGGAAAATAAAGTATCGGCGCCACCAAATCGGCAGTGTTCCAACGGTCGGTTTTTGTGCTGCGGCGCAAAAAGTACCACAGCTGCGTCACAATAAGGACCTTCGTCATGATAATGGCCTTCGGCATATGCGGCCAAGTTCTGCGACCAAACTACGAGCTTCGCTCCCTTAGCGTTTTGTGCCGGCTAGCGAGGGTGGGACTGGGTTATTTCTTTATCACGAGACATATTAGTGTGCTGAGGCCCAACCTCCCTGTACCGGTTTTCGGCTGCAAGTGCCTGGGTATAACCAATCCTAGGTACCCATTCTGTACAAGGTACAAGTTTCCATGCCCCGTAACAATGCTCCAAATGTTTCTGCGGCCTACTCTGCCCAATCAACCTGCTGCGTGCCCTCCGAAGCTCATCCACAAATCTGAGGTGAAGGGATGTCTGACAAGTTTCCCAACTCGGAAGGTACTTCTTATAGGCAGTCCACCTTCTGGCTGCGGTGACCCCTAATGCTGAATCCAGATTCTCCAGTTTCTGTGACTCCAGTATCTGTTTTGATAATGGCACAATGGACTCCTCTGGGTCTGTCAAACCATCAGAGGTAGGTAAGGTTCTTGGCTGCGAACTAAGCCATCTGAAGGACTTGGTAATCCTGGCACATCTATGTCCATGTAGCTCATACAATCGGCTCTGCCAGTTCTCTAAACCATCATCTGAGTCCGTCATACAGGAGCTGTCACACTGCCAATCCATAATACCTTCGGCACTAGGGTCAACATAATCTTCGTCCTTCGCTGTAATGTTATAGATGTGCTCCAGAACATCCTGATCTTCGTCTCTGAGTGGTTCTATGTATATTTCTCCTTGTGAGGGATCCAGTGGTAGGATGACTCGCAACACTTTCCCTTCGAAAGTCATTTGTTTCTTCTTAAGGTTAATAACTGCAGCATTAGCCATTTCCCATTCAATTCCTAACAAGGCTGGATAGGGATTGCTGTCGTCAATGATCTCAATAACTTCGAAGTATGCTACAGTACAGACGCCATCAATATCTACTGGAACATTAGGGAATCGTCCTAGGGGCACAATCTTCTGCTGATTGGCTAATCTCAACTGTATAGGGGACCAGTCAAGGGCAGGTTGTCCCATTTGTTCCCAGGTTTGCTTGGTTAAGACATTTACCTCTGATCCTAGGTCCAAGATAACATCAGTCATATCATACTCTCCTATCTGAGCATTCAATCTCATTTCCCTCTCAGTTCGTCGGACACGATTAACAGTTTTCTCCTTATCAACTCTTCTCTGAGGTTCACAGAAAGTGATAACTTTTTGCAACTCCTTTAAAGCATTCTGATTCCTTAAGAGTTTCATACAGCTCTGTAAAAAGGAGGACAGTGTACTTACTTTATCTGTCGAAGCTTCTTGCGGCTGCGGCTGCTGCTGATGTGGCGGCATAGGGGCTACGGCTGTGGTAGAATCCCCAAAATCTTGCTTGGTGTCCATGAATGTCTCCTTTTCTCTTTCAATATCAAAGGAAGGGACTTTCACGGGGGCCTTACGAACCCAAGCCTCGTCAGGCTGTATATGCGTCATAGCTCCACTTCGGGTAACAACATTAATGGCTGGAGTAGGTCTTTGCTCAACTGAAATCATGTGAAGATTCTGAGTAGGGGCACTGTTTCTTTCCTGAATCTTAGCTATCAACTGTGGGCACTGCTCGATCACATGGTCTACTGCATGGCAATACCGACATGTCGTAGTGGGGTTCCGACAGTCGTGAGCCAGATGTACAGCCTGGTTACAATTATAACACACCACCTGACCGCGTCCTCTGCCAGCCATACCACCACGACCACGACCTCCAAAACCACCTCTTCCAGATGCACCACCATGGTAGCCATAGCCATCATGGCTCTGTCCCTCATTTTGTACCTGATAGGCGTCGTATGTGTGCTCTTTCATGAGGTCATAACTGCGACACTCATCTTCATTATGTCCTATGGACTTACAGAATTTCCAGTAAGGGTTCTTAGGAACTTGCACATACCTCTGTAGCAGATAGAAATTCTCAGGTCGATGCTGGCCAGTTGTCCGACAGATCTCACAATATAGAACGGTAGGGTTGAACGGGTTTGGCGCACCAGTATTCAGGTAATTTATTACCATAGGGCACTGTTCCTTGTCGACCTTCTGTCCGACATTGTGTGCACCAAACCTCTTCGTGGGCAGTTTTTCCTTTCTTCATATCGTGAAGCTCCAGAGCCATCGCTGCCAATTGTGCTTGAATTTGAGCGATACCAGAATTGTCTTCGACAGGAGCGGTTTCAAGCTTCATCGCGATTTCTAGAGCCTCCTGCTGGTCAGCAACCTTCTGTTGCATGAGTGGGGTTCTGATATGTGGTAGCAGCGCTACAATGAACCATTCCTTGTGCTACGTAGGTCCAATGGGGAAACTGACTTGGTCTAACAGAACTTTGAATCTTTGATCAAAATCCCACATTGATTCTCCACGCCACTGCTGAATCTCTTTCAATTCAGTGATACACTGCGACTCGGATTTCAGCTTCTTAAATTCCTTTATCATGGCTGCTTTTATATCAGGCAATGCATGGTTCTGAGTGCTGGAGAACTTCATGAACCAGGTCAGAGCACGGTCTCTGAAAGAAGTAACCAGCTGCGCTATTTGTGTATCTTGATTCGTAATGGACTTAGTAGTCCACACTGCTTCGCATAAAAACCAGAACTGTTCTAGATCCTCTGATCCAGTTCCTTTGAAAACAGGTAGCTTAATGTCATCATGCATGTGGGCCATAGTGGATCTAGGGGGGGTTGGAGGGGGACTGGGATTAAGCGGGGGGGAACTAACTGGGGTATACTGCCCTGCGACAGGGGTACTCGGGCTAGGGTGACTTCCAGACTGCGCCGGATTCTCACGGATAATAGTTCTTCGCTGCGGAGTTACCGGAGGGTTTCCAACAGAAGGGGTTGCTTCGGATGCTGACTCTGTGGGATTTACAGGGGAATACTCGGTATGCTGACCCTGGGAATAGGATTCAAAATCTCTCTTGTACCTTTTTCCACTTCGCAGCAAACCACTTTGCTCGTCGAAGCTATTTTCACTTGCAACCATAGGTTAGTAATACAAAATCTAACAGTCTGATTCAATGAGCAATATTCCTTTTTCAGCTAATAGAATTTTAATTCTCAAACTAAATGAATTCAAAAACTTACCCCTTGGTCCCTTGAAAAACTGTCGCTCGGCTTCACTAAAGGAAGTACTCATGTCAATGGCGAACTCCGTCACAAATGCTTCAAGGGTTCTCGTTGTCCAGAAATCGACAGCGCGTGATATCTAGTTGTTCACCCTTTTCAGTATATTAATTCTTGCGGGAGTCCACACAAGAAACTGACGTTCTTGGAAGTTCATCCTTCTCTCTGTTAACTTAGATAACCATTGGTGCAACTCTATGTGGATACTACCAAAGAAAATTTCATAAACGTCACAAAAAACATACCTTTGTAAAAAGTCGTTTGCACTATGATGCAGATCTTTGTTCTCTTGCTCAGCGAATTTCAGATAAGTCTCATCAAGCCAATCATCGATTTCCTTCATAGAGGGTCTCCATAACATAGCCCCCGAGGTAGGACGTAAACCCCTCTTGAGCAGATACTGAGTTCAGCCGGCAACGGAATCAATTTGTTGGGCTATAGGGCAGACCCGGGTTTTATACCTTTAACTTCGCACCAACAAAAGACCCACAGTGTTGGCCCTTTCGGCAACAACCTGTGAACAGGTTGCAGTCTCACCCGAAACAGCTATGAGGTGCCGCAGAACCAGGTTTCTGCATGCAGAAGAGGGATATTACTATACCTTTATCTTTTAACAGATTATAAATATAAATCATAGAGCTAACATTCACTTATTTAGCTTCGTGGTTAGATAAACAAACAGTGCCTTGCGCAGCCCTTTACTGGGAATTCACAGCGAAGTTATTATCTAGCAGTGATCTTTACTTATCAGATATATAGATATTAATGCATGAAAGAACATAACAAAACACAACACAAAAGAACCACAACACCAGATATAATGTGGTTCACCCCCAGTGTAGGGGTTACGTCCACAGAACTATGTTTTATTCAAATTTCTACAAAAACCACAGTTCTGATATGCGCACTCAGCTGCAGATCCCTTCAAGTCCTCAAAGCCGCGCACACAGCTGCAGGCCTCTGTGCATTCAGCTGCAGATTTCCTTAATCACCCAAAACCCTCTGCGCACACAGCTGAAGAGGTTGTCCACGCACACAACTGGGACTTAACCTTTCTTACAAAATAAGCCTTAGCTTCGCATCCGTTCCTTTTACATCAAAAGCCTAACCCGACTTACTTACAAGAGTGCCTATTTATACATCTCACTTTTTACAAAACCATGGGCTTAAACCATGGGCACCCCGAACCCTAAACCCTGGACTTAAACCATGGGTTTATTACAAAAAGAGGACTTTGACTCAACCCCGACACCCCTAAGACTATTTTGAGTCATAACTCTGCTTACAACTTGGACAAAAACCCCAAAGTTACCAAAATTAGGGACCGTTAAGGTGTGCGCCCCAACAATGGGGCACCATCAATGCCCCCTTGATCGGTTGACCATACTAGAGTTTCTGTTAATCTCTTTTCTAACTCCTAAAAGAATGAAAAGATTGTAGAGCGCAACAACTTCCTTTCTTGCTCATTAAAGTATAAGAAAGGGCATCTACATCATCTCATTTATCTCTTTTTTTGGACTATGTAGACTACCATATGAAAAGGACCACCTTGGCACATTCAAACCAAGAGCATTCCCCTCTGCATCCTTTTATGCTTTCTCGTGAAGAGGGGTTGAACTCTACAAAAATATCACCATGGGTTGTCGTTAAGCTCTTTTCTAGCTTTCTCATCAAGAAGAGATCACCAAGAAAACTTGGTTTCGTTCATGCTCGTAAAAGTATCTGAATGACCATCCAATCAATATAGATTTAACTTTTGTCGTCCTGATTGGACTACCAACAGTAAATAAGTCTCCCATCCCCCAAAGGATGGGTAAGCTCTCCTATGTACACTTTTAACCTTTTTCAGGCACAATAAACTATCAACGAAAAAGAGACCCCACTGGAGTCTTCTTCATGCTTTCAGACCCTCTAAAAATGAAAGCACCATCAAGCATTTACTTTCTTGGGCTCGCTAAAAATCCACGAGATCATACCATAATGGTGTCTTTAGACACCACCCCACATATAACAGTTCGACATAATTCCACTTTGGGCCACCTTTGTTCATATTACTCTGCGATGTGTCTTCCTTGGATCCCATCAATACCAAAAGTTTCTACCTCCCCCAAGCATTCCCCATCTGCAGTTACATTCCCAGTATTACAGCTATGATACCTTTCCCATGAGTCAATTTCATTTGCTGCTTGGTCCACCATGCCATCATACTCTAAACAAAGGAAGTTTGAGTCCCCCATGATTCCATGCCCCTATTCAACTCCTCCCCCTCATCCCTCCCCATTCATTGGGTCAGTCCTCAGATTACCTCACATCTTTCGGTTATCTCCCTCGGACTTCTGGTCAAGGAAACACCATTTCCTTGGCCAGTTGTAGGTCTCCTTCTGTCAACGACAACACACATATTCCAGAGGATAAACCCAGAGGTCCCTGTATCCTGGTTTCATTCACCTCATTGATGAGTTCCTTGGACCACATGAGAGGAGTCCTTAGTGCCTGTCGGGATGGTTTTTTCTCATGTGCTTGACTCCAGCTACATCATCGCATCGTTGAGATTTGTACAGGGTATTGGTCTGTGCAGTATTTGATCGAAGACCCTAGATGTCACCTGACTCTAGCAGATTGATGAGTCTATTTGAGTGACCCCAATAGGTTCATGTCCCTTGTGATTTCCAAGTTGCGTTGGAGACAGTGGTCAGAAACCCCAACAGTGCTTCTATATAGATTTATGATTGATACATCATATTTGTACTATAGAGACGCTGATTCTCCGTCAATAAGTCCCTACAATTATGTACCATTCCAAATCCAATAGGCCATTAGTCATGAAAATATAGCATTCCATGAGAATGCCATGGGTCCAATGTAGCAATTCTTCATATCAGTATTATATTCATACTCTCATTGAGGAAACCACTATTGTAACAAGAGTGGTACATGATTGACTCTTGTATTATAGAGCTTAGATTACATTATTCTTTTGACTTTGTTAAAAGCATGGAGATGCCCGCTTCGTCCACATACATGTCACACATTATTTGTATCTCACCCATTGATGGGAACCATATTAATACAAAAACCAAAATCCACCATGCCCCAGCCCAGAAAGCACCACCTCTCCAAAGAAAATCCTATGATGTTTGTCGGCCATACGATGAGCTCTTGCCCTCACACATCAGGGGGAAATCTGTTAACCCAAAAAATCCCCTAATGAGCTCTAAATGACCTACTCCACCCAAAGACATCTATGTATGACCCTCATTTGACCTCCACACCCTTGCTAAGGCTCAAAAACATGGAAAAGGGCTTAAAAACCCCTAAAAAGAGCCAAAACAGCTCTCATAGGGGCTAAAACCTCCAAAAAGGGGCTAAACCCCCTCAAAGGATCTTAAAACCCCCAAAGGAGCTAAGAATTGGGAGAAAGGGGGGCGTAAAGCCCCAAAAAGGGGCTAAAGCCCTAACCAGGAGTTTAAAACCCTAAATCTCTAGAAAAAAACTATAAATAGAAGGATGGAGGTCACTCTCAAAACACTCCTTCTCTCCTTATTGTTATGTTGCCCATGTGAGTGCCTTGAGACCCTTTTCCTCTCAAGCCATTCACCCTCCCTCTTCTCCATTGCTCCACAAGCCAAGCTTCCATCCCAAAGAGAGAGGTGCTTCCAAAGCTAGGACATGGTGGCCCATTTCCACCTGAACAGAAGGTATAACCATTTGTTTTCATTGTTATTTTAGTTTGCTAACTTATTTTGTTTGCAAGTTTGTTTTCTAATGGTTTGCTGCAGGTTTTCCCTTTGATTTCTTGCATCCATTTTTCCTTTTCTAACCATTTCATGTAGGGTTTCATAGCTTAGCCCTAACATTGTTTTGCAAGTTCTCTTCCAACGAACAGGAACCCCACCCTTCCTTCCTATAGACGGAAGGTAGTTGTTCCTACCTGTAGTAAGGGAAAAATCCCTACTACAGCTAGGGAGGTTCCCCTTACAACACCCTCCTTCAAAAACATAGAAAAAATTATCCAAACGAAACCAAAATACTCACAGTAACAACATAATAAGAAAAAAATTTGACATATTTAAATTGTACATTTACAATCATACATACCTATTTCCCTGAGGCTATTGTATCTTGATTAGCAACTGGGTGGTTTCCCTAATCAACACTCTGCAAAAAATATACAAATAAGTGGGTCGCAGTCGCGGCTTTCGGACGAATAAGTGTGACTCGGACCGAGAAGGAAAATTTTTAAAACATTGAGATGGCTAGGGCCAGGGGGCAGGAACTGACACCGTAAAGGTTCAGATTGGTCCCGAGGGGGGCCGATTTGAAGACAAACCTTTAGAAAACCTGCAAAAACAAGGATCTGAATGGATTGACCGAGTGGAGTTTCCAAAACTATAGTTGATATTTCTCCTTAGGTAAGTGCAGAAGCACCAACCTTAGCTCAAACAGAGAGTTAGGAAGATTCCAATGGAAACTGTAAACATAAATTAAACTAACAATTGAAAACAAATATTTTTTTAACATTTTATGATATATCAACTAAACTAAACTAATTCCAATCAATAAAAATATACCTCTTTTCCTATAGAATGGGCCACCGTAGCTGTCCTAAAAAATGGTTCTGTCTCTCCACAGGTTGGCTCTCCAGTTGTTTCCATGGACAGTTGTTAAATGGTGAATGGATCTAGGATGGGTATGGAGGATGTCTCAACGTACACAGTGGGAATGGTATGGAAACGGGAAGGTGGAAAGGGGGTATGTGAATACCTAAGAGAAAACATGTCATAGCGTACTCACAAATGAAAATATGGAGAAAGGTATTTTGGAAGAGCCCTTCACAATTTAATTATAGTAAGGTCCTAGGGTTTTTTGACCCAAGGTGGTAACCCATTGTATTTTTCTATGGTTTTATGACCTTATCTCTTTTTTAGGGTTTTGGAACCCTTTTTGGGAGAGAGTCAAGGTAAACCATAGTAAATAATGATGTTTTGGACCTTTTTTGGTGGAAATACAATTGTGAAGGTCAAAAGTATGGGAAATATTGTAAGAATATGATGCGTGTATATGGTTTAGACCATGGGGAGCTAGGTGAACACTTTTTAGTGTTAACACATATACTCAATGGGAGTCTATGAGTTTATCATCCAGGTTATCATTCAAAGAACTTGCTACAAGAAAGAAAATGTTAACCAAATCCTAACATAGTGGATGTTCCAAACACATGACTGGTGATAAAAGTAAGTTTTTGTCTCTAAGTGGAGAAAAATCAAGGAATGCAACTTTTGGAAATGATGCTCCACGGAAAATAAAAGAAAAAGGAATGGTAAAGTTGAAATCCCAAGATGTGTTGTTTGTAGATGGAATAAAATAGAATATTCTTAGTGTCAGTCTAGTTTGTGACAGAGGATGTGAAGTTGTTTTCACTTCTAAAGATTGCAAGATAAAATTTGTACCCTCGGGACAGTTGCAAAAGGCATAAGACTAAAATTATTGTCTATGTCTTGAATGAAGCAAAATAAGATTGTCATCTAAGAAAGTATGATGAAAGTTGGATTTGGCATAGGAGACTTGGACATTTAAACTTTGATCATATAATTAAGCTTGTGGACAATGGGGCAGTAAAATATATTCCAAAAATATCAAATCCATATGACTCTGTTTGTAAACCTTGTCAAATGGGAATTGCACTCAGTTTAAATCAAAGGACTTCACATCAACAGACAAACTACTTCAGTTAGTACATATGGATTTGTGTGGACCATCAAGAAAGGAAGGAACAAGACGAGAAAGATATTTTATGTTGATCATTGATGATTATTCTCGACTTACATGAGTTTCTTTTCTAAAATAAAAATATGAAGCGCTTGAAAAGTTCAAAATTTTTAAGGCTTTGACTGAGAATCAAATAAAGACTGAAGGCAGTAATATCTGATAGAGGAGGAGAGTTCAGCTCATGAGACTCTCAAGGAGTTTTGTGATAAACATGGAATTAAAATAGAATACACTATTCCAGGGACCCCACAGCAGAACGGATTAGTTAAGAGACAGAATAGGTCAATACAACAATGTGAGGATTATTAATCCTCCATTGACCATATTGTCTATTAGATTATTTATCCTAACTTAGGAACCTTAATTAATTAATTGGGTCCATCAGTACCATTGGGTCCACTTGGTCTAATGGTTCCACATGTACTAGTTAATAGAGTGTGGGGAACACTTCTAGAGGTTAAATTCCACTTACTTCATGTGCATGCATCAGTTTGGATGCCTTCTAGACCAATCCCTACATTTTAGGAGCCACTGGGAGTCTCAGAACCAACCTCCTTCAGTTAGTTGGAATTGGAACTAGTTAGTCTTAGTTATCCCCCACCTACTTTCAGTTAGTTCGCGATCAGTTAGCTAGTGCTAGTTATGCATGGCTGCATGTGGAGTAGGCACCTTTTCCCACCTACCACACTCAGTTGCACTGAGTTAACTAGATATAACTGATTGATTGAGTTGTTGGACATCTGGGGTTGATCTATTGGACTCTGATATTGATTGAGACACCATGAGTTAGATGGTCAGTTAGATACAATCATATCCAATGGATAGATTCGAATTTCTACCTAATGCATTCAAATTATTTTCCTATGTAAACTATTGTAACACCAGATTTTATTATTGTGAATGATACTGTAAATTCCTGAGCAATACTCATTCGTTTCCTGTGTGGTTTGTTTTTTTCAGTTTGTATCTTCATTCTCCATTTACTGCAAGCATTATTAGAAATGTCTACTTGAATATCTACATGGAATTCAAATTCTAATATGGTATCAAATCCTTCTCAGGAAGGTTTCATGCTTGTTTCTCCCCATTGAACATCAAAAGCAGATGGGTTTCCATAAAAGTCCCCTATGATGATTTTCTAGCTCTGGATTTATTTAGAGCAACATAGAGGGCATGACAGGCCCTTAAAAACTGTTCATGTTGAGAGGAAAAGCATGATTATAACAATTCAAATGTTTTAGTGTGTTTTGCAGTAACAATTGACAGGTGCTACGTAGATTGTGTGAAGTTTTGCACTCTTTCACCTAAAGCAATTATGAGTTCTCAATATCCTACACCTCAGATCCTTACAACTTCCAATTATCTTGATTGGAGGATTGAAATGGATCTAGCCTTGCGCAAGCATGGCTATCTCAGGATAATACAAGGAAGGGAGGCAGAGCCTCATCAGCCAGTTGAAAAGAACAAGTTTCTGAACTGTTGTGATGAAGGATTCGGGTACTTATGCACTCGTATATCTAGAGTTCTCCTATTCTACCTTGAAAATTTGGACACACCCAGAGAATATTGGGAGCAACTTGATAGTTTTTTAACAAACAATATGAGCTTCGGGGACACATTCTAGAGAATTAGTTGGTATCTTTACATCCCAGTAGTTTTGAGACTATTGCGAAATTCTTTACTAAATCCAAGTCTATGTTACTTCAATGCAGATAATGCAAAATAGAGTGGAAGGATGAGAAGAATGTCATTTTCATAATCAACAAACTAGGCTCTGAGTATTCTGTATTTGTTTCCATGTTTCATTCCAAGCAGGTAATATTTTCTGATTGGAAAATTCCTTGACTATATTCTTTTTTTGAGTCCTTAATCAAGGAGCACGACAAGTTGATTTGAATGGGAGTATCAAGAACTCCAAATATCAAGCTCTCCAAGTTACTGACTCTTCCAAAGAACAAGAAAAGGGGAAATAAAAGAAGAAGGAGCCAGAAGCAGTTGATTCAAAGCCTAAACAGAATCAACAAACTTTCGAAGGAGCCTCTGACTCTAAGCAGAATAAGAAGATTGAAAAGAATTTATGTCCCTGTTGTGAAAACGGGTACCATCTTGAAGATCATTGTATGAGGAAGGAACTTGATGAAATGTCAGCTATTCTCAAGCAGCATAACATTTATCCCCAGAGAGAAAATATGTTTGATGATGAAGAGAAGACTAAAGAAGATAAGATATGCTTGCATGCAAGCCTCTCTTTGTTGAAGGATTATTTGACAGATTCTGGATCATCCAACCACATGGTTGCTTCCGTGAAATCCTTCATTACTTTCCCTCTATCAAAAGGACCTAGAAGTCATATGGGATATGAATCTAAAATCTGATATGTTGAGAAAAATTTCAGATAAAATCCAGCATGATGATTTCATTCCCTCTCCTACAGAAAAGCAAATTATTGAAGATGAAGAAGAATCGTATTTTCCCCTACAGACAACTCGAATGGAAGAAAGTATCCTTGAAGTGAATCCTTCTCCTATTGTTGCAAAAGTGTATGAGATCTCTGATATCTAATCTCCTCACATGGCTGATCCAAAAGAAGACATTCGAATCTCTTTTCTTGAATAAAAACACTCCTTCTATTCTTTTCAAAAATTCTCCAATATTTCTTTAAGTTTTGTGCATAGTTTACCGGTGACTATTTCAGAAAAGGTAGAGGAATTTGATTTCTCTATCCCTAATAATTTTTCTGGTATGAACATAAGTAATTCCATGGATATTATGGAAATAATATCAGATTATATGAGTGAGCCATTCACTCTCATTAATCTAGAGCTTCCAGTAAATTCCTACGGGATTGCATGTACCAAAGATCAGAATTTTGAAGGAGAAAATTGTGCATCTACCATCTCAGTGGAGCACAATTTTGGATATGATATGAACCTATTTGGATCTGATTTATTTTCTGATCTGACAATAATTGGTTCAGTTTCAAGATTCAATATCTTTCAGTATTACTTATACCTGCTGGTTTCATCAATTTTGGTGTGACAAATCAAGCACCGTAAGTCTCTTTCAATTTTGTTGTTGAGGATTCGATGTTAGTTATTTCTAGTGAATTTGTTGATATCATATTTTGTGAATTATTGGATATTTCCAAAGCTATATCAGATTATGGAGCTCAAAAATTCGCTCTCCATAGTCCCAGGGCTTCTCTACCTTTGGTCACATGCTCATCTCCTCACATAACTAGTAAAGAGGGAGACATTATGCATCTGCCTGGACACTTGCTCCTAACACTTGGGGTTTATTTTAACACTCATGTTTTGATGTTAAAGGCTGAAATATATCAGTTTATTGGGTGTTCCTCACATGGTTTGAATTCTCAAGCACCTTTTCTCTCTCATCGGTTGGTTTCAGCTCCTCTACATGGGTCCAGTACTTTTCATCATGCAACTATCTATATTACTGATTCAGTTGGACACATTATTATTCTTCCAAAGAGAAAGATTCCTCTAGACATAATCACTTTGTTTGGATTCAGAGGTTCACATCCAAAATTTCAAGATGTTGTTGCACAGAAGAACCAAAATATTACATTACTGCTACAAATTGCAGCAAAGGATTTTGCAATTTTTTAACTTGTATTTCTTGATTTCTACTTATCTTGAGGGGGGGGGTTCCCATGAGGTTTTCCCTATTTCTTTGGTTGTATTAAGCAGAATTTTTATTTCCTGTATTTTAGATTGTATTTGGGTGACCTATGGTCTTGTTACCAGGGCCCACAATTGTCCAAGTTAGGATTTAGGAGGGGTGTTAGGATTATTAATCCTCCACTGACCATAATCTCTATTAGATTATTTATCCTAACTTAGGAACCTTAATTAATTAATTGGGTCCAATTGGCCTAATGGAACCACATGTACCAGTTACTAGAGTGTGGGGAAGACCGCTAGAGGTTAACTTGCACTTACTGCATGTGCATGGATCGGTTTGGGTTCCTTCTAGACGAATCCCTACATTTTAGGAGCCACTGGGAGTCCCGACACCACCCTCCTTCAGTTAGTTGGAGTTGGAGCTAGTTAGTCTTAGTTAGCCCCCAGTTAATTTTAGTTAGTTCAAAATCAATTAGCTAGCGCTAGTTATGCATGGGTAAATCATGGTTGCATGTGGAGTAGGCACTTTTTCCCACCTACCACACTCAGTTGCACTGAGTTAACTAGTTATCACTGATTGATTGAGCTGTTGGACATCTGGGAGTTGATCTATTAAACTCTGATATTTATAAGACACCATGAGTTAGATGGTCAGTTAGATACAGTCAGATCCAATGGATAGATTCTAATTTATACCTAATGCATTTGAGTTCTTTTCCTATGTAAACTATTGTAACACTGGATTTATTATTGTGAATGATACTGTAAATTCCTGAGCAATACTCATATGTTTCTTGTGTGGTTTGTTTTGTTCAGTTTGTATCTTCATTCTCCATTCACTGCAAACATTCTTATAACTATCTGCTTGAAGATCTAAATGGAATTCAAATTCTAATAAACAGATGGCAAGATCAATGATGAATGAAAGGAATATTTCTCAGAAACACTAGGTAGAGGAAATTGACACAGTTGTCCATATTGTTAACAAAGCTCACCTAAGGCTGAACAATGATAAGACTCCTCATGAACTATGGTTTAGAAGGCTTGCTTCTATCAAACACTTTAACATCTTTGGAATTAAATGTTATATTAAAAATAATGACGAACATCTTGGGAAATATGACGACATGGTTGATGAAGGTATCTTCTTAGGATATGCTGCAAACAATAAAGGGTTCAATTGTTCTAATAAGAGTCTACATAAATTGGTTGATTGTATTGACATTAAAATCAATGAAGGAATCCCTATAAAAGATATTCAAATAAGCAGTGTTGAACCAAATAAATAATATACAGTTGAATTTAAGGAAGAACATGTCCAATAATTGGAAAAAGAATATTCAGAGCCAGATGAAAGTGCAAACACTTAGGAAGATTCAAGACAATAGACAAAAACAAAATCACCTTCCAGAATCATTCAGAAGAATCATCCCGAAAGTCAGATAATTGGTGACAAGAATAATGGAGTGCAAACAAGAAGAAAGTTGATCAAAGCTTCAGAACAATCTCAGATTGCTTTCCTATCTATGATGGAACCTAAGAATTTTGAAGAATCCAGTGAGGATAAAGATTGGATTAAAGCCATGAATGAAGAGCTTGATCAAATTGAGAATAATAATACTTGGGAGTTGGTTCCTTGACCTGCAGATAAAAATGTAATAGGCTCAAAGTGGGTGTTTAAAAACAAGATGAATGAACAAGGACAAATTGTGAGAAATAAATCCAGGTTGGTCTGCAAGGGGTATGCACAAGTTGAGGGATAGGATTTTGATGAAACTTTTGCACCATTGGCAAGATTGGAAGCTATCAGAATGTTTCTTGCCTATTCCAGTCATAAGAAATTCAAAGTGTATCAAATGGATGTTAATTCAGCCTTTCTCAATGGAGATATAGAAGGACAAGTTTATATAGAGCAACCTGAAGGGTTCCAACTAACACACAATCCTAACAACATCTGCAAATTGAAGAAGGCTCTATATGTATTGAAACAAGCACCAAGAGCCTGGTATTATCGACTGGATAAATTTCTACAAGACAAAGGATTCAAGAAAGGTATTGTAAACAATAACTTGTATATCAAATCTGAATGTGATAATCTATTATTTGTTTTGGTGTACGTGGATGACATTATTTTTTGATGCACTAATGATTCTTCTATGCATAGGTTTGATAATGCCATGCAATCTGAGTTTGAGATGTCAATGATAGGATAATTGTCATTCTTTCTTTGTATTTTCATTATTCAGAGTTCTGAAGGTTTATTTCTCTCCCAATAGGAGTGTTTGAAGGATATGTTGAAGAAATTTCAAATGGAAGATTCGTCATCTATTAGTACACCTATGGTTGTTGGTTGTAAACTTATAAAGGATGATCGCTCACCTAATGTTGATCAAAGAACATATCATTCAATGATAGGAATTCTTTTATACGTCACAACATCTCATCCTGATATAATGCAAGATGTTGGAATGGTAGGTAGATTTCAGTCAGCTCTTAATTAAATTCATTTGGTTGTTTTTAAGAGGATATTTAAATATTTGAAGCACATAATGACTTATGGTCTCTGGTATCCTAGAAATTAGAATCTTCATTTAACTACATATTTAGATGTTGATTGGGAAAATTGTTTGGATGAAAGAAAGAGAACAAGTGGAGGTGCATTCTTTTTGGGTGATTCTTTAGTTGCATGGATGAGTAAGAAGAAAGGCTCAACATATTTATCCACTACATAAGCTAAATACATTGTTGTTGCCACCTGCTGTAACAAATACTTTGGATGATCCAGACATTGGCAAACTTGGAGGTAAAATATGTTTACCCCATTCCTCTCTATTGTGATAACACTAGCACCATTAGTATGTCCAAAAATCCAGTCCTTCATTCCAATACTAAGCACATACCTATTAAGTATCACTTCTTAAGGGAGCATGTTACAAACAGAGTGGTTGAATTGAATTTTATTCCTTCTACAGAACATATTGTTGATATCTTCACTAAACCCTTACCAAAGACACAGTTTGAGTACCTACACTAGAATCTAGGTATCATATCTTATTCCAAATAACTTGTTCACTTTGATAGTGGGAGCTATGCTATAGAGTCTTCTTTGAAATTGATGTCAACAGGGGAGAAGTTGTTTGTTAAAGATGATAAAAATACCGGTGATTACAAGTACAACATGCATCCATAATTTGAAGATTGCAATCAATGCCATAGGGGGAGATTATTGGAGGTATTGCGATCATATGGAAACATATCAAAGTGTGATATGGTTTTCATTGATGGCAACATAGTTCCAAGCATGATCCAGATAAGAAGAGGACTCAAAATAATCCATTTCTTGTGCAGATATTCGATGGACAGGTATGAACCCACAAAAGAAATCAATGGTCAGGAGTAAATCCACAAACTTTGAATCTAATGAACAGATCCAGCGGTCAGGTGTGAACCCGCAAAAGAAATCAATGGTCAGGATTAAATACACAAAGTTTGAATATGATGAACATATATGACGGCCAGGTGTGAACCCACAAAAGAAATCAACGGTCATAAGTAAATACGCAAAGTTTGAATATGATGAACATATCTGACAGTCAAGTGTGAACTCGCACAAGAAATCGACGGCGTAGAAGGATTTTTACAGGTTGAAGGCAGAAAATAGAAAGTATGGAAGTTGTTTAAACAAATTTTGAAAAATCGAGATCCACAACTTGCACCATATCTAAGATTGATGGTCGGTAAAGGGTGCAAAAGAAATCGACGACACGGAAGAATTTTTGCAGGAGAAAGATGGAAAGTGAAAGTGTAGAAGTTGTTTAAACAAATTTTGAAAAACCTGGGATCTGCAATCCACCTCATATCTAATATCGATGATCAAAAACTGTTGCACAAGAAATCAACAGCACATAAAGAGTTTGCAAAAAAGGAAGTGTGAAGCAGGTGTTTGATTTTAGATCAATATTCAGTCCAAAGGCCGCATGAAATCGACGTCACGGAATAATTCATATGGAAAAGGATATGCGGAAGTAGGTATTTGATTTCAGATCAATGGTAAGTAGAGAGGTTGCACGAAATTGACTGTGTAGAAGAATTCATGCAGAAAATGATGTGTGAAAGCAGGTTTTTGATTTTAGATCAACGGTCAATAGAGAAGCCACCTGAAATCAACGGAACGAAAGAAGTCGTGCGGAAAAAGATGTGCAGAAGAAGGTGTTTGATCTCATATCAACGTTCAGTATATAGGCCACACAAAATCGATGTTGCAGAAGAAGTCATGTGGAAAAGAATGTGCGGGAGTAGGTGTTGGATTTTGGATCAATGTTCAGTAGAGAGGCCGAATGAAATCGATGATGCGGAAGTAGTCATACAAAACCAGAACTGGTGACGTTCTGTTTTGTCGGAAGAAGCCAAAATTACAAAGATACATTGCATAAACTTATAGTTACATATCGATTGGACTACTTGTTTTTCATAAGGCATCGAATGGTTTTTTATCAGTTATAAAGATTAACAGTCAAGCATACAAATAAGCAAATGTATTACTGATTTATTAGTATAAGAGGATGTGTGTGAAGAAGTTATGTGAGTGCTCTCTGCAAGCATAGAGATGGTTCATGGATCATTGTTGAAGTGGGGATTGAATAATGAAAGAGGACTTTGAGTTCTTGCAAGAATATCTAGAATAGAGACAATGAGGGGAACCAAGGTGCATAAGAAAATCCAGAAGTAGATTAGAACAGATTTGGTATGCATTGTTATATATGTTTTTCTACATATTGTAATGAACATGTTTAAATATAAGGAATAGGGGTGGTAGGGTGGTGCTAGGAAAAACATGTTGTCTTCTCTGTACAATTTGGAGCTTGTATAAGTGGAAGTTGGTGCTTCCACCCACTTGTAGCTGGAGAATGTTATTTTAGTGGGTGCTAAAAAAACATGAGGGTTGGTGCTCTCCACAAGAGGGAATTTGTAAATAAGAGGTTGAAGTCTCATTTGAGTAGGTGCTCAAATAAAGATGAAATTTTCCTATCTCTATCGTGTATGTGTGATTGATGATCATCATTCCTTCTATTATACTTGTTGCATTATAATAACTGTAAATCTGTAATCGGTAATAATGATATAAATATTGAAAATTGTTTAATATTTACAAATAACTGATTCACCCCATGTCTCAGTTATTTGAGTAATTGCAACAACGTTCACAGGAAGAATTCCAAGGGGGGGCACCTAAAGGGGCCTCACCCTGTCGGATCTGATTACAGAGCTTAACAAGGTGGGAAAAAAAAGTGAGTACCTTATATATCTATGCACAACCACCAAGGGATTTGATCCCAAGATCTTTTGCTTAAAACACACAACTCTCAACCACTTAATCAAACACATCGAGATTAATAAATTGATTACTATATGGGATCAAGTGTTGAAATTTGAAGGATAAATAGTCATCATTTTCCATTTTACACGTCTAAATACTACCACTTTATAAAGTTAAACCTCATTAATAAAGTCTGAATTTTAATTTCACCTGTTATTTTGAAGTGCATTTTTTTTATTTCTAATATGAAAATTTTGATTTTTGTCATGGTCTCATTGTCTCTATGTGTTAGGTAAATTTAACTCAGTCATGGTTCTTGGGGCCCATGGTATTTGGTTTCCCATTGTATTGCTTGTGAAGAATCCTATTTCAAGGTTTGAGGATAAACCTTGTTTCACATTATGTGTGTGCTTGGTTTAGTCATTATGTTTATTATCCTTTTTTGTTTATTATATTTTCGTAATTTTTTTATTGTTGTATCATATGAGGCAAGATATGAGAATTTAATGTTTCATATAGTTATTATAAATGTTATTTCAAAAAAAAAATGAACTATTATGATGACATGTAAAATTAATATTTATCCGTTAAATGAAAGGCAATGTTATAATTAAAACATCATGTACAAATTTCTTGATGTGCAAGGTAGCACGTCAAATTTCAACCATGATGGGATCCACATTTTTAAATTGTAAGATGACTAAATAAATATATGGAATCAATATTTGTTGATGAATTATTCAAAGAGATTGTCATTTCCATAATGTTTTTTCCTTCATTTAGGAAATTGAATTTTGCACTAGTATTTTACCAATATAGCATAGACTTATGTTAACCCTTGTTTTTCTATGCATAAATCATTTTGACAATAATATATTTTGTTATTATGCTTATGTGTTTTCATAGTCCACTTTGCAAAACTTGAGTGATACAATTGAAGATATTTCATACACCAATTTGGTGTCTTTCTAGGTTGTGACATTAAGATTAGATTATTATTATTAGTTGTAATTTCATAATGATGTCAAGAAATAAAAATGATGAAAAACCTCATATTTTATGGCTTGTGTCTTATCATTGTCCATTTTTCATAGTAATCATTCTTATCTTTTTTTATATGCATGTGCACCCTCTAAAATATATACATACTTACTCCAACTAATAGAACTGCACTATGTTATTAATAAATATAAAGAACACCTTATTATATGTATACCATGCATTTTCCTTGAAATATTTTCCATAAGAATTTTTTGAATAATTTACCCTCTATACGAGAGTTATTAGATAGTCAAGTTATGGAATTTGTGATTTGGAAGGAGGTGTCCTTAACCTTTAATGTGGTGGTTTTGAAAAAACTATGTATAAACCTATAAGGAAGTGAATTATTAGAAGGAATGATTTGATTGATCTAAATTTAAAACTAACCCTTGTCATCTTCTAACCCATTGAAATAATCAAGAGACATATACAAATTTACCCTATTTTTACACTATACATAATTTACTTTCTACATATCTCCATTCAATTATGCCTAATCATAGTATCAAACCTTGACATGGTTGACACGTGTAAGATACAAAAACTTCTCAAAACTTGAACTTGGAGCTAGTATCATCAAGAAAACATTCTTACTACAACCCCTCACAAAACACAAAAATCCATGCAAGGGAGTAGCATGGTCTTGAAAGCCAAGAACTAAAAACAATGAAAACTTACCAAGAATGTTAGAATTTTTTTCTTTGCAATATTTAAGGTCTTATCACAATCATAAACTATTATCTAAGAATAATTTACTTAGATTACTAATTCATTCTGATCGACAAAATGCAAATGCCATATGTTGTGGTATTTATGTTCAACCATTGGTAGAATTTACACTCCAGCTGGTCATTTGGAAACATATTCTCTAAGAGTATGTTTGCAGTATCCTCCATCAGGTGGTTGTTGTTATTATGAGATAAAACCTTGAACAATATACAAAAACCCCTCTAAAAATGAACTAGAAGCTAGCATCCTAAAAGAAAAATACCTTAATATATTCCCACACAAAACACAGAGGTTCATGAAGGTGAGAAACATGCCCTTGAATGCCAACATTCAAAATACCACTAAAAAATCATAATAGTGTAATTTACCCCCTTTAAAAAATATTAGGATAGCATGCAACCTATAACATCTCGAAATTTTCATAATAAAGAAAAAAAATTAACTAAATATATAACTACATTTATGAAGGATAAGTGAGTTCATACAACCTTTGACTTGTGTATAGTGTTATATCCATTGGAGCATAAATGACTTATTACGACCACATATTCATCATCACAAAAATATGATGTGACATACTGTTTTGACGACACTACTTTATTTGTCGTTAAGTTTTGATAGAAACGTTACATTTATTTTTCGTCAATTAAAGTTGTTGTGATTGTTGGTTATGTTTTCCTTTGAATGCTATTTTCCCCTATTTTGATGCTGGGAAAGTGGGTGACGGGTCTTACTTAGCTCGTATGGCTAATGTAATCCCTTATGTAACTCTTTGCATGTATTTGATGAAGAAGGCTTACAACAGCCTAGTTAAAACAAGGTCTTAAGCTAAGGGCTCACAAAATAGTCCTAAGCAAAGACCTACACAAAAGTCAAAGAAAAAATCTTGTTCTTAACATATGATAATGTAAGCATGCAATATAAATGTTAAGGCTTCGTTGTAGTAAAAACAAAGGCTTGAAAACTATAGAGAAATAGTGTTTGAATTTTTTATTTAAATGCAACACTACCAAGCCACGTGATGGCTTTAATGTACCAGCTGGAAAGCATGTCAGTCACGTAAAAAAACACTAATGGTTTTAGTGTTTCCTCGACTTTCATTATCGGTTTTTTGCTACATTTTTTGTTTATGAACTGTGGTGAATAGGAGAGGGAGAGAGTAGAGCTCTTATCCTTGGCCTTCGGACTTTAGGCTATCGGCCTCACACTCTTGACTCTGTAAACCCATATCAAACTTTGTTCTATACAGTTGTCACGTAGCCTCTAACTTATGTTTCCTCTCTGTGTAAACTTGGAGAACTATCTATGCTGAGTTGTTTTCCTGGGTGGATCTGGTTCAACACGATGGCAATGCTGGTGATGAAGCCATTACTGCTTTTAGTGGTCTTTTAAAACATTATAGGGTAAGTTCTTTCCTTTATTTACATTATCGTTTTTCATTATTATGAATATAAATTACGATTCTCTTGTTGAACTCTGCATGTTTTCAATGTGCAAGAGGTCTCGGGTTGGATTGTTGCACTTTGATGTTGGAATAATCTTTGTGGTGGTGGAGCCTTAGTTCTGGTAAGACCTGTAACCTAGATTCTCATGGCTATGTGACTTGTGGCTGCACTCTCTTGGCATGGACTTTATCTTGCGTTTCCTTGTCGTTAAAGAAACAAATGGTAACCTCCTTGGTTTTTCCCTTGAGGCATTTTGTGGTGTGAAAAGACTATAATGTGTTTTCTTAACTATGCTAAGACAAAGTTCTTGAATTTTAAGGAGCGTTTGAGAAGTCGTTTTGACTGTCCCTCTGAAACCTATAAATTTGTTGTAGTTTTAAATAGGAATTCCAGTAAGGGTTTTGATATTGTATTTACACAGTCGATTTGGTTCTTGGTCCTTTGGTATGGATGTTGTCTCGTCTCTAAGTCTGTATTTTTCATTTTTATAAAAGAAACTTTTAATGGCCGAAGGCCATTTAAGGTTCATGCAGTAGTTAAAATTTAAATGGTTAAGGCCATGAGGCCATTGTTTTGTTAGGTTATATATTTATTATTATTTTTGTTTTCAAAGAGTGATGCTCTCTTAAGAAAAATAGTGGGATGTTTTCAATTCACGATGTAAGGTGTTTATGTTAACGATTTCATAGTTTATAGATTATTTTACTACTTGCGAATAGAACCTTCCTTATGGGATTTGAACTCAGGTTCAAAATAAATTAATGGGTTCGAAGTTTTATTAGAGTCAAGTAGTTTTTTATTCTTGTTTTAGTTGAAAGGCCTCGACAGGTTTCATTATGAAGACCTATTAAATACTAAATGATTCAGAAAATGTTTAAACACTTAGTTTATCTCTATATTTAGTTGTATAAATTTATTATAATGAAACTATTTACAACCTGGGACGATTAATATGTTTGATTTGCTTCCTATCCCAATCTGTTGGATAACTTATGTTTAAGCAACCATGCACAAAATTGTTTAAAGGAGGGATTACTATTTTTGCTAAAATAAATCGAACCCTTGTTGTGATAACGAAGGCCTTTAGGTCCATGAGAAGTTGTGAATAAGAAGCGTCCAAGGTTTTGAAACCTTGTTCTAAACAATTATGATTAAGTAAGGTTTTTAGTATATAATATATAATAGAACTAGAATTTTAATATATTACTATGAAATTTTATTTCAAGTATTTAGATATAATTCTTAATAAAACTCTGTAGGTTAACATGAAGTTTTGTATGCGTTTTGGATTCAATTCTTTAAATTCCAGTTTGGATTTAGTGAAACTTAGACTATTAATAAAGGTGCGTAATCAAAGAGATTATTTTTACTGCTCTTTGTTCTTTAAATCTTAGATAGAGTATTGTAAATACTATCCTAAATGAATCTATCATTTATTAACATTAATAAGAGTTCTATCTATTCCGGTTTTATTTAGTAATTAATACAGTAATCTAAGGATCAGTTGAGATGAAACATCTAAGGAAATAGATACTATAAAATCAGAAACAGTAAGTATTATATGAAATATAAACATAAATTTCTACTATACTCTACAATTTTCCATAAATTTTATGAAAGGGAAAAACAGTAGCTTCCTTGACAATAATAATTGGAACAATAAGTCTTCCTAAAAATTATAAACATGCAATAAAATATGAAGTAATTTTACATATAATAAATAGACAACTTAGAACCTGGATAGTTGCAGAAGGGGCAAAAAACACCCAAAGGAGACCGTTCCTCCCAACTGTCTCCTGAAAGCAACCAAATTCAGTTACTTTAGGACCCTCGAGCTTGTTCACTAAACCACTAGGACGAAAAATGTTGTATAAAATCCCACACATAAATATGTGCAACTTAGCACTCAATAGCATACTTAAATCTCAGCAATTTCACTTTAGATATCACCTCATCGAATTTCTTGTGTGCCCGACTTCTCAGTTTGCAACAGTCACAAGGTTCATTCACTTATAGTAGAATGTAGTGAGACTCCTTCTCAGTTCAATGGTATTTATAAGATTTCCTAGGTCTTTCGGTAATTTTTGAAATTAAATGAGCCACCTACTCAGTTCCTTCTCTCAGGTAACATGACCACATTTTTAGGTATTTTGCTTCCCGTAACAGCTAGAAAGTGAAATGCTAGTACTGCCACTTGTCATTTATCCTTCTACAGCTGCTCATTCCTCATAGTGGGTTAGTGAACGCTCCTTCAATAGTCTCATTTGGGTAGGTGTCTCTTCATTTAAATATTTAATAAATAAAATATTCAATTATAGTCATCCTTAATCAACTTGGTCATAAAAACTTTACAATAACTTTTAGCATAATTTTTCTCAAAATAAATAAAAATATTTATTTTTTAGTTCTAGGTGGGTTACACAACCCAATAGAATGAAATTGCAAGAAACCCCACAAAGTGCAATAGCAACATTTGGTTAAGTATTTAAGGTCTCCTCCTATGTAATGTTCCCATTTTTAATAATTGCATAGCAGGACAATTCCATCAATACTACTAGTTCCCTAAGTTGGATGGATACATTTGGAATTTTAATAAGGGAGCTAATAAATGATGTTTAGAAATTAGAATGGAATACATATTTAATAATTGATCTTATTGAATAAATATAAGAGAAAATTGAAGTGGCAAGGGAGCAAGGCCCACACAAGCTAGAAATTGTGTGCCACATGGCATCCTCCTCTTGCAATTTTGAATCCATGGGAAGCCTAATGTTCTTGGATGAGTTATAAGGATAATACACTTGGCTATATGAATCATAGGTCTAATTTGGAAGTAAATTTAACTTACATGGGAGACGAAGAGTCATTTTAGTGAGACACTTGGACTAGATTCCCTAGCTCTATAACAACAATGATGATGATGCTATCACACCTATGACACAAATCATATCTCAAGGCTGACATATGACATATCTAACATGTCAGGTTGAAATAGAGTATCCAATAGGGTTCTCATGTGAGTTGGAAAATCTCAATGGGCTCCTACTCGAATTGGGGGAAGATGGAAGGCTAGAAAAGAGAGGACACATGGAAAATTATGAGCACAAACCCTAATTCAAATTGGCTTGAGTTTGTGGATGTATTGGTAACCTTAGAATACTAAGGATGTTTATAAAATATAGGAATCAACCAATATAAGAGATTCTTATCATTTGATAAATTTGTATTTGTGAATTGAGATATCTAGTGGATGACTAGTTTCTTGCCTTAGCCAATTTCGAGGGTGAAAGATTCCCATCCAAGTTGGTTTTCGGAGAGGCCACTCAGGTATTTAATGGATTTGTATTTGCGGTTGTAAGCTATAGGGAAGCTTGTGTTTCCTTCTAGTGCAACACTTTCTCTCAACCATTTCTAGTTTTTATTGCATATTCTTACTCATGGAGGGATTGCGCTTTCGGTGAGCTATTGATCTCTTTGGGGAAGCTTCTAATGCCCCATTATTTTGTGTTATGATGTAAATTATATGTATTTCAAGTTCATAAGACTCTTAGCTCGAAATAAAAAAATATTTCACATAGAAATGTTAAACAATGAAGAAATAGTTTCATTTCCCCACTATCTTGTTGTGAACCACTGTAATGCTGATGATTTCAAATGAGGAGAGATTCTAATTGTCCATTTCTAATTGTAATAATATAAATATCCTTTTTTCTTCATTCTCAAAAAGTATTAAGTCCAAATATCAAAGGGTTGTATGTAAAAGTGACTATTGATGAGCAAATAATGACCATTTCCCCACTATATTGACGTATGCCATGATAATGTTGATTATTTAGAATTGAAGAATGTTTCTATGATATATTTATGATGATTGGACTGTAATTTATGATTATTACAAGTTTCATGTTCAGAACTCAAGAATTTGAGGTCATTTTACTCAGTTTAATTGCTTTTGGAGAAGATTTGGTGCCATTTCCCCAAGAGTCGAATTAGTGAATTTGTAGTTGTTTGGGAGAGGGTTATAACAACTTGTATAAACTGAATAATGATGCATATGAGACCTTAGCAATGTCTCTTAAACATCCTCTTCCTCTGTTCATAAATTCGAGTGGTTTTTGGAGCATTTGAGAATCCATTTCCAGCATTTACCCTTGGGGAATCAAAGCCCCAATTTGCTAGTAAAGACTCCTACTTTGGTCAGAATATTAAAAAAGTTTTCAGAAGTAATTAGAGTGTCATAAATGTTAGGATATTTAAACACTTAGGATTTAGTTAAGATCAACTTGTGTAATATATCCGTTAGGTAAAAGTGTGTTTCTTTAGTATGCATTAGTATGCATTTGTAAATATTCTAATCCGACAGTCACGATATGTTATAGACATAGAGTGATCCAATGGTTCAACTTCTCTTAGATCATACCTACCATTGATCCGTGGCTTAACACCCGATTGGTCTATGATCTTTATTTAAAGAGCATAGAGGGTCCTTGGCTAGTTGATCGATTATGAGAATCTCATGTAACTTTCTTTCTTTTGCATAATAAATTCCTCCAAGTAGCTATTTAGCTGGGGTCATGGATTGTTTCCCTCTCGAGGGTTTTAACCACATGACAAACATCGGTGTGTTGATCTGTAATATATTTGTGTGAAGCAGGTGCTCAAGGTGTTCAGTATTTTGGGAGTACCCTGTGTACCTGAACATGGTATCAGAGCTTTTATGAAGAGTCATTTTCGGTTTTGATCAAGATCTGGAACCAGTGTTGCCGAAAGTTTGAAAGGGTTTTTGTTTTTGTATTTTATGTGCATTTTTGTCCTATGGGAGCTATTCCATTGCGTCTGGAGCATCGTTTCCATTAGGAAATAGTTTTTATTTCACCGAAAACCATTTCTGTTTGCTCCAGAAACATCCATTTCGGCAAATCTGAAGGTAAAATGTTATAAAGATGGATATTTTTTAAATCTCTCATATTTTATCAATTTATTATTAGATCTTTTTTGTTTTAGTCTCGGACTGTTACCTTCCCTGATTACGTATGCTCTTTGTCGTGCACCTTGCACGATCGCGGTGAATCAGAAACAGTAAGGGAAAGTTTTTTTCTTGTCTTCTCGGCTACGTATGCTCCTTGCCATGCACCTTGTGTGATCACGACAAATCAGAAACATCGATAAAACTTGAAAACGTAGACCTTCTGGGTAAGCTAACCAAGATCTAACCCCATTGTGTGGAAAAAGTCTTTTTTGTTTTTGTTTTTCATTTTTTTTTGTGATTTGCAGGAAAAGAAAGCAAGCACGAAGAACAAGGGAGAAGAGTAAAAAAAAAAAAAAACCCTTATTCTTTCTATTATTTTACGTACCTTTTAAACTTAGCTCACTTTGTCCAAAGTTGCTTTATTACTTAATAGGTCTTGAGTTCAAGTCTTATTAATCTACTTTTTAGTGCATGCAATTTGTATTTTCAAGTTATTTTATTGTAAAAGTGCATCTCACATAAATAAAATAAAATAAAAGTGAGTCACTTAAGTCTTTTAATTTATTGCCGCACTATTTAAAAGTCACATTATTGTGAAAGTGAACATCACTTATTCTACAAAAGTGATTCACTTCGAAGCAACTTTATTGTAAAAGTGATTGTCAAAGGTTGATCTTAGGAAGAGGGGGATTCTTTTTTTTAGTTGGTCAAGTTAATATCTACCACGTCACTATTGGGGGCATCTTCAACATTTTCTTTGATCAAGCATAACTTCATCATCCAGAATCTATTTTTAAGTGCCATTTTTTTTTAAACTGTATATTTTTTCGAGCTCTTTGCATCCAAAAAGTTAGTTTCTGTTCTTTCAGCCATTATTTTATAGTATGGCTGCCCCTTGTGATATTATACTTACAAGTTCTAACTATTTCTCATGGAAATATCGCATGGAGGATGTTCTGCGAAGTAGGGGAATTTTAAGGATAACCTCAGGGAAAGAAACAGAACCCACTGATGATGATAAGAAAATTAAATGGGAAAATAGATGTGATGAAGCTCATGGATTGATTGGGATGTCAATATCTACTGATTTGCGATTCCACATATCTAGAATTAATGAACCTAATCTCGCTTGGGAAAAGTTGGAATCTGTGTTTGGTAAACACAATGAAATTCGGGGTCATCAACTTGAGAATGAGTTGCTTTCCTTGAATCCAAATGATTTTTCATGCATTCAAGACTATTTATCTAAGTATAAAACTCTTAGACTATTATGTGCAGAATGCAAGATTAAGAAAGAAGACAAATGATGTATTTATCATATTCTTTCAAAACTTGGACCTGCATATTCTGTTTTTGTATCTACATTCTACTCCATGAAAGAATCCTTGACTGTAGCTAGCTATCAAGAGCCTAGCATTGAATCCTTTTGTGATTCCTTAATTAGAGAGCAAGATAATCCCATTCAAATTGGAATAATTGACAATGCAGATACATCTGGGAAAGCCTTATTGTCCCAACAGAAAGAAAAGTCCAAGCCTCCCAAGAAACAAAATTTTTGCAATAATAAGCAAAACAACAAGGGTCCCAAACCCTCTTAGTCAGCTCCTTATTTAAAAAATGACAAAGGATCCAAGCAAAAAGGAAAGAAGACTGAGTGTCATTGCAATTTTTTTGGGAAAGATAATCATGATGAATCTAAGTGTTTTAAGAAGATGGAAGCCTTGGAAGCAGCAATGAAAAAGCACCACATCAGCCTAGATTCATCTTCAGAATCTACCTCTCATGGACATGCACTTTGTGCTTCTGGTTACTCTTATATTGCATCTTCTTCTTCTACTTCAATTGAATGGCACATTGATTCTGGAGAATCTTATCATATGGCTAAGGATAAAGCCATCTTTCCTACTATGCATGAATGTAATACCAAACAAATATTTGTTGGTGATGATAGATCTCTAAGTGTTGTAGGATCTGGAACAGTTCCAGTAGAAAATGGTCATTTCAGTGATGTACTATGTGTTCCAAAAATTACCTGCAATTTGTTATCAGTCTATCAAAGTACTCATTCAGGTGAAGGTAAAACTGTGACGTTTACACCTCACCAAGTTGTAATCAAGGATTTTAAAAATCCTCAAAATTTACCAGCTACTGGAACTGTTGATGATATTACCAGGTTGTACAAATTTAACAACTTTGGGTCATCACCTTTTCCTTTAGTTTTTGTTGCTCATAGTGATAACTTGAGCAAACTTTGGCATGAGCGATTTGGTCACTTAAATTATCGCTCATTGCAACAACTATGTAAAGACAATATGGTGATTGGTCTTCTGCTGGTATCTTGCAAGGATGGTGTTTGTTCCAGTTGTGTACTTGGAAATCATCATCGAGACAGTTTTGACAAATGTGCCTCTTGGCATGCCTCGGTTTCCCTTGGAGCTTGTGCATAGTGACTTTTGTGGCCGTCTTCCATCTGCTTCCTTTTCTGGTTTCAAATATTCCTTAAATTTCATTGATGACTACTCTAGACGCACTTGGGCTTACTTCCTAAAACTTAAGAGCGAAGTATTTAACATGTTCTTGGCCTACATGGCCCTTGTTGAAAAACAATATGGTCATCAAATTATTAAGTTAAGATCTGACAATGGAGGAGAATATGTTAACAACAAGTTCATTACTTTTGCACTGAACAAGGAATCCAACAACAACACACTGTTCCATATACACCACAACAAAATGGTGTAGCTGAACGGAAGAACCGCACTTTAAAAGAAATGGCTAATTGTATGATCCAATCTAAGGGACTAAGTCTTCAATATTGGGCTAAGGCCATAAATTGTGCAAATTACATAGTTAATGGCACACCCACTAAAGTTTTACAGGGTATAACACCGAAAGAAGCATGGAGTAAAATTAAACCAGATGTAAGTCACTTTCATGTGTTTGGTTGTGAAGCATGGGCTCACATTCCGGATGAAAAACGGAAAGCATTGCAGCCTAAAAGTGAAAAGTGCATATTTGTTGGATATTTTGAAGATGTAAAAGGCTATATAATTCTTCAACCACATTCTCATGATATAATCATTAGAAGAGATGTTAATTTGATGAAAATCTCTTGGCCTGCGAGCCTAACTTGGAGGGTGCGCCATCTTTGGCCTGCAAGCCTGATTCGGCGATTGTGCCTTCTTTTTCTTCTTCTTCTAGCTTCCTTGACAGGTTTCCAACTCCAGTTTCTGATGATGACAGTGAGGATGAAAATCCACCTCCGCCTGCTCATGTTCCTCCAATTGCACCAGCACCAATACTTCCTCGATGGGTCCGTTCAACATGTGAAGCAGCTGGTGATCTTGCTGGTGATCCTAGAGATCAACGTCGAACACGTTCTCAGTTTCAGCAAGCCTCTTCTCGTTTGGGTCAAGTTTCCAAGAATCATGATCCAGAAACTTTTGCAGAAGCTTCAGAAAATCCAGATTGGGATGCAGTTATGGATGAAGAATATCGTTCCTTAATGGTGAACGATACTTGGGATGTTGTTCCTCTTCCAAAAGGAAGAAAACTTGTCAGATGTAAATGGGTCTATAGAACTAAGTATGCATCAGATGGAAGTGTTGAAAGACTTAAGGCAAGGTTAGTTGCCAAAGGTTTTTCCCAAGTTGAAGGGATTGACTACAATGAAACCTTTGCCCCTGTAGCAAAAAATGAACTCCATCCACCTTGTTCTTTCCCTTGCAGCCTTACATAACTGGGAAGTCCATCAAATGGATGTCAATTCCACCTTCTTACATGGTGATTTACATGAGGAAATTTACATGGAACAACCTCCTGGATATGTTCAGAATAAATCTAGCCTTGTTTGTTTCCTTAAGAAATCCTTATATGGCCTTAAGCAAGCTCCTAGAGCTTGGTATGCCAAAATGGATAACTTTCTCCTTGACACTGGTTTTTCTAGATGCCATTCTGACCCCAATGTCTATACCAAGAAATTAGGAAACCATCTCATCATACTTGTTCTTTATGTTGATGATCTTATCCTTACTGGTAGTGACCCTAAACTTATAACCCATGTGAAATCCAATCTTAAGCAAAATTTTGAAATGTCAAAATTAGGACATTTGCATTATTTTCTTGGTCTCCAAGTCTTGCAAACCAAGAAGGAATATTTATTTTCCATTCTAAGTATGCTTGTGACCTTCTTCTTCCACATGGAAGATTGTAAACCAGCCCCTTGTCCTTTCCAATCTGGAGTCAAACTTTCTGCCACTTGTACTTTCCATGAAGTAGATGCCACCTTGTATCGTCAGCTTATTGGTAGTCTTTTATACTTGACTCATTCCCATCCTGAACTTTCCTTTTCCGTTGGTCGTGTTTCCCGTTATATGCAAACTCCTCATGAAAGTCACTGGAAAGAAGCAAAAATAATACTTCGATATATTCAAGGTACAATTTAGTTTGGGATTCATTACAGTACAAGGGGGAAACCTTTGTTGGTTGGTTTCACTGATTCAGATTGGGTCGGCGATCCTAATGATCGAAAGTCTACTACAGGTTATGTTTTCAGTCTAGGATATGGACCTGTCACTTGGGCTTGTAAGAAACAACAAGCTCTTGCTCTTTCTTCAGTAGAAGCAGAATATCGAGCCGCAGTTAATGCCAGTCAGGAAGCTTTATGGCTTCGACAGATCCTTTCAGAGTTTGGATTCAAACAACAGCAGCCTACTCCACATTGGTGCGACAATCAAAGCGCCATCAAGCTTGCCAAAGATCCAGTTCTACATCAGCGAAACAAACACATTGAGCTACACATGCACTTCATCAAAAATCTTGTTCATGATAGTGTTATTGAAGTTCTCTATTTCCCTACAGATGATCAAGTTGCAAACATCTTCACTAAGTCTTTTACTGAAGTGAAGTTTTATAAACTTCGGTCTATGTTAGGAGTTTAGGAATGTGTCCTTAAGGAGGGATAGGCTGTAATTCCTCCTTCCTTCTCCTAATAGTGTCACTTTTGTAAATCCTTCAATCCTATCCCAAGTTGTTCTTAAGGGGGGATGTTAGGATATTTAGACACTTGGGAGTTAGTTAAGATCAAATTGTGTAATATATCTGTTAGGTAAAAGTGTGTTTCTTTAGTATGCATTTGTAAATATTCTAATCCGACGGTCACGATATGTTCTAGACATAGAGTGATCCGACTGTTCAACTTCTCTTAGATCATACCTACCATTGATCCGTGGCTTAACACCCAATTGGTCTATGATCTCTATTTAAAGAGCATAGAGGGTCCTTGGCTAGTTGATCGATTATGAGAAGCTCATGTAACTTTCTTTCTTTCGCATAATAAATTTCTCCAAGTAACTATTTGGCTGGGGCCGTGGACTATTTCCCTCTCGAGGGTTTTAACCACATGACAAACATCGGTGTGTTGATCTGTGATCTATTTGTGTGAAGCGGTTGCTCAAGGTGTTCGGTCTTTTGGGAGCACCCTGTGTACCTGAACAATAAATCATCCATGAACATCATATTCAAGTCTTAATATCCTTCATACACCTTCTCATAATATTTGGGTACATTTGGGCCAATTTGGAGATCTGGACATCAAAACTAGTCAAAGGTCGAAATAGGGAAAAAAGTCAAAAATTGGTCATTTAATAAAAATTTCAAAAAATGGAAATTACATCAAAGTATGATGTTGGAAAAGGGAGTTTTCTAGGTTGGTGAAATTTGAAAGCTGTTAGTGTTGAAGTCTCCAAAGTGACATTTTCACCCATTGTGGGCCAATTTTATCCCATCTTTTGTTGATGCTAGTGCTCTCTCTTCTGAGCTCATTGTCTCACCCAACCATTGAAATACCACCTAATCAACCTCATTAAAAATATTCCGCAATGCTCACATATTTTATAGAAGTGAGGGATGTATATGAAGCATGGGAATCATTCATTTGTCTTTATGATGAGTGAAGCAAGGTGAAGCACAACAAAGTAAGGTGCAAAATATGGTTTGGTTTCAATTCCAATGAGATCCTCTACCAATCCTTCTCAATGGCTCCCCTCAAGGAGGAATCATGAAGGGACACCTTATCCATAAGGAATCTCTTCGAGTGTCACCTTATCTTTGACAAAAAAATAAATCTAGTTAACACATATGCATGGGTTCTATTATGAAAGTGTTTTTGAAGATGTAGGAATAAAAACACCCATTTTACTTACCAAAAAGTGTGTGACAAAGAAATGGTAACTACTAAGTCATCTAATAGATAAGTGGTTAGTCACCACAACTTAAATGGAAATTTTCCATAACTTATATGATACATCAGAATGAATGAATCCCATGAGATAGAAACCTAAGTTCTAAAATCTTCCCTTTGTTTATTTACGCTTTTATTAGAACACTAGAGCCTCCAATCGCTAGAGGACAGAAATATGATATGTTTCTAGGAAACTATAATTAATCTTGGACTTTGCAAGCCATCCATTCTTCACAAAACATTTAGTCTCTAAGGAAAAATTGTATGTTGTGGTAGTCACCCTCAAAGAATGATAAAGCTTACCACTAATTGAGTTTCCTAAAACTATGGTGGAAAATTGTAGAGGTAAAGAAAACTAGATTTGTTGGTTGCTAAAATTTATTTGAATTTTCAAGAGTGCTCTCCCTTGGTGACAATTAACATATAAGGCAAGGAAGTCATTCCTTTTACACTTATTAGGTCTATATCTAATGCAAGGCATAAAAATTACTTAGTGTTTATTTCAACCAAAAAATGTATTTTAAACCTCTACACACAAGAACACTAACAATTATAAAGAAACCCATATAAATAGTTACGTGAAAACATTAAGAGTTACCCCTACAACAATTACATCAAAACATAAGTAGTTGCACCCACACCATATTTTTATGCACTAAGCCAAGTACATGCTTAGACTCTTCTATGCAAATCCATGTAAATAGTTACCTTGAGGTGATATGGTTGGAGACTCTGAGTTTATTGCTTTAAACGATTTTTGAGCTCCACATAAGATGGTGAATATATATATTACATATTTTTCTTCACCAAGTCAAGTACATACTTACACTCTTTTCCATGGGGCTAAGAAGGATGACCATTGTGGTGTTGGTAAGGTTCTCAAGTTGAATTTGAATCACATGTTGCTATTACGGATGGATGTCGATTTGGGTACCAACACTAAAGATGAAATTATGGCTCTTTGGAGTTTGTTATGGTTTTCTTGGAAGAAGAAATTTTATGGTTTCTCGGTGCTGGGGAACTCCAAGGTTATTATGGTCTTTCTAAGTAGGCAATTGGTCATGTGCAAGGAGTGCTTGCTTGGGAGGAACTTTCTAAGGGGCATGTGATTGACTCTGGTCAATTGAGCCTCTACTATTAGTCTTTCTACTTACTTTTGAGGTAGCTCTTATGTTGATTATAGGGTCTATGGGAGGGATGGCGGTATGATTTTTTTGTATTGGACATATGAGTTGTTAACAAGTTTGTTTTTGGGAGATTGTTTTGGATTTGTTGTTATGGCATATGTATTACAAATTTAGTTATTCAGAAGTCTTACTTTTGGACTTGTAAGAATCCCTTTATGTATATATGACACAACTTTTCTTAACATCAAGTTGTTTTTTTAGTTGTGAAAAAAAAACTTACACTCTTCTATGAAAATATTTACTAGCTAGCAATAAGCACCGAGTGTTTGAATGTTCAAGCAAAAGCTTTGTTGGCAATTGGATCTGAAGCAATTGAAATCCAATAACTAACGAAGCAGTTGCAACATTCAATGTTGCATTGCATGGTGCTTAGTAAAAAATATAGTACCTACCCCAAACAACATTTAAGGCTATCCATAAAGTAAATATGGGAGAGACTTTGGTAAATAAACATCTTTTGTAAACATTTTTTACCCTTGTTATGTAACTTAATTCTTCATATTTGATGTATATTTTTGGAGTTGCTCACAACCCATGTATAGATATGACACCATTTAATAATGTGAGTCCAAAGAAATACCACTTTTATATAACTTAACCCATTTTTTAACCTTTTTGTGTAACTAATTTATTCATATTTAATTTATGTGCCCTCGAAGTGGCTCACAATCCATATAGATATGACACCATTTCATTTTTTAACCTTTTTGTGTAACTAATTTCTTCATATTTAATTTATGTGTCCTCGGAGTGGCTCACAATCCATATAGATATGACACCATTTAATAATGTGTGTCCCAAAAAAACATGAAAACGTAAAGACCATGCTGCAAGAAGGAAACCCCAAGCATCAGCGTGTCCATGGAAGAGGCTGACCCCCCAAAAAGTGGCAAAACGTGATTCTAAAGATGGAAAAGATGGAAAAGTAAGGACCATGTGGGAAGAAAGAAACCCCAACTATCATTCAAGCCTGTCAAATATGGAAATGGCCGACCAGGGAAAATAGTGGCTAAAAGTGATGATTCTATATAGAGGACGGCTATATATATTAATATACACACAATTAGGTTTGCAGTTTTCATCCATAAAACATTTACTTAATTTTCATTCAAACTCGCATATTGTCTGATCCGAAAGAGACAGGAAGTCGAACCGAAAGAGATAGGAAGTCGAAGGTGGTTGAAAAGGAGAAGAATACTCTGCTTATACGTGGTTCTTTGTTTCAGAGCTTCACATGGCAAACGATGGGGGGTATGCAGGTACTGAAGGTGTCGATCATAATGTTAATGATGCAGGAAACGGTACTGCATACCCTGCAAATATCCAAAATACTAATATGCTGATACAGGGACAGGGACAGGGACAAGATCAACATCAAGCCCTAGGCCCATATGGATATTATAATCAGGCAGCATGGTACCCTGGTGCAGCTGGTAATGTATTGTATGTGCAACCAAATTACTCATACCCCATCCCACCGCCTGCAACAACTATGAACATGAATATGAATGGCTATTATTTCAACGAATTTGATGGTTATTACTATTTTTATCATCCACCCACTGATGGCTTTTATCCATTGAACCCACAACCACAATTCCATGTACAACCCCAAACCGGATCACAACCACAACCAGTATCCGACGCAGGAAGAAGAGGAAACTCCAGCGGGAGGCATTTCAGTGGAAGAAATAGTAATACTCTTCAAGCAGCAGGGAGAGGGAGAGAGAGATCAGCCAGAGGCAGAGGCAGAGGGACAGGGAGAGTGTTGAGAGACAATAATTATAATAAAAATACATCATTGCCCCAAGTTATGGGCAGCATCGAAGAACTACTGATGAGAATGAGAATCAATGAGGGCGAAAGTTCCACCCAACTTGAAGGCCAAGGCCGTGTAGATGCAAATGCAGATGTAGCCAGCAAAGAGTATTCGAATGCCAAGTTTTTTGTTATAAAGTCTTATAGTAGGGACAACGTGGTAAGTAGTATTAAACACAGCGTTTGGACGAGCACCCACAGGGGAAATCAAATACTAAATGCAGCTTACAGAGAAGCCCGAGATGAGCACACTGTAAATGCTGTTTTCTTATTCTTCTCGGTAATCTCATAACTTTCTTCCTGAATACTTATTTTATTAGTAAATTGGTCCAATATCCAATCTTTCAATTGCTTGTGTATTGCATTAACATAATCGAATTCTGAATCTAAAAGAGCTAAATCTGGGTGCGAGGACATGCAGGTGACAGGAAGCGGGAATTTCTGTGGCGTGGCTGAAATGAATGGGCCCGTAGATTTTGAAGCCTCCGCAGATTGTTGGGATCGAGATTGGAAAGGAAAATTTCCGGTGAAATGGCACATAACAAAGGATGTGCCCTACAGTGAATTCATGCGTATTACTTTTAATACTGTGGAAAACCCTAACCAGATGTCGATTATATTTTGTCGAGACACCCAACAGGTAAATATAGTTCTTTCCATCTTTCTAAAAAGTATTTTGCTTCTCCTCATCGAATTAGATTAGAAGGATGCAGGCTGGTTCCAGAGTAGAGTATAAGATTCGATTATAATATTTGATGAATGACTCTGTGATTAATGATATTTGCGGCTTGCATTCAGGTGGAATTCGAGAAAGGCGTGGAAATGCTGAAGATATTTGACAAATATGTTTCGACAGCATCTGATCTGTTGGATGATGTATCCAAATCGACTGCATCAGCAGCA
This sequence comes from Pseudotsuga menziesii, assembly GCA_001517045.1. NCBI lineage: Eukaryota > Viridiplantae > Streptophyta > Pinopsida > Pinales > Pinaceae > Pseudotsuga > Pseudotsuga menziesii. Next base: position 657,277 of record LPNX010622384.1, read on the forward strand.
GAACAACAGAAGTCATTGCAACAAGAAGAAGAACAACCAGATCGACACCAAAAGAAGAACAAGAACAACGAGAGAGAGAAAAAAGGGAAAGAAAAAGTAGGAGAGAATAGGTGTGAGTTGTTCTGCACTGATGCTGCTAGCTGCCACATAAATACGAAACAAGAGAGCCCCAGCGTCAGTGATATGCAACTGCAAGAGATTGTGAACACCGAAGAAACTACCCAATTGACTGCGCATAAGGTGGCCACAGATGAGGAGCAGCAGGCTCAGACTGATTTGGACAAGTGCATGAAGCCACCAAAGACTCCCGTAGACGGAGAGGAGAAACCAGTGAAAAGTCTGCCGTAGACACCCATGCGACTAAGCCAGTGACTGCGGACGATAGCAACCAAAAAATTACGCCACCCTAAACGTTTAGTACATAAATTTAGTTTTAGTCTTACTAATCTATGTTTTTTTAGTTTTTATTTTATATATATTTTCCTTTTTTATTATTCCCTGCTAAGGCAGGGATATACTCACTATGGATATTTTTTATTATTCCCTGCTAAGGCAGGCTATACTAAAGTCATATTCTTATCAAAAATTTTATATAAAGTATCCAATCCCCCTTGAAGATATTAGCTTTATGTTAAATTTTCAAATTACAATATTTTAGGTACACATGATATAGTCTGACGAGGAAGATACTCTGCAATTGGAAAAGCAAAGGTGTTGGACGCCTAATATATTTTAAGAGGTTGCAAGTTACTTTTTAATGAAGTGGGATAATGTTTTGGAAATGTAGCAGAACGAATTAAATTAAGCTTTAATGAAATTAAAGAAAATCGATTAAAATATTTGGGTTAATTCTCTTTTAACTGCCAAACATGGTCATGTAAACAAAAACGATTACCCCCGTTGAATTTTTTCCTTCTTTTAAGGTTGGTTAATTTTTTCATTAATATTAGATATCTTTTAAACATATTTTATATCGTATAGTAATGAATAATGAAGAAAATGTAAAGTTTATCACATCAAATTCAAAAAATATAATAATAATTTAAATATGAACTAAAAAAAAATTATTGTGTGGGGATATGTTGTCCTTTAAGGTTGTGTAACACATGATATTTCCATAAAAATAGAAATAAAAATGTAAATAATGTCACCTTAAACAAAATATGATCAATATTTTTTGGTTTAGGATGGATCTATGTTAATTTTAATTTTATAAGAATACAGAAAGACAATGAAAGTCATTTATTTCCTTTTAAAGTTGTTATGTTCATGTTTCATATGTCCTCTAAAAGTAAAACCTAAAAAATATCTTGCTTTAAATTATAATCAATTAATAAAAATAGTTTTAGAATTACTCATAAATAATGTTTAATTATTAAAAAAAACTTCATAAACATATAAATGTCCCAGGCTTCCTACTTATTACAAGTAAAATGGTTGTTATGGACACATACATATGTTTTGATACCATATGTGTCCATCCCTTTCACTTTCAAACATGTTTACGAAAAAAAAATATTCTTAAGACTTTCCTTCTTCCATTGGATCATTGAAGGGCACAATTTTTTTTTATGGATTACATGGAAGAGAAGGGAAATTTGAGACCTTAGCTATGGCGTGGGAATTGGTGAGAGATATTTTAGTAGTTGTATGTTTTCATTCAAGTCATAAGCTTCTTATTGGGTGGGTTCTAATTAGAAGTAGTTATAATTTTTTCCATATTGGTGGTTTCATATAATGTCTTTGGTGTGGATTCGATATTTGATTAGAACCATTGGGAATGGATCCATAACATTTTACACAATTTATATTTCATTAAGAATATTAATTAATAAAAGGATGTTGAAACATTATTATTTTTTATTGGCTTGAATCTGCCACATGTTTTTAGAAATATTATGGTGAATCCAATGAATGAGGTGATGAAGATTTGGTAATCTGCATATTCTTGAGAGATAATGTTATGCAACCAAGACCTAGAAATAACATAAAAATAGTAGAGATAGACCACAAGAAACTAATCCACGCCTTAATAATGAAGAACATAGATGAATATCTCCTTCCTATATATAGGAGACAAAGGTGTCCAATAACAACTAATAGAGCCAAGCTCACATCAATACTATTTCATGCACCATGATATAGGGGATAATGTGCAACCTTTAAGGGATTAACATGCCCCTTCCCTTCAGAAAGTGTTTTCCTCAACGCTAAAGTAGTTATGGATGTTGTTGTATAAAGGAATCGTCTTCCATGTTGAATCTTTTGCGGGTCGGTTGTTCCATTTAATGAAATACTCTAGAATTGATTGAATCCGGTGTAAGGTTTGTCGTTACACCAAAACCTGCAGATTGTGGTGAACATTTGAAACCCAGCACAAGGCCCTATCACCAGGAGTGGCGGTTAGTCCACTTGTTTTATATTCCCAAAGGTGCGGAGGTTATACCATGTGGAGGTTGTATCGATACTCCAATATCCGATGATATCTGGTTCTTGATTCAATGACAGTGAATGCTACAGAATCAAAGATGATTTTTCCTTCCACATCAAGTTCTGGTAATATCGATTGAACCGGTACCTTGTCACCAATAACCTTCTTTAAACAAGAAGCATGGATAATTGGATGGACTCATAAAGATGTAGACAGTTCTAATTTGTAATCCATGCTACCAATATTTTGTAGCACCTTATAGCGACCATAGTATTTAGGTTATAATTTATTATCCTACTGGGAGTTATTCAGGGACATCTGTTTATATGGTTGTAGTCTTAAGAACACCCAATCCTACACATCAAAGCTTCATTCATTGTGGTGTTGATCTTCTTGTTGTTTCATTCGATTTTGTGCCACGTGGTCTTCCACTACTTTAACCTTACATACTTCTATTAGTGAACATGTGATGGGTGGTGGATGATAGTCATAAAGTGCCATAATTGGAGTCATATTTGCTTATGTATGGAAGGAAGTGTTATACCACCATTCTGCCAAGGGTAACCACTTGACCCATTATGTTTATTTATCAACTGCAAAACACTGAATTTATCCTTACAAACAGTTCTCCATTATCTATGTTTGTACATCAGATTGAAGATGATAAGATGAGCTATGAGCCAGATGAGTACCCAAACAAGAAAATAATCTGGTCCAAAAATTGCTAGTGAAAATAGGATCCCTGTCACTTACTATAATATTTGGAGTACCATGTAGTTTTTGGACTATCTCCATAAAAGCAGTGGGGACTATGACAGTTTTGAAAGTGTGATATAGAGAACAAAATTGTGCATATTTATTAATTCTATCAACAACTACCACAATGACACCCTTTCCTTCATAATTTTGCATACCTTTGAAAAAATCAATTGAGACCTCTATCCACCAATGGCTTGGAATGGAAAGTGGTTTTAGAATACCCGGGGTATTAATTTTTTCCACTTTATTTTGTTGGAAAACAAAACATTTTTTCACAAATTTTCAAACACCCTATTTAAGACTGTCCCAAAAAAACTTTATTGACCTTGTGGTGAGTTTTTAAGAAACCTAAGTGCCCTCCTACTAATGAGTGTATCTTCCACAACATTTTACTTCCCTTTTTTGTAGATGATTTCAAAGTCATATCTCAACATCTTTGTCACCCATCTTTGTCGCTTTTCTAAAGATAGCCTTTGTTCCAAGAAATATTTAAGGCTATCATGATCAGTTTTAACCTTGAAATGTCTTCCTATGAGGTAGGGGTGGCATTGCTTTAGGGCATGTAGAATTGCCATCATTTCCTTCTCATAAATTGGTTTGTGTATATTCTTCCCTTTGATTGGTTGAGTTTCAAAGGAAAGGGGCCTTCCATCATGCATTAGAATAGAACCAATGTCATTCCCCGATGCATTTCCACGATGAAGGTTTTTTTGAAATTGAGTGTATTCAAGACTTGATCTATTCACATGGCCTCCTTGAGTTCTTCAAAGGCCTTAGTTTCATTTGGAGTCCATGGAAATGCATCCTTTTTTAGTAATGTTGTTAAGGGTTCTTCTATTCTCCCATAATTCTGAAAAAAAACTTCCAATATTATCCGGTCAACAGACAAATCCCCTAAGGTGTTTTAGGATTGTAGTGATCTTCCATTCCTTGTTTATTATAGGAATTAGGGTTTATTGGTTGGTTCAATTTCATCCTTGCGGTCTCTTACGAACCTCAGCATGGTATACAAGAGATTGTTGGAATCCCTTACTCATTTATCTATTGGTTTATTCTTACAACTAGAGTTTATGTCCTAGCCGCAACCCTAGGGTTTATTGACCTACTATTATGTTGATTCAATGGACATTGATAAAATTATCTTATCAATCTTATCTTTTTTCATCCATAGATACATGCTCATGGTTTATTGTTAAACATTTAATTGATTAGTTATATGCTTGTTGATGTTTAATTTTATTTGATTTTACCCTTTTTCAAACTATCAGAAGTATTACATCTCTTAATTTCCTTACGTATTTGATTTTGAACATCATCTTTCCTTAAGCCATTTACGAGTTCATTGCGTCATTTGTATCTCGAAGTTGCATTTGTCTTGAGTCTTTGTACTTGTATTTATGAAAGCAAGGAAGGAACTAGGGTTTTGGACACAAAAAATAGAGGATACTGGAAGTGTTAATGTTTTAGTCCTTTTGTGATATGGAGGTAGATCCTAGGGCATGTGACAAAGAAACCATAGGGGATATTTGGAGCTCTTTTCTTACAGAGTTTGTGTGAAGCATGCTTAGTGAAATAACAAAACTGAAATTGAGGGTGTTGATGATAGCTTATTGTAGAGCCTTTGATGTGGCTAGAGAGCATGGTTGGTAGTCATACATGAAGACTGCCAAGGAAGGTTACAGGTTAACAGGAGCTGTAGCATTGTCATGAATATACAAGGAAATTTTGACAATTTTGGGGTAAGATATAAGACATGCAGAGATCTGTAGGATCCACTATGTCTTGCAAATGAAAATGGATATTGAACATAAATAGGTTTGTGCAACTTGATTTCAATGACTTCTATCTGACAATATCACTATGTAAGAATTGCTTGCTTATGTATATATTGTTGGTGCTTACTTTCATTTTATTTTACCTTTTCTCAAACTGTCACAAGTAAGTGAGAAATGGATAATTCAACACCTTGTCATAGGCTTGGAAAGTAGGATAAGATGATTTAGCTTCATAACAATCCCTAGGAAATTGTCAAAATTTAGATTACACGTGACTGGGCTATAGAAAGGAACCACCATAGCCATTCATTGAGCTCCTCTTTGTTTTGAGAATAATTTAATATTCTCCACTAAACAAGACCAACCATGTTAAGGTGGAAGCTCTTATATCCCGTAGAGCCCCTCCCACCCACCCCCCTTCCCACCCTCACATCACTCTAAATTCCCCATACCCAATGCATGCACTTGAAAAAAATAATTATGTGCAAACATGTAGATTTTGATCATAAAGAAACATTTACCATTCACTTAATAAAATCTAACATTCATTTATTCAGTAGGGAAAAAATGTGCATGATATTATATTACCAAAAATAATTTCATACTATTCCTTCGGTCACTTCTTTATATTTTTTTCTGTTTACAAAATCAATAAGAAACTCATCGTCTAGAACTTATTGTTCAATTCTTTGAGGTTCATCAAGTTGCCGTGGATTTTGCAGAAAGGGGTCCAAATTTGTTGCAATAATTTGAAAATGTTACATTGATATATTCTGGTATTAAAATGACAAAAAAATCATAAAACCATTACAAAGGTGTTTCTTTACTTGATGTCACCACATGATATACGTCATATACTTGTCTAGGCTCAACCTGTATAGTGTGACCCTCTACATTCTCTACAGTTGAGACATGGAAAAGTACAATTAATGTTCACCATCTGCAATGTAATATTTAAAATTGTAGCAAATGATTAAATACATTAGCAGGATTCGAAGCATGATATTCATTGATTGTTGTCCATCCTTGACATTGATTGGATTGTTGCTTTCCCGTTCAAAAGAAATTCAATATTTTATGGCAATTTTTTTTAGAATGAATAGATTACACAAGTAATAAATCTTCATTAAACTATATAGATTTTATATACGTGTGTGCAAGATAGATCAACAGAAGACTTTATTTTCCCAAACAATATTTTACGGTGTGCAACAATAGCTCCAAAGTCATGCTGGAATCCAAGCTTCAAGTCTTCCTTAGTGGGAACTTCCTTGAATCAGTCGTCCTGCATATGTGTATAACATCATGAATTTAAATTTTATGGTGAAATAAAATAAAATAATTTGAAATTTATTATTTGGATGCATTATTGGTTTTTCGATACAATTCGTGTAGCCAAATTCGAATAACCTCCAGGCCCAAGATTTTGCTGACCAATTTTATCTTCTCTTTCCTTTGTGGCATTTGATGTGTCATGCAACCTATGAAAATGTTACAATACATTAGATGTTCCAAATTTGATATATAAATTAATAAAAATAAGGTTTAGAATTACATTATGGAAAGTATTGCATACCTTCCTGTGCTTAGTGGTAGCTTTCCTTGTTTTCTCAAAGCCCTCTCCTTTCAATATTCCACTAGGGATTTCCACTCTCTAGATGGAATCATCTAAGGGAGCTCATACCTATGGTTTCTTTCTAGGTGAACCCTATATTGTTCTCGTACAATCTTCATATGTTTTCCAGCCTTGTTTATGATAGCAACTCTATTAAAGGTCTCGTTGGTGAACATGACAATCAACCGATTAGTGAGCTCATATTTTAAATTTTTATTTTGTTTATCCCACCTTGTGTGGATGGTGGGACCAAAGATCTCCAATGACAATTCATTTAGATGTTTATAAAAAAACATCATTTCCTGCAAAACAATAGTGCCATCATTAGTTGAAAGACAATGTTTTACCGGTATATTAAAATCAAATTATAAACACTACCTTGAACAATATATAATAATTACCTTGGATATTCTCTATCTTTATTGGAATGAGCTCTTTGTCCACCAATAATGTTGTATGTATTGTACCCGTGTTAGTGACATGGTAAGATCCATGAAATGTTTCTTCAGAAATATCAATACTAGCAGGCTCTAGATTGACCCCTTCTTTTGCATGATATGGTGTGCGTCAATCACTAATGGGTGCACTCACATCAGGCCTTGGGGGTGTTGGGGAAGGTGTTTCTAACTGTTCAGTCGAAAAAAGTGGCACATGAGATGTACATGGAGTTTTTTACTCTTGTGACGAATCTCCACGAGCATCACTGGGGCCAACACCAACTTGACCAATAGTGTGTGGTCGCATAAAATCCTGTAAATACAAACCATATTTTATAAGTACTTCACTATCATATAGAAGTAAAAATTATAAAGTACTAAATGAATTTATATTATGTTTTAAGATTTCACAACTTACTTGCAAGGCATGCGATCTCTTTACCAAAACATCAACTATGGCTCTAATCTCATCTGTATTCGGCAAAATGAATAACAAATAAAATATATCCTCGTTAATTTTCTTCAAGGCATTCTCTATAATATTAATCGGGTTTAGAAAACAACCAATTCCAACATAGCACATGAACTCATCCACATCTAAAGCTATTGATTTCTCTAACATTGTTTCATACGCTGAATCAATGGTCTGCAAAAAAAATATATAAAACATTACTGACGTGAAAGAAATAGATCAAGGGAAAAAGTATATTAACAAAACGTATCGATCATGATATATTCATAAAATTACACTTAGGTTTACCTGATGCATCGATGTTGGTTTCGTCTGATCCACAGTTGGGGACTTGCTCTGATCATCTCCCTGCCAAAAAGAAGTATAAAACATTATCAGAAAGAAACTAATATACACACGAAAAAGACAAAAAAAACATTATGCTCCATATTATATTTTTACAATTCCAATGAATTATACCTTCTTCCTTGAGGATCATCTACTCATCGGATCAATGGGTATAGGGGACTTGCCCCGATCTATTGATAGGTATGTGCCCCTTACAATACCCTGCATAAAAAAACATACAAAAAATTATCTAAAAAAACCAAAATACTCATGGTAACAACATAATAAGAAAACATTTTGATGTATTTAAATTGTACATTTACAATCTGTTATACCTGTTTCCCTGAGGATGTTGTCATCTGATCAAGGACCAAGTGGTTTCCCTGATCAGCACTTTGCAACAAGTATATAGATAACATTATCTAAATGAATTGAATATACTCACGAAAAAACACAAAAAAATAAATTTTATGTTCATAGTAAATTTGTACAATTGCATCGATGTATACCTGTTGCCTCGAGGGAGGTCTGATATCATCTAATGCTAGGGAGGTGCCCCTTACAACACCCTGCTTCAAAAACACAGAAAAAATTATCCAAATGAAACAAAAATACTCACAGTAACAACATAATAAGAAAAAAAATTGACATATTTAAATTGTACATTTACAATCATATATAACTATTTCCCTGAGGCTATTGTATTTTGATCAACAACTAGGTAGTTTCCCTGATCAACACTGCAAAAAATATACAAATAAGTGGGTCGCGGTCATGGAATTCGAACGAATAAGTGTGACTCTGACTGAATAGGAAAATGTTTAAAAAGTTGAGACGGCTAGGGCCGGGGGGCGGGCGCTGACACGGTAAAGGTTTAAATTGGTCGTGAGGGGGCCCGATTTGAATACAAACCTTTAGAAAACCTGCAAAACAAGGATCTGAATGGATTGACCGAGTCAAGTTTCCAAAACTATAGTGGAGATTTCTCCTTAGGTAAGTGCAGAAGCACCAACCTTAGCTCAATTAGAGAGTTAGGAAGATTCCAATGGAAACCATAAACATAAATTAAACTAACAACTGAAATCAAATATTTTTTAACATTTTATCATATATCATCTAAATTAAACTAATCCCAATCAATAAAAATATAACTCTTTTCCTTTATAATGGGCCACCGTAGTCATCCTCAGAAATAGTTCTGTCTCTCCATGGGTTGGCTCTCCACGGACAGTTGTCAAACGGGGAATGGAGGCCAGGTTGGGTATGAAGTATGTCTTAACTTAGACCATGGTAATGGTATGGAAATGAGAAGGTGGAAAGGGGGTATTTGAATACCTAAAAGAAAAGATGTCACAACGTACTCACAAATGAAAATATAGAGAAAGGTATTTTGGGAGAGCCCTTCACAATTTATTTATAGTAAGGTCCTAGGGTTTTTTTACCCAGGGTGGTAACCCATGGTATTTTGCTGTGGTTTTATGACCTTATCTCTTTTTTAGGTTTTTGGAACCCTTTTTTGGGGAGAGAGTCAAGGTAAACCAAAGTAAATAACAATGTTTTGGACATTTTTTGGTGGAAATACAATTGTGAAGGTCAAAAGTAAGGGAAACATGGTAGGAATATGATGTGTGTATATGGTTTAGACCATGGAGATATAGGTGAACAATTTTTAGTGTTAACACATATACTCAAGGGGAGTCTATGAGTTTATCATGTATATTATCATTCAAAGAACTTGCTGCAATAAAGAAAATGTTAACTAGATCATAACACAGTGGATGTTCCAAACACATGACTGGTGATAAAAGCAAGTTTATGTCTCTAAGTGGAAAACAATCAAGGAATGTAACTTTTGGAAATGACGCTCCACGAAAAATAAAAGAAAAGGGAATGGTAAAGTTGAAATCCCAAGATGTGTTGTTTGTAGATGGAATAAAATAGAATTTTCTTAGTGTCAGTCTGGTTTGCAACAGAGGATCTGAAGTTGTTTTCACTTCTAAAGATTGCAAGATAAAATATGTACCCTCATGACAGTTGCAAAAGGCATAAGAACTGAAAACAATGTCTATGTCTTGAATGAAGGAAAATAATATTGTCATCTAAGAAAGTATGATGAAAGTTGGATTTGGCATTGGAGACTTGGACATTTAAACTTTGATCATATATTTAAGCTTGTGGACAATGGGGCAGTAAAATATATTCCAAAAATATCAAATCCATATGTCTCTGTTTGTAAACCTTGTCAAATGGGAAAATTGACTCGCACTCAGTTTAAATCAAACAATTTCACATCAACAGACAAACCACTTCATTTAGTACATATGGATTTATGTGGACCATCAAGAAAGGAAGGCACAAGAAGAGAAAGATATTTTATGTCGATCATTGATGATTATTCTCGACTAACATGGGTTTCTTTTCTGAAAGAAAAATATGAAGCGCTTGAAAAGTTCAAAAATTTTAAGGCTCTGACTGAGAATCATTCACTCTCATTAATATAGAGATTCCAGTAAATTGCTATAGGATTACATGCACCAAAAATTAGAACTTTGAAGAAGGAGAAAATTGTGCATCTACCATCTCGGTGGAGCATAATTTTGTATCAGGTATGATACTTTTTGGATCTGATTTATTTTTTGATCTAATAACATGTGGTTCAGGTTTTAAGATTCAAGAGATTTTAGTATTTCTTGTAACTGGTTTCATCAAATTTGGTGTGACAAATCAAGCACCACAAGTCTCCTTAAATTTTGTTGTTGAGGATTCAATGTTAGTTCTCTCTTATGAGTTTGTTGATATTAGATTTTGTGAATTATTGGTTATTTCTAAATCAATATCATATTATGGAGCTCAAGCATTCTCTCTCCACAATCCCAGGGATTCTCTACCTTTGGTCACATGCTCATCCCCTCATAGAACTAGTAAAGAGGAAGACAATATGCATCTGCATGGACACTTGCTCCTAATACTTGGGGTTGTTTTTACCACTCAGGGTTTGTTGTTCAAGGCTGATATATATATATATTCTTAGGTGTTCCTCACATGGTTCGAATTCTAAATAAAATTTTCTCTCTCTTTAGTTGATTTCAGCTTCTCACAAGTTTTTTCAAAATTTGTATTCTTGCTTATTTTTTTTGGAGGGGGGGGATTTCCCATGAGATTTTCCCCTGTTTCCATGGTTGTATTAAGCATCATTTTTCTTTATTTCTTTTATATTGTATTTGGGTGACCTATGGTCTTGTTACCAGGGCCCACATTTGTCCAAGTTAGGATTCAGAGGGGTTTTAGGATTATTAATCCTCCATTGACCATACTGTCTATTAGATTATTTATCATAACTTAGGAACCTTAATTAATTAATTGGGTCCACTAGTACGATTCGGTCCATTTAACTTAATGGGGCCACATGTACCAATTACTAGAGTGTGGGGAACACTGCTAGAGGTTTAACTGCCACTTATTGCATGTGCATGCATCAGTTTGGGCGCCTCCTAGAACAATCCCTACATTTTAAGACCCACTGGGAGTCTCGACACCAACCTTCATCAGTTAGTTGGAGTTGGAACTAGTTAGTATTAGTTAGCTTCCAATTACTTTCAATTAGATCACAATCAATTAGCTAGCACTAGTTATGCATGGCTAATGCATTGCTGCATGTGGAGTAGGCGTCTTTTTCCACCTACCACAATCAATTGCACTGAGTTAACTAGTTATCACTAATTGTATGAGATTTTGGAAATCTGGGAGTTGATCTATTGGACTCCAATATTGATTGAGACACCATGAGTTAGCTAATCAATTAGGTATAGTCACATCCAATTGGTAGATTCGAATTCCTCCCTAATGGATTTGAATTATTCGTATTTGTAAACTATTGTAACACCTGATTTAATTATTTTGAATGATACTATAAATTCCTGAGCTACACTCATTCATTTCCTATGTGGTTTGTTGTGTTCACTTTGTATCATCATACTCCTTTTACTGCAAATATTAATAGAACTATCTGCTTGAAGATCTAAATGGCACAACAATTCTCATAAGAAACGCATAGATGAGGAAGGGGGTTAAAGGTATGGGGAGTAGGGGATGAGATAATGAGAGAAGTGGTTAATAAGGGTTATGGATATGATAGAGAGAGAGAGTGGTGGAGGGAAGGGTGTTATGTGAAATCAACCTAGAACTGAAAACACTTTATTTTTTTGAGAAAACATTACTTTAAAATTTATTGTAAAGTTTTATGTTATTGACCAAGGATGGTAAAAGATGACTGTAATTGAATGTTTTATTTATTTAAATAATTAAAAGAGGAGACACATATCCAAATAATAATATTGAAGAGTGTTCACTGACCCACTAGGAGGATTGATCTGCTGTAAAAATACAAAATAACAAGTGAAAGCAACAACATTCACTTTCTAGTTGTTGCACGAGGAAACATCCCTATAATTGTGGTCATGTTTCCTAGAAAGAGGAACTGAGCAAGTGGCTCATTTAATTTCAAAACTTACCCAAAGACCTAGGCAATATTATAAATACCATCGAATGAACACGAGGCTCGCTACATTATATTCTAAGTGATTAGAGCCTTGTGGTTTTGTTGGAAATTGAAAGGTTAGGTAGACAAGAGAAATTCAATGAGGGGAAAACTAAAGTGAATTTGTTGAGAGTTAAGTCTCCAAGTGAGATTTCTAAGTTACAGATTACTGTGTAGGCTTCTACACAACATATTTCTCTTGGTGGTTCAGTGAACATGCTCGGGCATCCTAAAGCAAGTGATCTTGTCTGCTTTCAAGAGAGGCTTGAGAGGAATGGTCTTGTTTGGGTGTTTGCCCCCTTCAAAGTTAGAAGGTTCTATTATGTTCTGGTTATTATCTTCAATTTTTTATTTCGTATCTGAAAGAAATTATGGATGTTTAAATCCTTATCAGAAGTATTATTTGTCTCTATATTAAAGTAGGGATATATTATATTTCCTATCAAATTTATAAGTAAATGTAAATTAATGGTTATCCATAGTTTCCTCAATAAAAGTTAGTAAGTTAATCCATATTTCCTTATTTGGAAACAATATTGTATTTCCTTATCGCATAATCAAAATTAATAGTTAGTATTATTTTAGTTTTATTCTCTTTATTTCTAGCGAAAAATACTTCTGAGTTATAAATTTGCTTAAATAGGGTTATTTTTGTAAATTTTATTAAAACCCTTAATTACCATTAAAAAATGTTACACTAATAACCTAGCTCGATTTTCATTGTGCCGTAGCCGAGGGGTTTAAAATCCATGCAAAAATAAGAGTATAAATTATTTTATTTAATCAACCAAAACACAAATCTCTTTTATTCAAAACGATTAGTAAAATAAAAATTTACATAGGTATCATTCTTTTACATAGCTGAAAGGATTTTGTTTAAATATTTCAATCAATATTTACAACCAAGACTCTGAGAAGCTTATAGAATCCAGAACAACAAGTTATGGATAAAAGGATTTCTTTAATAAAATGTTAGTCTCTCCATAACTGTAGTAAACAAATATATAACTTCTTTTAAAAACAAACTGTGTTATTATCAAAAGGGGTTAACAAAAACAAGGTTTGAATTCTGTAAAGGCCCTTCTATTAAGAATTTAACTAAGAAACTACATTAGCCGAGACAAAATCTATTTGAAATAAGGTCGTAACCATATACCAATTCTTTGTCTTGAATTCATAAAACAACTGAGTTTATAACTATCGCAGTAGGTTTTCATATTTAAACATCAAATACAAACTAACTATGCATAATACTTCTTTTTTACTAGTAAATAAATGGAAGACAAATCATATATAGATAACCATTTAAATTACTTAACAAGTCGAGGCAGTAAGCCTAGTGTTACCAAGTATTCTCCTTCTAAAATATTTACAACAAAATACCCTAGTTTTAACTGAAAGCAAAATGTCGTAAACCCTAACGAGTTATCCATAATGGTAAAAGAAAACTCGGTAACTAAACAATTTATCAACGCAGGTTTTCTTTCAAGACATTTTACAAATTTTACAGAAAAGGCTCGAAGGTCCAAGAACTGTTTATCAAAACAAAAATAGTATACAACAATGCTAAAGAATATAAAACGAGTTCAGAATAGAAGTAATACTAGAAATTTTTTCACACGAAGTTTTAGTTTCAGAGCTTCTTATAACTCCACGCAGACTCATGGTCTGTTCAATTATAGTGCTAAGCATTTGAAGCTTTCATATTATTGAAAAAACTCCATTGAGGAAAAAACACTAGAACGTTTACCATTTAATGGTTGAGTATTTATTTTAAAACCATAGAAGCTTCCAACGAGGCCAGTCCAAAAAGGGAGTAAACATTGCACATTTCACCAAAGACCCAAGGTTCAAGGCTCATAGGTCTTACCAGAGTCCCGATCATTATCAAACCCCAAGTTCTGCGCACCCAACATCGCCATGAAGTGAACCAACGAACTTATTTTCCAAGTAAAAATAATTTTAAAAGGTTAAAACTATTTCTTCGTGTGTGATAATGATTAACTTGCAGAACCAACTGTGCATAACAACCAAATCTTGAATACCAACATGTAATGACTCGTCCTCTGAAAGGAGTTGAAGCGAGGAGCCAAAATAGTTGGAATGTGTACACAGAGTCAATAAGTAAACTGTATATCATAGAGATGATTAGCAAAGTTACAAATTCAAACAATGGAGGGGCCAAGAGCCTTTGACTCTTCTCCCAGCCCATAACATAAATGAGAACTGCATTTTACCAAAACCCTGGAGCTTGAGTCGAGTAAAACCCTCATCCAATTGGATAGCACCTTAGTACACATCACATGGTCGCCATTAAGACCTACCAACATCCACTTGATTCAAAATATTTACCTCTGTCTCTATATTTCAAAACCTCTCGATGTTACATGGATTTTATTTAAAAACCATTATGTATTCATTCAAATACTTTCTCTGGTATTTTGATAGAAGGAAAGTAATGCCTAGTGTAGATGTTATAGTGTATTGTATGTAAAATTCCTTAGAATAGTTAGGATTCCATTTTTTGTGTCTTACATAGGACTCCTAGATGTCGAGGCACGAGGCAAGCTCTCCATCGAAACCTGCATAAAAACAATATAGGATATGCTTTAGCCGATAGGCTAAGTAAGACCTATTTCACCTAATTAACCTTGTTTTGAATATATAACCAATAAGCAAAGTTTTAGAGACATTAAGCTTGACGAAAACCATTCTTATGCAAAACAAACAAGTATACAAGGAATAACTCACGTCAAGGAAATCACAACATGTGAAAATTGAAAAGCAAGTAAACTAACATAGTACTTGGAAACTGTAACTCTAGAGAAGAATAATATGAATCAATATTGCATCAATCTTAATCGAAATATTAAGATGTTAAGTTATAATATGTAAAAACCAGTTTGATCTTCTAAATTATCTTATGTGTTAAAAAAAAAATTGTTATGAGATTCTGGTATTGTTACATTATGGGGTTTGGGTGAGAGATATGGGTGGGGTCTATGAGTAGGTGGAGGAGTAGATGGGTGAGTGACTGAGTGAGAGAGAGCCTAAGGGAAAAGGGTGTGGGTGATTAGGGTTAGGGGTAGGAGGGGGGTTTAGGGAGAGAACGATATAGAGATCATGGTGGAGGGAGGTGTACAGGGGGGTCTATGTAGAGAAAGATATAGAGATACAAGTGGGGGAAGGGGTAAGGGTTTGGATAGGATTAGGGAAGTTACATAGAAGGGGGGTTATAGGTTGGGGGGGGAGAGAGAGAGAGAGAGAGAGAGAGATTAGGAGACATTGTGTAGTAAGTGGAATGGGGAGCAGAATTAGGAGAGACCAAGAGAGAGGGGTTTAGGGGTAGGTAGAGTAAAAGAGACAGAGAGGAGGAGGAGGAGAAGGGGGTGGTTATGGGAGGTTAAAGTAGGAGGTTTCTTAGGGTTTGTGAGAGTGTGTAAGAGATAATGGTTGTTAGGGGGTTGGGTGGCGGGAGAGAGTTGGGGGTTAGGTGTAGGTGGAGGAGTAGGCGAGACACAAAACAAGAGATGGGTTTAGTGAGGGTTAGGAAAATAGGGGGGGAGTGAGAGAGAGAAGACAGAGGAGGAATAGGGGGGGAAATGAGTTAGAGAGGATATTAGTAATGGTGAGAGAGAGAAATAATAGGGTTTTAGTTGTATGGGGATGAGTAGGGGTTTGTGTGTGTGTATGTGTGTGTCAAAGAGAGGGGCAACAAAAAGAAAATAAGATATGAACCATAAGTGTTTAGAACCGATCCAAACATTTTTAATATCAGTCCAAATATGATTAAGTTCATGGATAACCAGCCACTCAAATATAGGAAATACTTCAAACCATGTAAGATAAATATCACTGCATAAGAGACCAATGAGGAATCAATTAGTAAACTTGGGATTTGTATAGTCTTAGAATTATTCATAGGTATGGTAGATGGTATGGATGATGTTATGATATGTGTATCAACCTTAAAATATTCTTCTAAATCAGAATCCAAAGGATCACATATTATAAGCATATTAGTAGACTCATGGGAATACACTAATAATGAATCCTCTGTATGAAAGGAGGAAAGAATGAGTTGTTCACAATCTTCAAGGAGGTTCTGAGTATTGATACCAAGAAAAAAGGAGGATATGCTGAAGCACATGATATCAAGTAAGGTAATTGGTATGACACAATTAAGGCTTGATTTGGCTAAGTAAACATCTTGGAAATCATTGGGTTGTGCACCATCAATAAGAGACATATGCATAAAGTGTGAAGAGTTAGGCACATAGATCTCAGAATCTGATATAGGAGATATAGAGAACAATGAATGAGTGATAGGATCATCATCAATATCAATATCATCTCCATATGTTACTTCTTTTTCATCATTATTATCACAAGAAGAAAAATCACCTTCAAGAAACATAGGAAAAGATGGCTCTTCAATATTTGCTTCTTGATTGAAGGAGGAAGCATTTGAATCAAAGAGGGAAGAAACAACATGAACTGTATGAGAAAATTCTTCATCATGATCAACTTCACCAGAGAATTTAGATGCCAATAAATCTTGAGAGAGAGAACAAGAGGAGATGTTGGGTTCGCTCCTTGCTTCATCTTCTATTTCCTACAAACCAAAATCTTTGTCCAAATTCTTCCAAAGCTCAAATGGATACTCAACAGAATCTATGAGATGATGTATATTTGGATACATTTCCAAACACATAATTCCATAATATATATCATAATTCTTAATCCAATAAATCTTCTCTTCATGAGACTCAAGTTCGCTCAATACACCAATGGAGACATCAAAGAGACATTGCCTCTTCAAGTATGTGCTCATCTTTGGCTTCCAATCATCATAGTTGAAAGGAGATATTAGAGGAAACTTTGAATCCATATTGAATTTGTTGAAATGATCTAGGAGATACTCTTTGCAACCTATGAAACAAAACTAGGAGAAAATCTTGTAAGCTAGACAAGCTCTTTTTCAGAAAGGGATTGGAGACTGGATGTGCTCCTCAACTTTGTAGAACTTGATCAACCTTGCTGCTCTAATACCATGTAGAATTTTGCAAGGTTTTTCTCCCTGTAGCTCTGATACCATGTATAAATAATAGATAAATGCTATGAGAATTGATGCTAAGAACAAGCATAGGAAATAGATCTTGCTACTAAGAATTCTTAAAAGCATACATAGGAAAAATAGAGAGAATAAAAGAGACTAAATCACATGAATGAAGAAATGAATATTGGTGTGTATCCTTCCATTGAATAATGATGAATAATAGTGTACATAAATAGTACTTCCCTCATAGGAAAATCAAGTTGTATGGAGACAACTCATAAAGCTCAAAAAGGCTGACTTACCAAAATATAGCAAACCCCCATAGGTGGCTAAAGCACTTCCCAAATCTATCAAGGACCTCATGAATTGGAAAAAAGCATGAGTGAGTTTTCAAGGAGATGGAAAAAAAATTCATGAAGGATGGGTTGGCAACACAAGCACCCAATTTCCTAGTTTGACTATCTTTACCTTATCCATAGAAAAGCAGAAAAAGAAGAATAAAGCAGAATCTGCTATAAAGTGTTGAATACTAATTTTGGATGGTCAAAAGGTGGTCAAGATCAACCCAGAATTAGAAATAAATCATTCCTAGGATATAGATGGCATGTATTGACTTTAAGATGCTAGTGGGTGAATAATTAATCAAATAATGATTAATTATTTTATCCTAAGTTATGAGTGGGTTTAATATATTCCAAAACCCCCTTATAAGTCTGAATTTATGATGGTATGTCAAAAAATATAGATGCATATAGGGCCCAGAAACAAGGCTATGGTCACCCTTTAACAATTATTATGTCCAAAAAAGTGAGGAAAGAGGAAAAACCACATGGGGAAAATCCTCCCTCAATATAGGACAAGGCACAAAATTTGAAATATGTCTTAAGCATATATTCATATTCACTTTAATGAGCTGAATTAAATGCTTCTAGATGAAGGACTTGGTAAAGAAATCATGAACTCCATGATCATGCTCTAGAGTGTAGAACCTGCAAGAGGGAAGATGAGAGACTCCTTGTATCTCATCAACTGATGAAGTAGGAGCATTATCTAAATGCTTCTTGATGTTGTAAAACTATTATCTGCAAACATAATATAAAATGGAGAATTTATATGTGCATAGTCCTTTCCAAAGAGTACAAAAATTAAGACAATTTATTTCACACCCAATTCCCTTAATAGCTGCAAAATTGTGATGTGAATCACATGTAAATCTTCCAATCTGATGTAGCACCTTTCCAGATCTAATATGAGGCAGATAAAACTCTGATATATTAAAAACATTAGCATATGTAATATCAAATACAAAGGCTTCAGTGGTTCCATGAGGATATAGGGCTAGACTAGCAAAATTATGAGCAACTCGAGAAAACTGATAGGTGTAAAAATATGAATGATGGATGGGAATAAGATATGAACCATAAGTGTTTAGAACAGATCCAAACATCCTTAATATCAGTCTAAATGTGACTAATTTCATGTATAACCAGCCACTTAAATATAGGAAAGACTTCAAACCATGTAAGATAAATATCACTGCATAAGAGACCAATGAGGAATCAACTAGTGAATTTGGGATTTGTATAGTCTTAGAATTATTAAGAGGTATGGTAGATGGTATGGATTGTGGTATGGATGGTGGTATGATATGTGTATCAACCTGAAAATATGCTTCTAAATCATAATCCAAAATATCACATATAAGCATGTCAGTAGACTCATGGGAATGCACTGCTAATGAATCCTCTATATGAAAGGAGGAAAGAATGAGTTGTTCACAATCTTCAAGGAGGTTCCGAGTATTGATGCAAAGAAAAAAGGAGAAGATTCTGAAGAACATGATATCAAGTAAGTTAAGTGGTATGACACAATTAAGGTTTGATTTGGCTAAGCAAACATCCTGGAAATCACAGGGTTGCACACCATCAATGAGAGAGGTATGCATAAAGTGTGATGATTCAGGCCAATAGATCTCAGAATCTAATATAGGAGATATAGAGAACAATGAATGAGTTATTGGATCATCATCAATATCAATAGCAGCTCCATATGTTATTTCTTTTTCATCATTAGTATCACAAGAAGAAAAATCACTTTCAAGAAACACATAAAAATATGGCTCTTCAATATTTGCTTCTTGATTGAAGGAGGAAGCATTTGAATCAAAGAGAGAAGCAGCGACATGAACTGTATGAGAAAATTATTCATCGTGATCAACTTCATCATAGA
This sequence comes from Pseudotsuga menziesii, assembly GCA_001517045.1. NCBI lineage: Eukaryota > Viridiplantae > Streptophyta > Pinopsida > Pinales > Pinaceae > Pseudotsuga > Pseudotsuga menziesii. The sequence continues at coordinate 676,918 of LPNX010622384.1, forward strand.
ATTTATAGGCCAAGAAATCTTGACAGAGAGAACACGAGGAGATGTTGGGTTCGCTCCATGCTTCATCTTCTATTTCCTGCAAACCAAAGCTTTGTCCAAAATCTTCCAAAGATCAAATGGATACTCAGCAAAATATATGAGATGATGTATATTTGGAGACATTCCCAAACAAATAACTCCATAATATCTCTCACAATTATTAATCCAATCAATCTTCTCTTCATAAGACTTAGGTTCACTCAATGCACCAATGGAGACATCAAAGAGACATTGCCTCTTCAAGTATGCACTCGTCTTTGGATTCCAATCATCATAGTTGAAAGGATATAGTAGAGGAACTTTTGAATCCATATTGAATTTGTTGATATGCTCTAGGAGATACTCTCTGGAACCTGCAAAACAAAGCTAGGAGAAAATCTTGTAAGCTAGATAAGCTCTTCTTCAGAGAGGGATAGGAGACTATATGTGCTCCTCAACTCTGTAGAACTTGATCAACCTTGCTGCTCTGATACCATGTAGAAGCTTGCAAGTTTATGCTCCCTAGAGCTATGATACCATGTATAAATAATAGATCAATGCTATGAGTAATGATGCTAAGAAGAAGCATAGGAAATAGATCTTGCTACTAAGATTTCTCACAAGCATACACAAGAGAAATAGAGAGAAGAAAAGAGACTAAATCATATGAATGAAGATATGAATATTGGTCTGTATACTTCCATTGAACAATGATGAATAATAGTGTACATAAATATTACATCCCTCATAGGAAAAATGAGTTGTATGGAGACAACTCATAAAGCTCAAAAAGGATGACTTACCAAAATATAGCAAACCCCCATAGGTGGCTAAAGCACTTCCCAAATCTATCAAGGACCTCACGAATTGGAAAAATAATGAGTGAGTTGTCACAGATATGGAAAACACATGCTAATCCTAGAAAATGGAGGAAAATTCATGAAGGATGGGTTGGCAAGAAAAGCACCCAGTTTCCTAGTTTGATTAGCTTTACCTTATCCATAGAAAAGCAGAATAAGCAGAATAAAGCAGAATCTATTGTAAAGTGTTGTATACTAATTCTGCATGGTCAAAAGGTGGTCAAGATCAACCCAAAATCAGAAATAAATCATTCCTAGGATATAGATGGCATGTATTGACTTTAAGGTGCAAGTGGATGACAACTAATTAAGTTAGTGGGTGAATAATTAATCAAATAATGATTAATTATCTTATCCTAAGTTATGAGTGGGTTTAATATATTCCAACAACTCTTAGAAATTTTTCCATATACTTTACTAAGTTAGTATAGTTTTTATGATAATCATTTATTGTGAAATGTTTACAAGTCCTTTTAGATTGCGTTTCGGAATCAATCAAGCTAAGGGTTAACAATTAAAAGGAAGGAAGATATATATACAACATTGAGAAGGAAGATATATATTATAGGAGATACAAAATTAATGTTTTTTAACTCATGATTGGAGTTCATGTTACCAAATCATCAACTTTTAAGAAAAAATGGGGAAAACTACATTTGTTGCAAATTCAATTAGTGGATAAAAATTATTTTAAACCATTTTTTTTTAATATGTAAAGAAATGTTTTAAAATGAGTCAACTTTTTTTATATTTAAGAGTATAAATAATCATTAAAATTTTGTCAAGTTACTATCTCCTTATTAAATGTTTCGAGAGATCTATATAGACTAATTTTTTGAGAGAGCTATAAAGCACCTCTAGTGTAACATCTCTAAAAAAATCATAAAAATAAATAAAAAAATATTTACTGCATGTAATTTTAAAAATTCTTAGGAAATATTTAGAAAGAGATGTTATTCTTCATAATTCTTTTGTCATAAATATTTTGGATTTATTAGTAACTATAAACTTGATGTTCCTATGATTAGAGTAATTTGTTAGCATACTTCTTTTCATGACCTTGGTTGATAATACACTCTGGTTGATATTATTGTGGGGCAGTAATTACTTGTAGAACTATGTTGAAAATAAATTCATAAAATTGTTTGTCGGCTCCTTCAGTTTTGTTCTAATCACAATTTGTTTAAAGGGATAGATCCTAGTCTTACTTAGTATTTACGACTAAAGCACGAACCTTGGGTTTTCCCTTTTTGCAGGTGGATGAGATTAGCCTTATGTTTTGCTAAGGCACACTCATATGCTCCAAAGTAACAAATCAATAAGAGAAAAATTATTCTACTTTGGATTAGAAAAACATCCTAAAACTGTTAGAATAATCAACCCATAGTTACCCATATTTTACATTAATTAAATCGTTTTTGTCTTATTCCTAGATTCCTAGATTCCCTCTCTATGCTAGTTGACTTCTACATGTTCCTAGAAGACAATACTTGTTAAACTGGATCATGGAGCACTTTGGAATCATATTGGAAACATATTTATCATGTCTAATTTATTCATGGTTCCTTAAAGTGCATATCTACTTTTATTGAAAGATGCCTTGCTTTACTGCAGTTTTAAGGCATAAAGAAAAAGCTAGTCTAAGGGAACTTGCCTTGTTTTTTGACCACATCATCCTCCTTCCTTTTCTCCATACAAAAGAATGAAAGATTTGTCGTTCCACCACTTATTATCTTTCCCACTTTCTTTAGATAATTTGTGAGGATATTCATGGATTTGGAAAGTCCTTTTTGCACCTATGGGGGATTTGACTTGTTTTAGTAAGCCTGCTTTTTTACCAATTCGAATAGCAACCTAGTGATTTCTAATATCTCATGTAATTATATATTTGAGAAGCCTATTGCTTCATATGTTTGGCTAATGTACACTTATTTAATATAGGATTAAGTTATGCTCCAATTTCAGTCTCCTTTTGTGTGAATTTTGCATGTTTGATTAGCAATTTTGTGAGTGTAATTGATCTATCTCTTGGGTTAAATTTCCACATAGTATCAGAGGTTTTTTATATCAATTTATATCCTTCCAAATTATTATTGCAGGTTCAAATATTCCTAAGCTTGTTGAGTTCATGGAATCCCTCACTCAGGAGCAAGATAAATTGGTACCTTCCAAAGACAAAGCTTTGGTTGTTGGAGATTCGAAGGTGGATTCAAAAATCAAGAAAAAATCTATAAATCCACCTGAGAAAAAGAGAGACAAGGAAAATTCTCAAGAGGAGTCCTCGGGCTCCAAGAATAACCCCTAGAAGAAGAAGAACAAAGGAGAAATGAGCAAGTCCACATATTGTAGTAAGGGCTATCATCCTGAGAGCTCTTGTATGAAAAAATAGATAGACATGTGTACCCAACTCCTGGAGAAGAACAAAATTTCCCTTCCTAATTTCTCAAAGAAGAGAGAAGGAGGATCAAATTCAGAAAACAAGGAGAGAGTACATGCCTTGGATGCTGGAACCTCAAGCTCACCTAGCTTCATCATTGATTCTGGAGCTTCCAGAAATATGGTTTCGACAAAAGATATTTTTTCTTCTCTTGACATGTTGAAAGTTCCACCGATAGTTTTGGGAGATAACCCTCTAGCTGACAGTATGGGAAAGGGTAGGATTTATCTTGACCATGGTAATTTCAATAGTGTGTTGTATGTTCCAGTTCTTGCCTCTAATGTCTTGTTAGTGTATCAAATGACTCACACTGGGTCTCCAAAAAAATTCATATTCTCCCCCAATGAAATTTAAATCACTGATATTTCGAATGGTAAATTCATATAAAAATGTGTTGTTGATCACACTTCGAAGGTATACAAGTTTTCCCATTTTCTACCCTACTCAAACCCCTCTTCTCTTCTTACTCATGCCAATGAAGCAAGAAAGATTTGGCATGAAAGAATTGGCCATATTTACTAAGAGTATCTTTCTGATTTGAGTGACAAAGACATGGTCATAGGGTTAGTAAAGATCAATTTTTCTAAGGGATTATGTCAAGGTTGTATCCTAGGAAAACACTCAGAGCACAAGTATGAGAGAGCTATTCATGAGAGAACCTATGCACCTCTTGAGTTGATCCACAGTGACATTGCTGGTCCATTCCCTCATATGTCCATGATTCAAGACAAATATGCACTCACCTTCATAGATTATTTTTCTAGGTATTGTTGGGTTCACTTCCTAAAGCATAAGTCTGAAGTTTTTGACCTCTTCAAACTCTTTAGAGCCTTGGTTGAAAACCAGTATTAAAGGAAACTCAACATCCTCATATCTGACAATGGTGGTGAGTATGTCAAGTATAAGTTCATCCATTATTGAAAAGATGCAGGTATCCAAATGCAACATTCTATTCCTTACACACCACATCAAAATGGTGTTGTTGAGAGAAAGAACGGATCACTAAAGGAGATGGCAACTTGCATGATGGAGACTAAAAATTTTCCACCAAATTTTTGGGCCAGGGCTATAAACTATGCATCCTATATCTAGAATAGGGTGCCACATAAGAATATTGATGGTATGACTCCTTTCAAATCTTGGAGTGGGCATAAGCCAGATGTGACCCATTTCAGGATTTTTGGCTCAAAGGCTTGGGCTAGAATTCCAACTGAAAGTAGGAAGGATTTGCAACCCCAAAGCCAAGAGTTCATATTTGTTTGGTATTCTGAATATTCAAAAGGGTACAAGATGATCAACTTGAGCACTAACAAATATTTCATTGAAAGGAGTGTTCAGTTTGAAGAAGAGCCTTTAGCAACAGTTGAAGTTGGAGAGCCCTCTTCACCACCACAACCATTGATTGTAAGTGAAGACACTAATGAGTTTGCTGATTCTGATATGTCTGATAATGATGAATTAATTTCAGATCCTAAAATCCCTACAATACCAAAGTTGGAATAAAGGACCATTCATGTAGTTGGGGAACTAGCTGGAAATCCTAATGACACTAGGAGGACTAGATCTCAATTTGAGAGTGCCCTTTGTGTGAAAGATCCACTCTTTGTTGAGAAGTGTTATTTGATGATAGATTCTAATCCACAGACATATGAAGATGCAGAACATGATCCAATATGGAAAACAACCATGAAAGAATAATTCATCTCGCTCCAGAAGAACAACACATGGGAACTGGTTGATATCCCCCGAGGGAGGAAGCTAGTGAAGTGTAAGTGGATCTTTAAAACTAAGTTTGTTGTTGATGGTTCAACTTTGAAATATAAGGAAATATTCATAGCCAAGGGCTACTTTTAGGTACATGGTATTTATTACAATGAGATCTTTGCACCAGTGGAAAAGATGGACTCCATAAGGCTTGCTCTATCCATTGCAGCTTCGAAGCAATGGGAGGTACATCACATGGATGTAAAGTGTGCCTTTCTTAATGGAGATATGAATGAAGATATTTATATGCAATAACCAGAATTTTTTGAATCTAATCTATCTCTAGTGTGCAGGTTAAAGAAATCATTCTATGGGCTCAAGCAAGCCCCTAGGGCTTGGTATGCCAAGATTGATGGCTTTCTGGTGTCACTGAGTTTTGTTCGATGCAAGTATAATCCTAATGTATATTTGAAGCTGATTCATGGTTCTTTAATTATTATTTTTCTCTATGTGGATGACCTACTAATTACAGGAAGTTCAAAGAAAGAGATTTCCTCCTTGAAGGATGCAATGAACCATGCCTTTTCTATGACAGATTTGGGATTGTTGAGCCAATTCTTGGGTCCCAAAATTTCTTAGTCTCAACATGGAATCAAGGTTCATCAGTCAGAGTATGCTTCATATTTTCTCATCAAGTTCAGCATGAAATATTGCAAGCCAAGCAAGAATCCATTCCTTTTAGGAGTTAAGTTTGAAGAAGCAAGTTCTTCTCCTATGGTAAATAATACACTGTATAGGAAGTTGATTGGGTGTTTGGTTTATCCTACACATACTCGACCTGAATTATCTTATGCAGTTAGTGTGGCTTCAAGATACATGGATCAGCCTCATGATATCCATTGGAGAGCAGCCAAGAGGATCCTAAACTTTGTTCAGGGAACAAGGATTCATGGGATTTTCTACAAAGCAAAATCTGACTTAGAGCTAGTTGGATTTACTGACAGTGATTGGGCAGGTGACAAAATAGATCAAAAGCATACCTTGGGATATGTTCCCATGCTTGCAGAAGTACCAATCAGCTAGTCAAGTAAGAAGAAGAGTGCCATAGCACTCTCATTTACAGAGGCAGAGTATAGAGTAGTTGTAAATGTAGCTACTCAATGTTTATGGTTGTAGGGGATACTTGGAGAATGTGGTTTCGAATCAGAGTTTTCAATAGTCATCTATTGTGACAATAAAATCACCATTCGAATATCCACTGATCCAGCTCAAATAAAAAGAACCAAGCACATTGATATCCATATGCACTATATCAGGGAGCTTGTGCATGATGGTACCATTGCTCTACTCTACTGCTCATCTTCAGAACAAGTAATAGATATCTTCACCAAAGTATTATGTGAGAAGACCTTCAGTAATCTCAAATAACTACTAGGGATTACTGATCATGTGGTGAATAATGATTGATAACAAGATTTCGAAAAAAAAAAAATTATGTCCATGTTTAAGTGAGGATTTTCCCACTGGGTTTTTGCCTCTTTCCTTGGTTGTATGGACATGCAGTATGTAAAAGGGTGACTAAGCCTTGTTGCTAGGCCCTATAATTTTATGATATTTACTCATAAATTCAGTCTTAATGGGGGTGTTAGAATAATAAACCCATATTGACCCATATTTGACATTAATTAAATCATTTTTATCTTATTCCTAGATTCCCTCTCTATGCTAGTTGACTTATACATATTCCTAGAAGTCAATACTTGCTAAAATAGTTCATGGAGTGCTTTGGAATCATCCTAGAAACATATTTAGCATGTCTTGTTTATTCTTGGTTCCTTAAAGCGCATATCTACTTTTTCTGAAATTTTCCTTTACTGCAGTTTTAAGGCATAATGGAAAAGCTAGTCTCGGGGAACTTTCCTTGTTTTTTGACAAAATAATCCTCCTTCCTTTTCTACATAAAAAAGCATGAATGAGTTGTATTTCCACCACTTATTATCTTTCCCATTTTCTTTAGATAATTTGTGAGGATCTTCATGGATTTGGAAAGTCCTTTTTGCACCTATGGGGGATTTCACTTATTTTAGTAAGCCTGCTTTTTGACCAATTCGAATAGAAACCTAGTGCTTTCAAATATTTCATGTAGTTATATATTTGAGCAGCCTATTACTTCATATGTTTGGCTAATTTACACTTATTCAATACAGGATTAAGTTATGCTCTAATTTCTGTCTCCTTTTGTGTGAATTTTGCATGTTTGATTAGAAATTTTGTGAGTGTAATTGATCTATCTCTTGGGTTCAATTTCCACAAAACCTTAGCCTAAAAGTTGATTTTCACACATATTTTATAGCATATCTATATTTATTATAAGATAGCTCTAAACATTCCAAAGTTGTATGCCTAAACTATATCCTACATCTTTATTTTTAAAAGAAATAATATCGACCATGGATAACACACGATACCTCCAAGCTATACCATATGTATATCCTCCATGGTGGGAAACATTATGTAAAGTTTTGGCTTTGGATAAGATGCAACTATAGCTTAAACCTTGAAAACAACCCTTGTAAACAAGTCAAGCACTAGTTGTGATATTTAAATGCAGCCATGTGACTGTAATAATGACCCTGCTAGAATCCATAAGCGAAGGTACTAAAACCCTAGGGGTTTTAATGCTTTTCTATATTCGAGTTGATTTTTACAAAAGAGGTTTGAAGGGTTTTTGACATCATTTGTCTTTTTTTCTCTGGTCTTGACCTGATAGTGATTTTGACACCTCTTCAATGTCGATGGTGGAGGGGTCGAGCTACTCATCCCTTGACACCATCTCTCTCAAAAATGACATAGTTATAGAGACTCTACTGGTGATTTCGTCTTGCAGCGACTGGTATGAAACTTTTCTTGGTTTTAACAATTCTTATTTCAGATATTGATTATTTATATGGATCTAAAGACTGTTGAAAATGTTTTACGCAGGTACCCATCTAAACAATCCATTGCAACAAACAAATGCTGAAGAAGAACAACAAAGGGGTTCGAAGTTTGGGTAAGATTATAACCTTTCCCTTTTTTGGTTCTATGTTTCGACTGGTTTTGTTAAGGTATAGTTGGGAGCCAAACTCTGTAATGGCTTCATGGTGAGCAAGATGTATTTGTTTGGAGAATTTAACACAAGGTCTGTAATGTCTCCTCTTCAGAATGTAAAGGAAATCCTACGACTATTTTTGTAGAATTGTATTAAGAATTACTTTGGTATTTTATGAACTCGACAATGTAATGGGTTTTCGCATAAAATGTGGAGTCATACGACTATGCAATGTATCAATGTTTTGGTTTATTTCTATTTATTCAAAGTTATGATAGGGTTTTGAGAGAACACACTACACGACTGTCTCTGTAAAGAATTACTTAAACTTTGAAGGACCCCATGAGGGCTTGTATACCTCCATGCTTTAATTCTTAACCAAACTATAACTATGTTTATCCATGTGACTATGTATGCTTTGATGATGGATGTCTTGTTTATACTTTGTAGTATAATTTGGAAAACAATAAGGTCATGAGGCTTTTACTATCAATATTTTTTTTTTGGATAAAATCCATTGTCAATATTCTAACACAACTTTTCTACTAGTTTGATAATATAATGATTATATTTTATAAAGAACCATGAGGGATTTATGTGAAGTGTTGGCCCAGGAAACATGCATAAGAAGGAAGTTCGCACGCACAACCAAGGAAAATATGCCATGTGTGCGATAGAAGCAAAGGAAGATCATGAAGGATGAAAAGGGCCCGCAAAGGCAGAAAGGAAAAGTGTGCGGAAAAGGAAAGGAAAGCATGGAAGCGCACAAGGGGAAAATGGCTAGAAAGCGACAAATGTAGAATCCATATCATGGCTGTATAAGGTGACGTAAGCCTGCAGATACGACGTACAAGAAGATATTTGTAAGTCAGAATGATAGTGTCTCGTGTCAAGTCATGATCACCACAGCTGTAACCAAAGGGGTGGCTAATGGTGACGGCCAATAGACTGTCAGGATGCAGTTGGCCCTGCATGGCCATGTAAATTAGTATAAATAGGAAGGATGCAATGGTGAGAAGGTTGGTCCATAAGGTTTCCCTTGATCCTTGTTTAGTTTTCAGTACTACTTTTCTATTCAAGCAGTAGTCTGTGGAAGGGGATGTCGATCATGTTGTAATGTCATAGCGATCAAAAGAGGGGTAGATTTAGGAAGAGTGTGGTAGCATTAGAAGGGTTGTTGAGCTGTGGATCTGACTATAGTGTGAGCAGACCACTAGGAGTAGGAGTAGAGTAGGAGAGAGAACCAAAGAGCATGAGAATGACAAGTCTGAACTTAAATACATATCTCAAGATCAGTCTGCATCTCATAGACTGCAAGGTGCTATATCCTTTCTCATGCCAGATGAAGAGAACCTTGGTGGTTTTTCCCAGATGGGTTTTTGTGTTACTTCTTATGTCTAAATGAATGATCAATGTGGTGAATGTTTATGTGATTGATTTCTAGTTTCTTTCCATATAATGTTAAATGTGGTTTAGTTTCTGTTAGTTTCTTGCAATTGGTAAATGTATTAGTAGAATACCTTGTTGAATTGAAACTGTATAAATATATATCATTCTATATAATTCCTGTTATGAATCCTAACTTAATTCATAGAGCCGATTGATGTGATTTAGTTGCGCTGCATGAGTTGTGCCAACTGCGAAGGGACAAGGAAAGTCATGCCGTACGTGATGACATAAAGTTGTGCTCATTCGTGTAGAACCGACTCCTCCGTCCAGTCACCCTGCTGCCTTCATTGAGATCCTTGGTTGCAATCCAAGGGACTATACTTCCCCGACAATCATAGAAACATGGTTCTAATGGTTACCCATCTAGGAGATATCTCGGGTGATATTGCGCCTGCTTCATAGGTGTTGCTGATGGGGCTTTCTCTATCGGCCGGGTATCTTGGGTAGTTGTTGGATCGGTGGGCTACGCAGAACCTAGATCACACAAGTAGGGAAAAGTGGACAACAAATGGTTCCGTTGTCGGGACCTTTGATTAAATCGGGGAGATGGTACGACACCCAACGATAGAGGAGATAGAAGACTGGCTAGATGCTAAAACACTGGTGTTTGCACAAGAAGAAAGTGTAGGAACATGGTTCAGTGCAGAAAGATGGTTAGATGGATATATATATACTCTGATATTCATGAGATATTCTTTGTTGAGTTCCCTATTCTACTACATGAATGGTTGGTAGGACTGGCATCTAGATAGACCAACTACCAGATAAGGGAGATTACCAATTGGAGTGACCAACTAGTTCAGGAGGTAACCAGTGCAAGTAACATTGTCTCAAGAGCTATTGATTTTTGGGTTGATAGTATATTGCAAGGGTATATTACTGAGTTTGCAGTAGATACGATAACTTCATATAGTGAAGTTGAAAGAAATTTCTTCCAAGTACCATGAAGGAGATAGTTGAGCCATGTGTCTAGGAGAGGGCTATGTCACTAAAAAACAAGTAACATGGGGAAGAGTGCGTGGAGATGTTCCTCGGAAAAACAGAACCTGAGCTTGAGTTCAGACTCCTAAGGAGTGGGAGAATATTTAGATCAAGAAAGAGAAGGAAAATTGAAAGGGACTGATGGAATCCTAGTTCATTCGAAGGAAGTGAACATGAACTTTGGTCATGCAAAGACGAAGGGTCTTGGATGAAGAGGAGGACTATAGCCTGATCTCGGAAGGACCTGAATATCTGGATAGCTCTAATAAGACCTCAACGTCAGATCACAATTATATAACACCAGCTATATCACCTGAGACGAGATATAGAGTCTCATCCCTTGAAAGTACCTCTAACCCAAATAACACTAGCCCTGAAATTAGTGCGCAAGAAGGTACAACTAAGTTGAACCCTACCCCAGAGAGCCTGAACGCTAACCCAACGGCTGCGACAGACATTCGGTTACCTACATTTAATGGAAATGCAATGGAAGACCCTGAACAACATTGGTTCCTATGCAAACCTGTGTGGATGGTACGTTTGGTCCATGGCGTTGACGTCAAGAAAGCGAAGATGATTACAACCTTAATGTTAGAATTTCATCATTAAGCTAGCATTATATTAGGATCTTTACTGAGAGAATAACAAGCATAGCAATCAAACACAAGAGACAATGAACACAGTGTTTATCCTCGGGGAAACCATAAATGAAGAAAACCCTGCAACTTCCTCAGAGATAGAATCAACACCAAAATAGTAAAAGCCCCAAAATAGTAAGTGATCTCCTCACAACAGTAATCTTCTTCTTATCTAACCCCAGTGTCTTCTCCTTCCTCAACTATGTGCTACACTTGAGTGTGGATGAGTTGTGTGATAAATAGAGACTCCAGTTCTCTATTTACACTAATTTCGACATGACTAAAACCCTACCAGGGCCAACCTCTACTAGGAGAGTCTAATAACCCTAGTTCCTTAGAACTGCAGGGACTTTAACCCTTATACAATTGGAGGGTTACTCACTATGACTTGACATGACTTGTTTACATTGTTGATTCTCCCAATTCTAACATCGGGGCATGACAACATGACACAATTGCATTATAGATACATCCCGGAATAAACATTGGGTTACAATACATAAGATACATAGATGAATACATTCCAAAGTTACAAATACATCAACACTCCCTCTTAACTAGGAAGGTATTCTTTAGACACGATTTTCAGCACTAGTATTCTTCTCTGTATCAACTGGATCATCTCATCATCTGCATCTCAAGTCTTCTTCGTCTTCAAGTCATGTTCGTCTTCAAGTCATCTTCATCTTCAAGTCATATTCATATTCAAGTCATAAGATCTAGATCATCTCTTGATCTGGATCATCATGGGACATCATCACTGGATCTGGATCATCACTCGATCTGGATCATCATGAGGCATCATCACTAGATCTAGACCATCACTCGATCTGGATCATCATGAGGCATCATCACTGGATCTGGACCATCACTGGATCTAGATCATCACTGGCTATCATCACTAGATCTGGATAATCACTCAATCTGGATCATCACTACTGGATCATCATCATTGGATCTGGATCATCATCACTCGATCTGGATCATCACTGGGCATCATCACAGGTGCTATCTCTTGATTCTTCTCATCATAGGAACCTCTACAGAGCCAGTTCTTTTTCATACTGGATGTATCATCTCAGAGCTGGTCCTTTTTCATACCAAATGAGGCAACTACTCAGAGCTAGTCCTTTCTCATACTAGATGAGCCTTCCCAGAGCTAGTCCTTTTTCATACTAGGTAGGGCATCACAGAGATGGTCCTTTTTCTTACCAGATGAGGCATCACAGAGCTGGTCCTTTTTCATACCAGATGTGGCAGCTACTCAAAGCTAGTCCTTTTTCATACTAGATGAGCCTTCCCAGAGCTAGTCCTTTTTCATACTAGGTAGGGCATCACAGAGTTGGTCTTTTTTCATACTAGATGAGGCATCACAGAGCTGGTCCTTTTTCATACCAGATGTGGCAGCTACTTAGAGCTAGTCCTTTTTCATACTAGATGAGCCTTCCCAGAGCTAGTCCTTTTACATACTAGGTAGGGCATCACAGAGCTGGTCCTTTTTCATACCAGATGAGGCATCACAGAGCTAGTCCTTTTTCATACCAGATGTGGCAGCTACTCAGAGCTAGTCCTTTTTCATACTAGATGATCCTCCATAGAGCCAGACCTTTTTCATGCTGGATGTGTCATCTACACAGAGTTAGTCCTTTTTCATACTAGATGTGTCTTCACAGAGCCATCCCTTTTTCATGCTGGATGTGGCATCCACATATACTTGAAAATGGAAGGAACCAATCCTCTCACCATGTTAGAATGGCACAGCACTTACATCTGACCATGGAAGGAACCAATCCTCTCACCATGTGGGAATGGCACAGCACGGACACATCACTTCCTCTTGGGAGGAACCTTGATCTGGAGAACACCAAGCTTCTCCCTAAAGTACTCAAACTTCACCTTAGCCAATGGCTTAGTCAACACATCAACTATCTGTTCGTCCGTCGCAACATACAGGAGCTTCATTGCTCCTCTCTGCACCATATCCCTGACATAGTGATACTTGATCTCAATATGCTTCGAATTGTCATGGAATACTGGATTCTCTAACAACTTTACACATCTCTGGTTGTCACAGTATATACAAGTAGAATCTAACTGGAGATCAAACAAATCAGACAGTAGCTTCCTCATCCATACTACCTCACAACTAGCTGAACAGGATGCAACATACTCTGCTTCAGTTGTACTTAGTGCCACACAAGATTGCTTCCTGCTAAACCATGAGATCACACCTGATCCCATACTAAAGCAACACCCTAAAGTGCTCTTCCTATCGATGGCACTGCCTGCCCAATCTGAATCAACATAACCCTCCAGGTTAATCCTTTGATCAGCCTTATACTTGAGCCCATAATAAACTGTACCCTTCAGGTACCTCAGAATATGCTTTGCAGCAGTCAAGTGAACATGTCTCGGATCTGTCAAGTATTGGCTCAAGGTGTTTATAGCAAAGAAAATATCTGGTCTTGTGTTCATCAGGTACAACAAGGACCTAATCATCTGATGATACATCATGACATCAACTGTCTCTAATGAAGCATCACTTAACAGCTTTAGGTTTGATTCCATAGGTGTGGTCAATGCCTTACAGTCCATCATCCCAAATCTCTTCAGGATCTCTACTGCATACTTTCCTTGTCCAAGAAAGATTCCATCTGTAGTCTGCCACACCTCCATACCTAGGAAATAGTGCATCATTCCCAAGTCCTTCATCTCAAACTCAGCAACAAGCTTTCTCTTTGTATCAGCAATCAACCCATTCATACCTATCACAAACAGATCATCTACATATAGTAGAAGTATCACCGGGTTTCCACCTTCCACCTTGTAGTAAAGATTGGAATCTGCTTTACTCTTGGTAAAGCCCAAGCTGGATAGAAAGCTATCAATTCTACCGTACCATGTCCTGGGTGCCTATTTCAAACCGTACAGGGCTTTCTTTAGTCTACACACATGAGACTCCCTATCATGTGTCTCAAAATCGAGTGGCTATTCTACATACACTTCCTCTTCTACTACACCATTCAAGAAAGCAGTCTTGACATCCATTTGGTGTATCTTCCATTTCATTACTGCAGCCAGAGCAAGTATCAATCTGATGGAAGTGTATCTGGCTACAGGTGCAAAGGTTTCTTCATAGTCTATTCCTTCTTTCTGGGAGAAACCCCAAGCCACAAATCTTTCCTTATACTTTTCAATGCTACCATCTGCAGCATGCTTGATCTTGTAGATCCATTTGGAAGTTACTACCAACTTCCCTTCTGGTCTTGGGACAACATCCCAAACATCATTCTTCATGATCGATTGATACTCTTCGATCATCGCATCCTTCCATTCTTTCCGTTCTGCCGCTTCTTCATACTTGGAGGGTTCTTTATCAATGAAGTCACATAGTAAAGCTACATAACTGGAACAGGATCTGGTCCTCTTTTTTTCTCTAAGATTCTCTTCTGGAAACCCATATCTTTTTGCACCTTGGATAATCTCTTGTACCCAAGAAGGTTTCCTCTTGTGAGGATTCTTCTCTTGTGGTGGATCTATAGGTCTTTGTGGTTCTTCAAATTCTCGATCTTCTTCTTGAGTTTCTTCTTTCATGATTGTATCATGAATTCTGGGAGCTTCTGCTTCTTTAGGTTCTTCAGCAGGTTTCTTTCTGGATTTGATGTAGGCTGAATCTTCGTCAAATGTTACCTCCCTACTGATGTCAATCTTTTTGAATCTTGGGAAGTATATTCTGTAAGCCTTCGAGCTTTCAGAGTATCCCACAAATATACCCTTCTTTCCTGAAGGATCTAATTTTGTTCTCTTCTCTTTTGGAATGTGTATGTACACAGGATAGCCAAATATTCTGGGATGGCTGACTTATGGTTTCTTACCGGAGAATACTTCTTCAGGAGTCTTGTTCTTAAGTACTCTGTGTGGAGTGCGGTTCTATACATACACTGTTGTTCTGGCTGCTTCTGCCCAAAGGTGCATAGGAAGGTCTTGATCATGAAGCATAGCTCTTGCAACTTCCATGATGGTTCTATTCTTCCTCTCTGCAACCCCATTCTGTTGTCGATTGTAAGGAGTGGACAGCTCCCTCTTAATCCCTGAGTTCTTACATATTTCCTTGAACTCATTTGAAGTGAATTCTCCGACATTGTCTGATCGAAAAGTCTTGATATTCTTTTCAGTCTGGTTCTCGATCAAGGCTTTGAATTCCTTGAACTTACTAAACACTTCATCTTTATTCTTCATGATGTAAATCCATGTCTTTCTAGAAAATTCATCAATAAAAGAAACATAGTACACATACCTGCTTAGTGAGCTTGATGACATTGGTCCACATACATCAGAGTGGATGATTTCCAAGATTCCTTTTGCTTTAATTTCGCTAGTAAGAAATGTCTTCTTTGTATTCTTTCCTTCCGCGCATCCTTTGCAGACCCCTTCATGCTTTGCTTGTATTTCTGGAAGACCTTCAATAGCTTTGCTTGCAAGTGGTAGTGCTCTGTAATGCACATTTGCAAGCCTTCTATGCCATAGTTCATTTGGTTCTCCTATGTCATGAACCAAAGCTTGATCTGGTTGGCCCTTCAACTTGTATAGGCCTCCTTCTTGTTCTCCGATCACAATTGCATCATCAAAAGTATTTCCTTTTGGCCACATAAGAACTTGGCCATCTACAAAAGCAACCCTTATTCCTTTTGCATCCAATGCAGATATGGAGAGGAGGTTCTTCTTTAATCCTAGAACAAATAATACATTCCTCATCTTCAAAGACTTTCCAGAGTCTAGTTTATATAAGGATTCACCACTACCTTTTATTGGATATTGGTAGTCATCCCCAGGTTTCACCTTGTGAGGTGACTCGTGTTCAGATAGCTTTACAAATGATTCTTTGAATCCTGTCATGTGCTTGGAAGCACCACTGTCTATAAGCCAATCATTGCTTCCATGTGAAACAATTCCTGTGAGAGTGGAGATTAGAACATATTCATCCTCACTTGAAGAGTCATCACTCTCTTGTCTGATTTTCTTTGTGGAAGGTTCATCATCCTCTGCAGCATGGGCATGATGTCTTCTCTTGTTTCCCTTATTCCTTAGATTTCTTTTGTTAGGGAATAATTTGGATATGTGACCTTTCTCATCACATGTGTAACATCTAATGGTATTTAGATCTTTTCTAGAGTGTGAGGTCTTACCTTTGGAGTGATAATTGCTCCTCCTATTTTTCTTGGAGTGAACTATGAGGGCTTGATCTTCACTACCCATCTTCTCTTCTCGAGCTGCTATCCTAGCTTCTTCTTGAGAGCATTCTTCCCATAGCCTCCTGAACTTGACTAACTTCTTTCTGGCACAGATTCCTTGAATGAAAGAGTCCCATGATCTAGGGAGGCCATTCAAGGTGGTCATCACAATCTCTGCATTTTCCACTTCTTCATCTACTGCTTCTAGCTACTCTTTGATCTAAGAAACCCTTGTAAAATAAGACTGAATAGTTTTAGAATTATGGATCTTCACATTCTTCAATTGGTTTCTCAAGGTCATCTTCCTGTTAATGTTCTTCCCTTCAAACAATTTGGTTAGCGCATCAAACATAGCTTTAGGTGTCTTAAGGGAGGACACCTGTGGTATGAGATGATCTTTGATAGAATCAACAATGATTCTCTTTGCCATAACCAACTTCTTCTTATGCAAGGCCTTAGCCTCATCTCCCTCTGGAACTGGAACCTCCTCATTGATATAGGATTCTAATTCATTCTCTTCCAGGACTAGGGAGATCCTATACTTCCAAGCTCGGAAGTTATCAGCTCCCTCAAGCTTTTCATCAAGCTTGGTATGATAAGACATCTTAAACTGAGAACCTCAAATGGAAATACAAAAGATTTATATCTTACCAGGTTTAAGATGTCGGATATAAAACTTGAGCTGAAATCCTGCAGTGCTGGTTTAGTAGCAAATTAGGGTTTTGCTTTTTCGAAGATCTGTTCACCCAAATGCCTTGAAATTTATCCCTAACTTCAATTTTGGGGAGGATATCAATCCAGGCCTGGGCTCACTGAAAAAATCCTCTTCTGTGAAAAGCCCTAATTTCTGGCAGCAATGTTGGGTCCAAAACTGAAAAAACTCAAAATTGGATTCTGCTTCGACAGAAAGATGCGCACTAGGGAGGAGAGTTATTCCCCCTTACTTTTGCTGAAAATATGTGGAGGAAGATTCACAAACTAGGAATCCCTAGTTCCCGTAGCTGCACAGTGTCTTCTTCTCAGGATAGCTCTAATACCATGTTAGAATTTCATCATTAAGCTAGCATTATATTAGGATCTTTACTGAGAGAATAACAAGTACAAAAATCAAACACAAGAGACAATGAACATAGTGTTTATCCTCGGGGAAACAATAAATGGAGAAAACCCCGCAATTTCATCAGAGATAGAATCAGCACCAAAACAGTAAAAGCCCAAAAACATTAAGTGATCTCCCGACAGTAGTAATCTTCTTCTTATCTAGCCCCAGTTTCTTCTCCTTCCTCAACTATGCACTACACTTGAGTGTGGATGAGTTGTGTGATAAATAGAGACTCTAGTTCTCTATTTATACTAATCCTGACATGACTAAAACCCTACCAGGGCCAACCTCTACTAGGAGAGTCTAATAACCCTAGTGACCCGGAACTGCGGGGACTTTAACCCTTAGACAATCGGAGGGTTACTCACTATGACTTGACATGACTTGTTTACATTGTTGATTCTCCCGATTGGAACATCGGGGCATGACAACATGAAAAAATTACATTATAGATACATCCCGGAATAAACATCGGGTTACAATACATAAGATACATAGATGAATACATTCCGAATTTACAAATACATCAACACTTAAGGGGTCGTGCCCTAGATTGGCTCATGAAATTTTGTGCCGCACCAACTGGGACACCATAGAAGACCCTCGAGGAAATTAGAGCTGCAACGATCTCTGAGTTCATAAAACTCAAATTAGAGTCACAATGTATTACTGAGATTAAGGAGATTAAACAGGCTCTAGTAGAAACTGTGTGGGATTTTGATCAAAGATTCAAGATGCTCATGACTAAAGTAAGCTTCCAAATGTCCAATGTACAACATAAGGAGTGGTTTATTGCTGCTCCGCTACCACACATATAAGGGCCATTGATGCAGCAAAATATTTTGTCGTAGACAGAAGCGCTGGAGCTGGCGATGAAACTAGAGGCCTCACCTATTGCTTACGGTGCCACAGGAATGGTACAAATTCAATCACAGCTATCCAACCTCACGCTACAACTTTAGGATATCAATAAGGGAAAAGAAGGACAAGAGGATTTATGCTGCACAAAATGTAGAATGGACGGACACACTAAGGATAACTGTTCGACCTTCATGAATTATGTCACATCCAGTGCACCTAACCCATTAAACGGGAAAGGGTTACCGTGGTGTCGTATATGCCAGTCAAGAGGTCACCGCGACGAAGAATGTGTGTATTTGCAGAAGGTTGTAAGTACCCCTGCAAACTTAATTTTTACATTTTGTAGATCGGTAGGACATGAGGAAAAAGATTGTACAACATACCATCTCTTGAAATAGAAAACAACTGATACATAGTTAATGAAAAATTAGGGGCTCCCTCAGGTTGAATAGGCGCAAGCCTCATACCAACCTGCATAGTTCCCAGCTCATCAATACCAACAGTCGTATGCACTTCAGTAGCCATATGCACAGCAAAACCCCTATCAGCAAAACCAGTACCCACCATAGAAACTACACCCTCAGGTAAGGGGTGGTGGAAAATTTAGAGGACAAGGTGGCGGAGGAGGATTTGGTAGGGGGAGAGGTCTAGTTACATGCTATAAATGTGGACAAGTAGGTCACTTTGACAAAGATTGTTTGCAGCCTGCAAGAAAATGCTCATATTGTAAGGGACAAGACCATAATGTTGAACAATGTCCTCAGCTGATCGCAAAGTGGAAAGCAAGAACTATTGCCGCACCCAACCCCCCACCAAACCCGAACCCAAATGAAAATTCGAATGTTCAGATGCTCATGGCTAAACCGCAAGACCTTAACATTGCTTCCATAACTAGAGGAGTTGCGACAAATGGAGTAGAACAGGATAACCCACAAGAACAAACACAGTCACAAGTGAGGCCGGTTCAGACTTCATAAGCCCTGATGCACCATCAACTTCAATCGAAATAAGGGATATTCCTGAACGATTTCAACACCTATTGCATAAGAAGGCTTCACCTGAGGTTAGTAAGCTAAGATCTCTTCTATCAAGTTGTTTGATGTTAATCCAATATAAAGATGCTATTGCAGAACTACAAGCAATAATAGATGAGATCCCTGTAGAGCTGCAAACTGATAAGAAGGTTAACCAGGTGCGACAAAAATGTAAGATTGGCCTCGAATTGAGAATGAATGCACAAATCGATGATTATGACATGGACTATATCATTTTAGATCTCAGTTCGGATGTCATCATCCTAACATGCCAGACCTAAGAAAGCATGGGCAAGCCACACTTGGACTGGTCTCCTATCCAACTGCGTCTTGCCAATCAAATGAAGGTACTACCCATTGGTCGATTGAGCACTGTCATTGTCGATGTGGAGGGATTGTGCACATATGTAGACTTTGAGTTCATCAGCATTGTGGATGATATAAATCCTTACCATACACTGCTACGAATTGATTGGGCTATAGAAAGTCAAACAATTATAAATTTAAAGAAAAGGATCATCTCCTTTGAAGATGCAGAAATGAGAGTAGTCTCACCCATTGATCCATTTGAGGAATAAAGATATGTTGAACCTGTTTATAATGAGGGGCAGGTTCACTATCTTGATCAAATATACAATGTTACAGCTATGCACGAAGATCATATCAGTTCGACAACATATGGGAACCTAAGATGGAAGTGCGTGAGTTCATCTACATTTGATTCAGGGGAGGCTTTAGAGAATTGGAAAAATAGGTTACATGAAGTATCCATGAGAAGCTATGCAAGATTCACAAGGTCTGTGCGACGGGTGGAGACTGAGTCAAAGGAGTTACACAACTATGAGAGTTTCATATACACTTTGGATATGGTGACCAAGACCTGTGATAACTCTGAGCAGCTGTAACAAGGAACCCAGCAGGTCACGCATATAGTTCTAAATGATCGCAAACAACCTATAATTCATAATACAATCCAGAAAGAAAAGGGAAGTATAGCCAAGAAGATCAATGACGCTAATGCTCACCAATACAGCACAGCTACTCAGTAAGACAATATACCCATGGATAGAGAAGAGAACTTGACTAACTTCAGTGGGCCAAAAATAGTTTAACTAAGTAAAAATCACAGAGCAATACAAAAGCAATCGCAGGATGAAGCAGTTGTACAAATCGCAGATCTCTTGCAGGAATATCAGAACCTCTTCCATCTCAACAACACAGAAAGAAAGGGAATTGTGGAAGACCTAGAAAGGATGAATATACCTTTGCGATTGCATACTAAGCCAACTCAACAATAGTTGTCGTCACGACATTATCAATATATCAGGGTGAGGCCATCCACAGACGGAAGACTTATCCTACACTATGACAGCAACGTCTTCTCACACTGACACAAACTAAAGGAAACTTGGCTAAGGACATGTACCATCACACAAATCATGGATATAGGCATAGCACAATGCCAAAGAAGTCGATGGTCCCTAGGTCACGAGTTTGGTAAACGATAATTGCCTGAAACCATACTCCGACACATGTAAAAAAAAAAATAGCCAAAAGATGTAAAATATTCTGTTGCATTATTGTTATAGAACAAATAGAAAGCATGATCAATAAACCTCCTAGTGGTCACATCATCACATATACCCAAGCGGGCGACCTAAAATGTGCAACGGACAAAACAACTAGGGGCCAAACAATGCAAAAAGTAGGAATGACAAGCTGGCTAGCATTAACTAGCGAATCCATGCCAAAATATTTGTACGACGAGAGCACTTGCATGGCATTAAATAAACGCGGTACAAGGAGCAGCATGGTGTACTATTATATCCCATCAACTATTTTAGCACTAATTTCCATTACTAGTCTGACAAGTACAGCCCAAAAGGCCAGCTACAAAAATTAATGGAGAAAGCATTGGAAAAGGAAACCTGAGAGCGTGATTAGACCTAAAACTTTTGTCAAATTATTATTGAAAGACTGTCCAATATATAAATATTCATTTCTCCATCAAGAAAGTTTTCTATTATGCACCAGAGCCGAGCCATTGTAGAACTGCATCCTGTCACCTGTCTTCCATCCCGTTCAAGCCCATGGTAATTAGCATTCCCGGTGAGAGTGAGGCTTCAAACGCCATTGTCATCTCTGTCTACCTCATTGAGGAGGAAGTAGAAACACAGTCACCTAAATTCCTACAGCTGTAGCAGTCACCAGAGACCAATGTAATGGAAAGAACAAGGAAACCACAAACAATTCCAACCCCTAGTTCGCGTCATGTGCCAAACCCAGTCCAGGGCATACCAGTTATTCTAGGCGAGTCATCTCCACGGCCACAACCAAAAAAAAAGAAATGTAAGGTTTCAGATAGTCCAGGTGAGTGAGGAAAGATTCCTGCTACTAACCAGGAAAATGATGATGAAGAGGAATAATTGCTACCACAAGTAGATCCACAGATAGAATGGGTTGACTCGAACTTTCCAGGTTACATTCGACCAAGAAGACCTGGTGCAGTACATGCAGATCTCCCAGCGAAAGAGGTGACCACTTTAATAGCACCGTGGATCCCTATCAACATACCCTTACTACAGGACATCCTCCCCACATTAGCTATTTTGAAGCTCTACGGATACGACACTTGGCAAGTCGGCTTGTACTCTATGTTGCTCAAGTGAAATTTGTCAAAGTTTGGAAAATCACTCACCTCCACCACCCGGGATAGCAAGGCTTGTCCAGTTTATAATATGGACAAGTATTCAAAGTTCATATCTATGGAAAAGAGGGTGGTGAAGACAAAGCTGCAGAAGAGAGAAACTCAAAGAAGAGCAGCAAGAGAACAAGCCGAAGCAATCCACAATAACCACACACCAAGCCTCAGGAGCATGAGAATGGCAGAAGAACCAAGGCCACGAGGATCACTACATTGAAATGAGACACTAAGTACCCTTGGTGAAATTGGAGGTGGACTATGACAAGATGATGAGAGAGTCTTAGAGAAAAGACGACATTCCTCTTCGCAGGAATATTGGTCTCAATAAGAAGCGCATAAGATTACCTTGTTGGCTCAACCAAACTCTGCCATTGAATCCTCCATTTCCCATACTCTAAAATGGTGCCATGAAACAAGCTATATTGGGGTGCTTATCCCACAACACACTCAAGTCTGTCAAAAATTTTCCTTCAAGGAACTTGAAATAAAAAAAGAATATTTTTCAAAAGATAGCGTGCAAATCGAACCACTCATATGTCCCTTACTTTGTGGCTCGGGATGAGCCATAGGTGAGTGTTGGGGGCCTGTTGGCCTGGGAAAGGGGCATAAGAAGGAAGTTCACACACACAACCAAGGAAAATGTGCCACGTGCGCGATAGAAGCAAAGGAAGATTGCGAAGGACGAAAAGGGCCCATGAAGACAGAAAGGAGAAGTGCGTGGCAAAGGAAAGGCAAGCATGGAAGTGCGTAAGGGGAAATCGGTCGAAAAGTGACAGATAAAAAATCCAGATCATGGCCATATAAGGCGGCGTAAGCCTACAGCTACGCATGTATGAGAATATATTTGTAATTCAGGTCGATAGTGCCTTGTGTCAAGTCATGATCACCACAGCTGTAACTAGAGGGGTGGCTGATGGTGACAGTTAACTCACTATCGGGATGCAGTTGGCCCTGCGTGGCCATGTAAATTAGTATAAATAGGAAGGATGCAATGGTGAGAAGGTCAGTTTGTAAGGTTTCCCTTGATCCTTGTTCATTTTTTAGTAGTAATTTTCTATTCAAGCGGTAGTCTATGGAAGGGCATGTCGATTATGTTGTAATGTCATAGCGATCAAAAGAAGGGTTGACTCAAGAAAAGTATGTAGCATTAGAAGGGCTATTGAGCCGCGTATCCAACTGCAGTGTGAGAAAACCGCTAGGATTAGGATTAGAGTAGGAGAGCGAATCAGAGAGCATGAGAACGACAAGTCTAAACTTAAAGCAATATCTCAAGATCATTCTGCATATCACAGACTGGAAGGTGCTATATCCTTTCTCATGCCAGATGAAGAGCACTGTGGTGGTTTTTCCCAGATGGGTTTCCATGTTAGTTCTTTTGTCTAAATGAATGATCAATGTGGTGAATGTTTATGTGATTGATTTCTAGTCGCTTTCCATATAATGTTTAATGTGGTTCAGTTTCTGTTAATTTCTTGAAATTGGTAAATGGATGAGCAGAATACCTTGCTGATTTGAAAATGTATAAATATATATCATTCTATATAATTCTTCTGATCAATCCCAACTTAATTCATAGAGATGATTGATGTGAGTCAGCTGTGCTGCACGAGTTGCACCAGTTGTGAGGGGAAAAGGAAATTTAGGTCGCACGTGATGACATACAGTTATTCTTATTCGCACAGAACTGACTCCTCCGTCCAACCATCCTTCTACCTTCATTGAGCTCCTTGGTTTTGAGCCAAGGGACTAAACTTCCCCAAAAATCGTAGAAACATGGTTCCAACAATTACCCATCTATGAGATATCTTGGGTGATACTGCACCTTCTTCGCAGGTGTTCCCGATGGGGCTTTCTCTACCGGGTCAGTATCTCGAGTAGTTGTTGGATCGGCGGGCTGCGCAAAACCTGGGTCCGCAGGTAGGGAAAAGTGTCCAATAAATGGTTCCGTTGCCGAGACCTTTTATTAAATCGGGGAGATGGTGTGGCACCCAACGAAGGAGGAGATAAAATACTGGATGGATGCTAAAACACTTGTGTTTGCGCAAGAAGTAAGTGCAGGAACATGGTTTAATGCAGAAAGATGCTTAGATGAATATATATACTCTGATATTCACGAGAACTTCTTCGCTGAGTTCCCTGTTCTACTACATGAATGGTTGGTAGGATTAGCATCTAGACAAAGCAACTACCAGACAAGGGAGATTACCGAGTGGAGCGACAAACTGGTTCAGGAGTTAACCAGTGTAAGTAACGATGTCTCAAGAGCTGTTGATTTTTGGGTTGATAGTATAGTGCAAGGGTATATTACTGAGTTTGTAGTAGATACTATAACTTCATATAGTGAAGCTAAAAGATATTTCTTCCAAGGACCATGAAGGAAATACTTATTGAATATAAGTACATGGATAAAACTACTTGCTTATGAGAAGGGTATTTTGCACTTGGATAGTTGAGCCGTGTGTCTAGGAGGGGGTTATTTCACTAACAAACAAGTAAGAAAATGGGGAAGAGTGCGTGGATATGTTCCCCGATAGAACAGAACCTGAAATTGAGGTCGGATTCCTAAGGAATGGTAGAAGATTTAGATCAAGAAAGAGGAGGAGAACCGAAAGGGTCCGATGGAATCCTAGTTCGTTCGAAGGAAGCAAACACGAACTTCAGTTGTGCGAAGACGAAGGGTCTTGTGACAAAGAGGAGAACTATAGACCGATCTCGGAATGACCTAAAGATCTCGATAGCTCTGATGAGACCTCAGGGTTAGATAAAAATTATATCACACCAGCTATATCACCTGAGACGAGATCTAGAGTCTCACCCCCTGAAAGGACCTATAACCTGGATAAGACTAGCCCTAAAACTAGTGCGCAAGGAGGTACAACTCAGTTGAACCCTACCCTAGAAAGCCTGAACGCTAACCCAATGGTTGTGAAAGATGTCTGGTTACCTACATTTAATGGAAATGGAATGCAAGACCCTGAATAACATTGGTTCCTATGCGAAGCTGTGCGGATTGTACGTTTGGTCCATGGCGCTGATGTCAAGAAAGCATAGATGATTACGACCTTAAGGGGTCACGCCTTGGATTGGTTCATGAAATTTTGTGCCGCACCAACTGGGACACCATAGAAGACCCTCAAGGAAATTAGAGCTGCAATGATCTCTAAGTTTAGAAAACCCAAATTAGAGTCACAATCTATTACTGATATTAAGGAGATTAAACAGGCTCTAGCAAAAAGTGTGTGGAATTTTGATCAAAGATTCAAGACGCTGGTGGCTTAAGTATGCTTCCAAATGTCTTATGTACAGTGTAAGGAGTGGTTTATTTCTTCTCTGCTACCACACATTTGAGGGTCATTGATGCATCAAAATATTGAGTGGCAGATAGAAGCGTTGGGGCTGGCAATGAAACTAGAGGCCTCACCTATTGCTGATGGTGCCGCAAGAATGGCACAGATTCAGTCACAACTAGAAAATCTCATGCTACAACTTCAGGATGTCAAGAAGGGAAAAGAAGGACAAGAGGATTTGTGCTGCACAAAATGTAGAATGCACGGACACACCAAGGATAATTTTCTGACCTTCATGAGTTATGTCACATCCAGTGCACCTAACCCATTAAACGAGAAAGGGCTACCCTAGTGCCGTATATTCCAATCAAGAGGTCACCGTGACGAAGAATGTGTGTATTTGTAGATGGTTGTAATTACCCCTGCAAACTTATTTTGTATATTTTGTAGATCGATAGGACATGAGGAAAAATACTATAGAGCATACCAGCACTTGAAAGAGAAAACAGTTGATACATACTTAATGAAAAATGAGGGGTTCCCTCAGGTTGAACAGGCACAAGCCTCATACCGACCTACATAGTTCTGAGATAATCAATACCAACAACCGTATTCACTTCAGCAGCCATATGCGCAGCAAAACCCCTATCAGCAAAACTACCAGTAACCACCACCGCAACTACACCCTCAGGGAAGGGGTGGTGGAAACTTTAGAGGACGAGGTGGCAGAGGAGGATTTGGTAGGGGGAGAGGTCCAGTTACATGATATAACTATGGACAAGTAGGTCACTTTGCCAAAGATTGTTTGGATCCTGCAAGAACATGCTCATATTGTAAGGGACAAGACCATAATGTTGAACAATGTCCTCAGCTGATTGCAAAGTGGCAAGCAAGAACTGTTTCCGCACCTAGTGCCCCACCAAACCTGAACCCAAATGCAAAAACAAATTTTCAGATGATCATGGGTGAACCACGAGACCTGGACATTACTTCCATAACTAGAGGAGGTCCGACGACTGGAGTAGAATAGGATAACTTGCAAGAACAAACGCAGTCACAAGTGAGGCCGGCGGCACAGAAAAAGGAATCACCAATCAACCCGGAACAAAAAGAACTATTCTGGGATGTGTAATCAGACTTCATAAGCCCTGACATACCATCAACTTAAACCCAATTCAAGGAAATTCTTGAACGATTTCCACACCTATTGCATAAAAAGGCTTCACCTAAAAAAGTAAGCTGAGACCTCTGCTATCAAGTTGTTTGATGCTAATCCAAGATAAAGATGTTATTGCAGAACTACAAGCAAAAATAGATGAGATCCCTATAGAGCTGCAAACTGGGAAGAAGGTTAACCAAGTGCGACTAAAAAGTAAGATTGGCTGCAAATTGAGAATGAATGCGCAAATCGATGATTATGACATGGACTATATCATTTTATATCTCAGGTCGGATGTCAACATTCTAACGTGCCAGACCTAGGAAAGCATGGGCAAGCCATGCTTGGACTGGTCTCCTATCCAATTGCATCTTGCTAGTTAGGAGAAGGTACTACTCATTGGCTGATTGAGCAATGTCATTGTCGATGTTGAAGGATTGCGCACATATGCATGCTTTGAGTTCGTCAACATTGTGGATGATACAAATTCTTACCATGCACTATTAGGAATAGATTGGGCTATAGACAATCAAACAATTATAAATTTCAAGAAAAGGATCCTCTCCTTTGAAGATGCAGAAATGAAGTAGTCTCTCCCATTGATCCATTTGAGGGACAAAGATATGTTGAACCTATTTATAATGAGGGGCAGGTTGACTATCTCGATCGAATCTACAATGATACAGCTATGCACGAAGATCATATCAGTCCGAAGGTAGATGGGAACCTAAGCTGGAAATGTGTGACTTCATGTATGTCTGATTCAGTGGAGGCTTTAGAGAATTGGAAAAATAGGTTACTTGAAGTCTCCATGAGAAGGTGTGCAAGAGTCACAAGGTCTATTCGACGAGTGGACATTGAGTCAAGGGAGTTACCCACCTATGGGAGTTTCATATACACTTTGGATATGGCGGCCAAGACCTGCGATAACTCTGAGCAGCTGTGACAATGAACCCAACAGGTCGCACATACAGTTCTAAATGCTGACAAACACCCTATAATTTATAATACAATCCAGAAAGAAAAAGGGCATATAGTCGAGAAGATAAACGACACTAATGCTCACCAACATAGTGTAGCTACTCAACAAGACAATATACCCAGGGACGTGGAAGAGAACCCAACTAACTTCATTGGGAAAAAAACAGTTGAACTAAGTAAAGATCATAGAGCAATACAAAAGAACTCGTGGGATGAAGTAGTTGTACAAATCGTAGATCCCCTACAGGAATACTAGACCCTCTTCCCTCTCAACAACACAGAAAGAAAGGGAATGGTGGAAGACTTAGAAAGGATGAATATACCTTTGCGATTGCAAACTAAGCCAACTCAACAACAGCTATTGGCATGACATTATCAATATATCAGGGTGAAGCCATCCACAGAAGGAAGACTTATCCTACACTATGACAGTAGAGTCTTCACACACCCAGACAAACTAAAGGAAACATGGCTAAGGCCATGTACCATTACACAAACTATAGATATAGGCACAACACAATGCCAGAGAAGTCAATGGTACCCGCGTCGTGAGTTTGGTAAATGACAGTTTCCTGAAATCGTACTCCGACATGTGTAAAAAAAAAAACCAGCCAAAAGACGTAAACTATTCTGTTGCGGGATTTCAACAGAACCAATAGAAAGCATGAGCAATAAACCACCCAATGGTCACATCATCGCATATACCCAAGCAGGTGACCTAAAGTGTGCAAGGGGAAAGACAACTAGGGGCCAACCAATGAAAAAAGTAGGAATGACATGCTGGTTAGAATTAACAAGCAGATCCATGCCAAAAGATTTGTGTGATGAGAGCACTTGTGTGGCATTAAATAAACGCAGTATGAGGAGTAGTGTGGCATACTGTTCTATCCCATCAACTGTTTTAGCAGTAATTTCCATTACTAGTCTGACAAGTACAGCTCGAAAGGCCAACTACAGAAATTAATGGAGAAAGCATTGGAAAAGGAAACCTAAGAGCGTGACTAGACCTAAAACTTATGTTGAATGATTATTGAAAGAAACTGTCCAATATCTAAATATTCATTTCTCCATCAAGACAGTTTTCTGTTACGCACTGAGAGCATCGGAGCCAGGCCATTGTAGAATTGCATCCTGTCACATGTCTTCTATCCTGTTCAAGCCCATGGTAATTAATATTCCTAGTGAGAGTGAGGCTTCAGATGCCACTGTCATCTCTGGATACCTCATTGAGGAGGAAGTAGAAACATAGTCAACTAAAGGCCCACAGCTGTAGCAGTCACCAGATACTCACATAATGGCTAGAACAAGGAAGCTACAAACAATTCCAACCCCTAGTTCGCGTCCTGTGCTAAACCCAGTCCAGGGCATACAAATTATTCTAGGCGAGTCATCTGCATGACCACAACCGAGACAAAAGAAACATAAGGTTCAAGAAACTCCAGGAGATCGAGGAAAGATGCCTGCTATTGACCATGAAAATGATGATGAAGTAGAAGAATTTCTACCACAAGCAGATCCATAGATAGAATGGGCCGACCCGAACTTTCCAGGTTACATTCGACCAATAAGACCTGGTGCAGTGCATGCAGATGTCCCAATGAAAGAGGTGACCACTTTAATAGCACCACAGATCCCTATTGACATACCCTTACTATAGGACATCCTCCCCACGTTAGTTGTTTTGAAGCTCCACGGCTACGACACTCGACAAGTCGTCTTGTACTCAATGCTACTTAGGTGAAATTTGTCAAAGTTTGGAAAATCACTCACCTCCACTACTCGGGATAGCAAGGATTATCAAGTTTTCAATATGGACAAGTCTTCAAAGTTCATATCTATGGCAAAAAGGGTGGTGAAGACAAAGCTGCAAAAGAGAGAAACTCGAAGAAGAGAAGCAAGAGAACAAGCCACAGCAATCCACAACAACTGCGCACCAAGCCTTAGGAGCATGAGAATGACAGAAGAACCAAGGCCACGAGGATTGCTGCATTGAAATGGGACACTAAGTACTCTTGGTGAAATTGGAGGTGGACTACAACAAGATGATGAGAGAGTCCCAGAGAAAAGATGACATTCCTCTTCGCAGGAATCTTGTCTCAATAAGAAGCACATAAGCTTACCTTGTCGGCTCAACTAAACTCTGCCATCGAATCGTCCATTGCCCATCCTCTAAAATGGTGCCAAGAAACAAGCTATATTGGGGTGCTTATCCTGCAATGGACTTGCGTATGTCAAAATGTTTCCTTCAAGGAACTTGAAAAATATACTACGCAAATCAGACCACTCATATGTCCCTTGCTTCGTGGCTCGGGACGATCCACAGGTGAGTGTTGGGGGCCTGTGGGCCTGGGAAAGGGGCATAAGAAGGAAGTTCATGCACGCAACCAAGCAAAATGCGTCACGCGCGCGATAGAAGAAAAGGAAGATCACAAAGGATGAAAAGGGCCTGCGAAGGTAGAAAGGAGAAGTGCATGGCAAAGGAGAGGCAATCATGGAAGTGCGCAAGGGGAAAATGGTTGAAAAGTGACAGATGCAAAATCCAGATCATGGTCATATAAGGTGACGTAAGCCTACAGATATGCATGTATGAGAAGATATTTGTAAGTCGGGCCGTAAGTGCCTAGTGTTAAGTCATGATCACCACAGCTGTAACGAGAGGGGTGAAGGATAACACACTGTCGAGATGTAGTTGGCCCTACGTGGCCATGTAAATTAGTATAAATAGGAAGGATGCAATAGTGAGAAGGTTGGTCTGTAAGGTTTCCATTGATCTTTTTTCAGTTTTCAGTAGTAGTTTTCTATTCAAGTGGTAGTCTATGGAAGAGGATATCGATTATGTTGTAATGTCATAGCGATCAGAAGAGGGGTAGACTCAGGAAGAGTATGGTAGCATTAGAAGGGCTGTTGAGCCATGGATCCAACTGCATTGTGAGGAGACCGCTAGGAGTATGATTAGAGTAGGAGAGCAAATCAAAGAGCATGAGAACGACAGGTTTGAACTTAAAGACATATCTCAAGATCAGTCTGCATCTCGCAGATTACAAGGTGCTATATCCTTTCTCATGCCAGATGAAGAGCACCTTGGTGGTTTTTCCAAGATGGGTTTCCACATTTCTTCTTGTATCTAAATGAATGATCAATGTGGTGAATGTTTATGTTATTGATTTCTAGTCGCTTTCCATATAATGTTAAATGTGGTTTAGTTTCTGTTAGTTTCTTGCAATTGGTAAATGGATGAGCAAAATACTTTATTGAATTGAAACTGTATAAATATATATCATTTTGTATAACTCCTGTTATCAATCTCGACTTAAGTCATAGAGACGATTGATGTGAGTCAGTTGCACCGTATGAGTTGTGCCAGCTGCGAGGGGAAAAGGAAATTCAGGTCACACGTGATGACATACAGTTGTGCTCATTCGCACAGAACCGACTCCTCCGTCCAGCCACCCTACTGCCTTCATTGAGATCCTTGGTTGTGAGCCAAGGGACTATACTTCCCCAAAAATTGCAGAAACATGGTTCCAGCGGTTACCCGTCTATGAGATATCTTGGGTGATACTGCACCTACTTCGCAGGTGTTTCTGATGGGGCTTGCTCTATCGAGCCGGTATCTCAGGTAGTTGTTGGATCGATGGGATGTGCAGAACCTTGGTCGCACAAGTAGGGAAAAGTGGCCAATAAATGGTTTCGTTGCTGGGACTTTTTATTAAATCGGGGAGATGGTGTGGCACCCAACGAAGGAGGAGATAGAAGACTGGATGGATGCTAAAATGCTGGTGTTTGCGCAAGAAGAAAGTGCAAGAACATGGTTAAGCACAGAAAGGTGGTTAGATGAATATATATACTCTGATATTCATGAGATATTATTTTCTAAGTTCCCTGTTCTACTACATGAATGTTTGGTAGGACTGGCATCTAGACAAACCAACTACCAGACAAGGGAGATTACCAACTGGAGTGACCAACTGGTTCAGGAGGTAACCAGTGTAAGTAACGATGTCTCAAGAGCTGTTGATTTTTGGGTTGATAGTATAATGCAAGGGTATATGACTGAGTTTGCAGTAGATACTATAAATTCATATAGTGAAGCTGAAAGAGATTTCTTCCAAGAACCACAAAGGAGATACTTATTGAATATAAGTACATGGATAAAACTAATTGCTTATGAGAAGGGTATTTTTCACTTGGATAGTTGATCCGTGTGTCTAGGAGGGGGATATGTCGCTAACAAATAGGTAAGAACATGGGGAAGAGTGTGTGGAGATGTTGCCCAAAAGAACAAAACCTGAACTCGAGGCTGAATTCCTAAGGAGTGGGAGAAGATTCAGATCAGGGAAGAGGAGGAAAACTGAAAGGGGCCGATGGAATCCAAGTTCATTCAAAGGAAGCGAACACAAACTTCAGTTGTGCGAAGACAAATATTCTTGCGATGAAGAGCAGGACTAGAGCCCGATCTCGAAAGGACCTGAAGATCTAGTTAGCTCTGATGAGACCTCAGGGTCAGAGCACAATTATATCACACCAGCTATATCTCCTGAGACAATATCTAGAGTTCGCCCCCTGAAAGGACCTCTAACACAGATAACACTAGTCCTGAAACTAGTGCGCAAGAAGGTACAACTTAGTTGAAGGCTTGTCCAGTTTTCAATATGGATAAGTCTTCAAAGTTCATATCTATGGAAAAGAGGGTAGTGAAGACAAAGCTGCAGAAGAGAGAAACTCAAAGAAGAGCCGGAAGAGAACAAGCCGTAGCAATCCATAGCAACCGTGCACCAAGCCTCAGGAGCATGAGAATGGCGGAAGAACCAAGGTCATAAGGCTTGCTGCATCAAAATGGGACACTAAGTACCCTTGGTGAAATTGGTGGACTACGACAAGATGATGAGAGATTCACAGAGAAAATACAACATTCATATTCGTAGGAATATTGGTCCCAATAAGAAGTGCATAAGCTTACCTTGTCAGCTCAACTGAACTCTACCATCGAATCCTCCATTGCCCATCCTCTAAAATGGTGCCAAGAAACAATCTATATTGGGGCGCTTATCCAGCAACACACTCGATTCTGTCAAAAAGTGGCCTTCAAGGAACCTGAAATATATATATATATATATATATATATTTCAAAAGATACCGCGCAAATCAGACCGCTCATATGTCCCTTGCTTCATGGCTCGGGATGAGCCACAGGTGAGTGTTGGGGGACTATTGGCTTGGGAAAGGGGCATAAGAAGGAAGTACATGTGCACAACCAAGGAAAATATGCCACAAGCACGATAGAAGAAAAGGAATATCGTGAAAGACACAAAGGGCCTGCGAAGGCAGGAAGGAGAAGTGGGCGACAAAGGAAAGGCAAGCGTGGAAGTGTGCAAGGGGAAAATGATCAGAAAGCGACGGATACAGAATCTAGATCATGGCTACATAAGGCGGCGTAAGCCTGTAGTTATGCACATACAAGAATATATTTGTAAGTCAGGCCGATAGTGCCTCGTGTCAAGTCATGATCACCATAGTTGTAACCAGAGGGGTGGTTGATGGTGACAACTAACACACTCCTCCATCCAGCCACCCTACTGCCTTCGTTGAGCTCCTTTGTTGCAAGCCAAGGGACTATACTTCCCCGAAAATCATAGAAACATGGTTCCAGCGGTTACCCATATATGAAATATCTTGGGTGAGACTACGCCTGCTTAGCAGGTGTTGCCAATGGGACTTTCTCTATCGGGTCGGTATCTCAGGTAGTTGTTGGATCAGCGGGCTGCACAGAACCTAGGTCGCCCAAGTAGGGAAAAGTGGAAAATAAATGGTTTAGTTTTCGAGACCTTTGATTAAATCGGGGAGATTGTGTGGCACCCAATGAAGGAGGAGATAGAAGACTGGATGGATGCTAAAACACTGGTTTTTGTGCAAGAAGAAAGTGCAGGAACACAGTTAAAAATAGAAAAATGGTTAGATGAATATATATACTCTGATATTCACCAGATCTTCTTTGTTGAGTTCCCTATTCTACTACATGAATGGTTGCTAGGACTGGCATCTAGACAGACCAACTATCAGACAAGGGAGATTACTGAGTGGAGCAACCAACTGGTTCAGGAGGTTACTAGTGTAAGTAATGTTTTCTCAAGAGCTATTGATTTTTAGGTTGATAGTACATTGCAAGGGTATATTACTGAGTTTGCAGTAGATACTATAACTTCATATAATGAAGCTAAAAGATATTTCTTCCAATTACCACGAAGGAGATACTTATTGAATATAAGTACATGGATAAAACTACTTGCTTATGAGAAGGGTAATTTGCACTTGGATAGTTGAGCCGTGTCTAGGAGGGGGATATGTCACTAACAAATAGGTAAGAACATGGGGAGGAGTGCGTGGTGATGTTCCCCAGAAGAACAGAACCCGAACTCAAGGTCGGATTCCTAAGGAGTGGGAGAAGATTGTGATCAAGAAAGAGGAGGAAAACCGAAAGGGGCCAATGGAATCCTAGTTCATTCGAAGGAAACGAACATGAAATTCGGTCGTGCGAAGATGAAGGGTATTGCGACGAAGAGGAGGACTATAGCCCGATCTTGGAAGAACCTAAAGATTCAGATAGCTCTGACAAGACCTCAAGGTCAGAGCACAATTATATAACACCAGCTATATCGCCTAAGATGAGATCTATAGTCTCAGCCGCAGAAAGGACATTTAACCTGGATAACACTAGCCCTGAAACTAGTGTGCAACAAGGTACAACTCAGTTGAACCCTACCCCAAAGAGCCTGAACGCTAACCCAATGGCTGCGATAGATGTTTGTTTACCTAAATTTAATGGAAATGGAATGGAATACCCTGAACAACATTGGTTCCTATGCAAAGCTGTGTGGATGATACGTTTGGTCCATGGCACTAACGTCAAGAAAGTGTAGATGATTACGACCTTAAGTGGTCGTGCCTTGGATCGGTTCATGAAATTTTGTGCTACACCAACTGGGACACCACAGATGACCCTCAAGGAAATCCTAGCTGCAATGATCTCCGAGTTTAGAAAACCCAAATCAGAGTCACAATGTATTACTGAGATTAAGGAGATTAAACAGGCTCTAGCAGAAATTGTGTGGGATTTTGATCAAAGATTCAAGATGCTGATGGATAAAGTAAGCATCCAAATGTCTAATGTATAGCATAAGGAGTGGTTTATTTATGCTCTTCTACCACACATCCGAGGATCATTGATGCAGCAAAAGATTGAGCCACAGACAGAAGCGCTAGAGCTGGCAATGAAACTAGAGGCCTCACCTATTGCTAACGGTGCCATAGGAATGGTACATATTTAGTCATAGCTATCCAATCTCACACTACAACTATGGGATATAAAGAAGGGAAAATAAGGACAAGAGGATTTGTGGTGCAGAAAATGTAGAACGGATGGACACACCAAGGATAACTGTCCAACCTTCAAGAATTATGTCACATCTGGTGCACCTAAACCATTAAACAGGCAAGGGCTACCCTGGTGTCATATATTCCAGTCAATAGTTCACCACAACGAAGAATGTGTGTATTTGCAAATGGTTGTAAGTACCCCTACAAACTTATCTTGTACATTTTGTAGATCGGTAGGACATGAGTAAAAAAACTGTAGAGCATACCATCTCTTGAAAGAGAAAACAATTGATACATACTTGATAAAAACTGAGGGGTAAAGTGGTTACTATCACAACCAAAAACTATAGGCAATGTTGGCCATAACAAATTTTAATGATTTCTATATTATTTCATACCCAACGTGTAATACAGCTATAAAGCAGCATTGGGATGACTTTAACATCTCTTTCGTAAATCATTGACCTCTGTCAGATGATGAGTTCTTCATTCTTTTGGTCGTGAATCGGCTCTGCTATAGTTTTGTTGAAGAAGGTAAGCACAATGTAGTTCCGACTATTAGTGTGTTAGTGCTTTGGCTTGTTTGCTTAGCCAAATAGGTCATAGTTATTCCTTATGGAGCTGGTTAAAATACTGATAATTTGACAACAACAATCATTTTATGTTGTATGAGGTTCTTCTTCTTGTTAAAATCCAACGTCTTTTCCATTTCACAGGTAAGTATTTCATTAGCAGATTATCAAATAAATGTTATTCATCATATAATATTTATCCCACCACTGACATTTCTTCAAATATTTGTTTGCAAGTTTGGTCGTCGAGGATATCGCTTGTTTTCAAAGGTAAGGTTTATATTTAAACTTTGGTTCTTTTCCCTTATACGTTTTGATGGAGTTGTAAATTGGGTTCTGCGGCCATTTGAAAAATGCATGCGCAGTTGATCGTGGATTATTTACATAGCCGTGTCTTATTTTGGTTTGGTCGTTGGAAATATTTCTCGCTGGGGTTTAATTCCTTAAGCCATACGGATGTTGCATTCATGGTAATCCCCAGTAATCTTATTTAAATGTTTAAGGCCTCTCGATGCCATATAGTTTTTGGATTTTGTTTTTTTTAAAGAAAGCAAGAATACATTCTGCACTCTTTTATAAAAGCCATAAAGTTTTTATGTTGGGTATTTAAGGATTCATTAAAGACTGTAAAAAGTATTTCTAGTTCCTTTGTTACTCTGTTCTTATTTGAAAAATGGTATATTTCAATTCTTATGAGTTGTATTGCTTGTATATTGAATGGTATGAACTTTGGTGGGTTTAGGGTTTACAGCCGCTGAAGGTATTATTAGGTTTTGTATTGATATTTCTGTTAAACTATATCTATATGATATATTCCTTTTTTCCACATATAAAATTGGGGTTTTGTATTTATTTATTTCAATGGACATCGCAATATAAGAAGTTTTAATACAACATAGGTTTTCGTTTCTTTGTTGAATTAGAACCTAATTATATGCTTCAATCTCCAAAGTGTCTTTCTAGGGTTGAATACCAACTTTATTGATATTAAAATCTTATTGTTTACTCTCTCTTTATTCTTTCGGTATCAATGGTAATTAATTAATGTTGAGAGTACAAAAGATATAGCCCAAATAGTATTTTGTAACTATAAATATAATGTGAGCTAACCTAAGAAATATTTATATTTCATAAACATGAATAAAGTAAGAATAAGACCTTATAGAAAAAAAAAACTACCGTCGACTATTGCATACAAATATAAATCAAATAATAATAAAAATACTAATAAGAGTGAAACTATAAATAAAGCAGGGAAGAAATAACCTAGTTCACAACTTTTTAAAAATATATAAACTAAACAATATCAAGAATATTTCTAGGGTTTTTAACTTTAAAAAAAGAGTTTGTTTAAAGGTACATATTTGTAAAATTTGGAAATGGTAGTATCAACAGCCACACACCACCCCGCCATTGGAACCTTGTAACAAAAAATATTGTTTTTGGTCCACCCCCTTTCCCATAATCTTAGGTTTAAATTAGATCTCCTGTAGCTTCAAGTTGCCACCAGTATCTAAAAGGAGTAAATTATTCATAACCTAGCATTCTCTTATGCTTCACTGATAGTTCTAATACAAATCCTAACACCTGCAAGATGTTTACTAGAATCTCTGTGTTATTTCATTTTTCCATTCTATAGAGCCTTCACTCATGGTGATCACTGGCAGCTTTGTCTGTTATTTCTCTTTTTCCTCATACTTATTTCTACATGCCTCTTTCCTTTCCTAGGACTTTTTATTACAAAATAACCAACTCCTTTTACTACTGGCCACTTGTCTCCATAGAGAATGTTGAAGGTTTGATAATTGTTTTTAAACCCAAGTTTCTGCCAATTAATTCTGTAATTGTTGAAACTCTGAAATTAAATTATATTTATATAAAATTTAATTCACGTGTTTCATTAAAAGTAAATAGCAATGACATATCAAAAGTAACTAGAGGATATTACAATCCTCCCCTCCTAAAAACTATGCAGCATCCTTGGTTCTTAATCACTATTATTAAAGTTTGAAAATAAAGAAAGAAAATTTGATCTCATAATTTCTTCTCTTTCCCAAGTATCTTCTTCCTCCGAATAATGTTTCCATTCTACCTTAACTTTTACAATAATTTGCTTTCAAAGTTGAATTTCTTTTCTATCGAGAATGCACATTGGTTCCATGTGGAAATCAACCTCTGGTTCCACCTATACATTATCCTACTTAATAATATGAGATTGATCAGCAACATATTTTTTTAACAAAGAAATATGGAAAACATCACGAATTCTTAAATAATGGCATAAATTTAGTTAATAAGCTATAAACCCTATTCTAGGAAAGATTTCAAAAGGTCCCACATATCTAGGTGCTAGCTTTGCATTACGTCCAGATTTTAGATTGCTTTTCTTTGGTTTGACTCTTAGGAATACATGTTCTCCTACTTTATACCCTTTAGCTTTCTGCTTTTTATCTGCATAACTCTTCTATTTTTCTTGTGTCATTTTTAAATTTGTTTTATTTTTTGTACCATCTCCTAAATTTGTGCTAACATATCTGGCTCTAAAGCCAATATTTCCTCCAAGTTACCCCAACTTAGAGGCACTTTACATCTCCTACAATACAATTCCTCAAAAAGAATCAATTTGAGGGATGCTTGGTAATTATTGTTATATGCAAATTCTACCATATGAATATAATCCGAGTCCCATTTACCTAGTTGATTCATTACATACATTCTCTACATGTCTTCCAAAACCTAATTCACTCGCTCTTTCTGTCTGCCAATTTGTGTATTATAGGTTTACTTAAGTTCAGTTTCGTATCCATGCATTTGAATAATGACATCCAAATCTTGGAAGTAAATTTAGCATCACTATCTATGATCACTATCTTTGGTCTACCATGTAGCCTAAAAATTTATTTCATCAACATGTCAACAATACTAACCTCTTTATAAGTTGACTTTATAGTTATGAAATGATTTGCTTTACTTAGTTTATCCACTACAACCATAATGGAATAATTCTACTTTTTAGTTCTAGGTAACCATGTAATAAAATCCATAGTTATAGTTTCCCATTTACACTCTGGTATAGGTATAGGATGTAATAATCTAGCTGGGTGTTGATGAATGGCCTTAACCTATTGAAAAGTGAAACATCGGGCCACATACTCTGTTGCTTCTCTTTTCATATTTGTCCAATAAAATTATTTGTTTAAAGAGGTTATAAATTTTAGATACCCAGGGTGTCCTGCACACGAATTATCATGCAATTATTTAAAAATGACATGCTTTAAATTGTAATGATTAGACACATAAATTCGATTTTTGAAATGTAGAAACCCCTCTACATCAACTGATATAGATTCTCTTCTGTTTCAAAATTTTGCTGACTACAATTTTCTACCCACTTCCTATATTTCTCATCATTAATTGATGCTTCTTTTAACAAGGTTTTAAATTCAGATTCATAATTGCTAATCAGTACTGAATACATTTTATGTTGTTGTCACCTTAATGCATCTACTACTATATTTTCATTTCCTTTTATGTGTTTAATATCAAAATAATACTCACTCAGGAATGTTAGCCATCTAACTTGGTGGGAATTCAATGTTTTTTTTATCAAATAAATACTTCAACCCAACATTGTCTTTTAGTAACAGAAATTTATTTCCTATCAAATAATGTCACGAGATCTTAAGGGCATGAATTATAATTGTCAATTCCAAATCATGTACTACATAACGTTTCTCATATTCCTTTAGTTTCTGTGATTTGTAATAGATTACATGACCTTCTTGAGTTAAAACCCATCATAATCGTTTTTTACTCGCATCTGTGCATACCACAAAATCCTTACTTGATCAACAGATTTTAATACTGGTGTTGTTGTTAGTAATTGTTTTAGTTTCTCCAAACTATCCTGACATTGTTTATTCTAGATAAATCAAACACTTTTCTTTTGCAAGGTGGTTATAGGGTGTGCTATTTTAGAAAACATTTCTATGAATCTGTGGTAGTATCTTGTTTACCCCATAAATGATCTTCTATCATTACATATTTTGGTGCAGGACACTCCAATATAGCCTTTATTTTAGCAGGATCAACTATTATCCCCTTCTCTGATATAACATGTCCTAAATACTGCACCTCCCTTTTATAAAAATCACATTTACTGATTTTTGCATAAAATTGGTGTTCTTTCAGAGTTTCCAAAACCTTCCTTAGATGTTCTACATGATCTACCTCATTTTTGGAATATACTATAATATCATCAATAAATACCAACACAAATTTATCCAAAAATTTACTTAACACGTTATTCATCATATTTGTAAATGTTATAGGAGAATTTGACAAACTAAATGGTATTACCACAAATTCATAAATTCCATATCTTGTTCGAAATGCGGTTTTATGGATGTCCTCATATTTAACCCATACATGATGGTACCCCGATTTGAGGTAATTTTTTGAAAATATTTTTTCTCCACCAATCTGATCAAACAAATCATCTATTCTTGGTAAATGATATTTAATTTTAACTGTCATCTTATTTAATTATCGGTAATTTATGCACATTGTGAAAGTTTGATCCTTCTTTTTAACAAACAAAATGGGAGCTCCCCATGGTGATACACTAAGATGAATATAACCCTTTTCCATTGATTCCTGTATCTGCATTCTTAATTCTGTCAGTTCTAGGGTAGTCATATGATAAGGAGCTCGTAATACAGGTGTGAACCTGACATTAAATCTTTGGTAAAATCTAAATCTCGTTTAGGTGGTAATCCCAATATTTCCTCGGGAAATATATCATGAAATTCCTTCAAAATATGAAATTGTTCCATTGTTGTTCTTGACTTTTCAGGTTCAATTTCTTTAAATTTGATGGCATAAAGCTGAAACCCTTTTCTAATGCATTTTTTTAACTACAATGCAGAAATTTATCTTGTAGTTATAGGTCTGTAAATTTCCTTGATCTTATGATATTTACCTTCTTCATTCATGCACTCAAATTTTTTATGTAAACAATCGATAATAACTTTATGAGATTCTAACCAGTCCATACCTATCAAAATATCATATGATCCCAGAGGAATTATATTTATATTTACTGTGGTATCCATGCCATTTTAGCTTAATCTTTAGTCCTTAACTAATTATGTAACCTTCATTTTCATTCCCGATGCCAATTTTACTAACCATGCATTTTTTTGTTTTTCTTTACTAAGTTTACATTTTTCAAGTACTCTTGGTACAATGTAACTTAAACTAGCTCCTGAATCAATAAGTATGGAAACATATGTATTTGAGATTTTACCTTCTACTTCTAACATTATATATTGATGCTCTTCCTTCCTATCCTCCAAAGATACATTAATTCTAGGTATATTCCTGCAAATATCATTGACAGTAGAAGCTTCTTGT
Source organism: Pseudotsuga menziesii (assembly GCA_001517045.1). Taxonomy (NCBI): domain Eukaryota; kingdom Viridiplantae; phylum Streptophyta; class Pinopsida; order Pinales; family Pinaceae; genus Pseudotsuga; species Pseudotsuga menziesii. The sequence goes on from LPNX010622384.1 coordinate 717,816, forward strand.
ACCATACGTATAGGAGTCATTCTCTAGTTGGGATTATGAGGACAATTTCTGTACATATGAGGTCCATTACAACCCCAACATTAACCTCTTTTGCAATGTGATTCCACCACCATTGGAAGTTCCAGTACCATATATACCATTGCTAGTAGTTGTACCTGGTTTATTGTAATTATTATCAATATGACTTCTTTTTCCTTTCCTAAAAGAACAAGGTTTAAATCCCTTTTTATGCTAATGCATCTTCTTCTTTTTTTCCAACTTCCAGTTAATTTTTATCTTCGTTTGAACAAATGGTAAGACAATTTGGCTTTTCTAATTGCCTCATCCATGGTATTAGGCATTTCAAACTCAATCTCTTCCTTATATGCCATGGGCAAGCAACTGATAAACCTATAAAACTTAGCTTTTTCATCCCTCAAATAAGGTACATAGTGTTGTAAATTTATAAACTTAGTTACATATTCTTCCATGGTTAACATTCCTAGTCGCAGATCATTGAATTATTTGGAATTCTTGTCATAATATCGTTCTGAAGTATATTTCTTTTTAAATAACTTTAAAAAAAATTCCAACACAACTCTTAACTGCGTATGTTATTTACACTTTTGGCCTCCTACCACCACAGGGAAGCTTTTCCGCTCAACTGAAACACTACTAAACATGCTCTCAAATTGTCATCATATCTATATACCTAAAAATACCTTTTAATATTGAGAAACCAAGCTTTAGCTGCCTCTTCTAATACTCCATCAAATGCCAGGGGTCTTAACTTTTTAAATTCTCCTTGCAGCTCTACAGGATGTTCCTTTTGTTATTCAAATTTTATGTAGTTATCTTTCTTTAGGTATTGTATGATCATGGGGATGTTTTCTGTAGTTTCTTCACTACTATAAACTTGTACTGCACCTTTAATTTTTTTTCCAGTACTACCTAATTTTTTACCATTATTCTTTTGTGGCTCTGTCAAAATTTTGAGAATAAGTTCATTTATCTCTTCTTGATCTGATTTAGCATTTATTAATTTAAGGTTATATGCCTTAACACTTTCCATATCTTCTTTCAAACTCCTCATTGTCTCCAACATCTCTAACTGCATATCTGCATTACGCTTTTCTCCAAGTTCCACAAAGAAACTTGCATTCTCTAAAGCTGGCATATCCTTTGGTACCTCTTCTTCGCCCATAATCCGTTAAGGTTCTTCCATTATTTTGTCTGTGTGTAACAATAGTTATTCCTTTTTTATTTATAGATATTTATAATCAATATTCTTAAGTGTATTATACATATTAACTACGCATTGTCCCAAAAGGCCACAGTTTTGTAAACTTGATCTGATACAATTTTGTAACAAACAAAGATTAGTACTCAACATTTACCATTAATATAAAAAAATTTAAAAAAAATATTATCCCATTGTTGGTCTTATTAACCCTAAAAGGCTACTATTTATGCCATCCCTTGGCTTGAGAACTTAAAATTTTTCTTAAATTAATGTTTTTCCTGAACTTTAAGATGTTATTTGTAAAAAGGCTCCTTTAGACAAAGTCTTAGAGAAATTACTTAAGTTTACTATAAACCTTACATAGCCTTGTGGCTAACCTCACTTTTTAAATGCAGGTGTATTATCTATCCTAACACTATACTAAAGATACCTCCTCCAAGGTAATTGATCTAGGAAGGCAAAGTGGTTACTATCGCGACCAAAAACTATAGGCAATGTTGGCCATAAGAAATTTAAGTGATTTCTATACTATTTCAGATCCGAAGTGGAATATAGTTGTAAAGAAGCATTGGGTTGACTTTAACATGTCTTTAATAAATCATTCACCTCTGTCGGATGATAATTTATTCATTCTTTTGGCTGTGAATCAACTCTCCTACAGTTTTGTTGAAGAAGATAAACATAGTGTAATTACGACTATTAGTGTGTTACTGCTTTGGCTTGTGTGCTTAGCCGATTGGGTCATATTTATTCCTTATGGAGCTAGTTACAATACTGATCATTTGATAACAACAATCAATTTACACTATCCAAGGTTCTCCTTCTTTTCAAAACCCAACATCTTTTCCATTTCGCAGGTAAATATTTCATTAGCATATTATCAAATAACTACTATACATTAGTTAATCTTTATTCCACCACTGAAATTTCTTCAAATATTTTTTTGCAGGTTTGGCCATCAAGGATATCGCTTGTTTTCAAAGTTAAGTTTTATATTTAAACTTTGGTTCTTTTCCCTTTGACATTCCGATGGATTTGTAAGTTGGGTTCTGCGGTCGTTTTAAAACTGCATGTGCATTGTGATCATGGCTTATTTGCGTAATCATGTCTTATTTTCATTTGACCGTTGGATAGCTTTCCACCTAGGGTTTAAGTGATTAATCCATGTGGTTGTTGCATTCATGATAATCTCTGGAATTCTTATTTAAATGTTTAATGCCTCTCGATGCCATACCATTTTTGGATTTTTTATTAAGAAAACCATAATACATTTTGCACTCTATTATAAAATCCATAAAAGTTTTATGTTGGGTATTTAAGGATTGATTAATAAAGAATGTAAAACGTATTTCTAGTTCCTTTGTTACTCTATTCTTATTTGAAAAAGGGTTTCTTTCAATCATTATGAGTAATATTGCTTGTATCTTGAATGGTCTGAACTTTGGTGTATTTAGGGTTTACAACCACAGAAGGTATTAGTAGGGTTTGTACTGATATTTCTGTTAAACTATGTCTATATTCTATATTCTTTTTTTCCACATATAAAATTAGGGTTTTGTATTTACATATTTCAATTGGCATCACAATATAAGAAGTTTTAATATGACCTAGGTTTTCATTTCTTTGTTGAATTAGAACCTAATTATCTATTTCAATATGAAAAGTGTCTTTCTAAAGTTGAATACCAACTTTCTTGATATTAAAAGCTTATTGTTTACTCTTTCTTTATTCTGCGAGTATCAATGGTAAATAGTTAATGTTGATACTACAAAAGAGAGGCTTAATAGTATTGTATAACTGTTAACCCAAAAAATACCTCACTCAGCTCTACATGGCCTACACCACCTGAGGGCACCTATACACGACCCTCATTTGACCCCATTTGATCCCCACGCCCTCAAGAAGGCTTAAAAACATGAAAAAGGATTAAAACCCCTAAAAAGAGCCAAAATAGATCTCATAGGGGCCAAAGCCTCAAAAAAGGGGCTAAAACCCCTCAAAGGAGCCTAAAACCCTCAAAAGAGCTAAATATTGTACGAAATGGGCTAAAATCCCAAAAAAGGGGCTAAAGCCCTGACCAGGGGCTTAGAACCCTAAAAAAGCTATAAATAGAGGGGTGGGGGTTACTCTCAAAACATTCCTTCCTTGCATATTGTTATGTTACCCGAGTGAGTCCCTTGAGACCATTTTCCTCTCAAGCCATTCACTCTCCCTCTCATCCATCCTCCCATTGAGCGATAGTTCCCCCCATTCTCAAGAGAGGTGCTTCTCCAAGCTAGGGCATGGTGGCCCATTTCCACCCATAGAAGGTATAATATCTATTTTGTGTTGTTTATTTCAGTTTTTGTAACATATATTTGCTTGCAGGTTTCATGGCCTAACATGTTCTTGCAGGTCTCCTTTGTTTGCTTACAAGTCTTCAATTTTTCTAACAAGTTGTATGCAAGGTATTGGAGCTGAACCCATAACCTTGTGTGCAGAGGGGTTTCTTTGTTTATGTTTTGATTTCATTTCTGTTTTTTTTTTCTTGCAAAACCACCAGGAACCCTACCCTGTCATCCTATAGATGGAAGGTAGCCATTCCTGCCTTGTAGTAAGGGAGAAGTCCCTGCTACAGAACTGGCGACCATACCAGGTCAATCCCATAGGATCCTTGGATTGTTTTTACAAGTTTCAATTTTTGTTTCTGTTTTCTTGCCCTATTTTAAATTTTTGTCAAATATAGCTTAGATCTCTATTTTTCTGCATTTCTAGTTACTTCCGAGCCTCCCCAAAGCCAATCTGAGCCCATTTTGCCATAGTACAAGTTATTATCAGGCGGATCTGGATCAGGACCAAAAAAATTTCACTTTCTGGAGTAGGTCGCTCTTATTGGGCTGAAAGAGGGGACCAAGTCGCTCATTTAGGCCTAACTGGTGTGACCAAGTCGCTAGTTTTGCCCTGAAAGTTGTGACCCCCTCCCAGAAGTTAGCCCGCTTCTATCTGCAGGTTCTAAGCGACTCCCTCGCCTGTTTTTGGGAAAATTTGGCGACCCCCTCGCCACATTTGACCCAAAAAGTGTGATCTGTCTCTCAGATTCTAATTTTTAAAGTTTAAGGACTATTAGTGCAGCTCACCCACCTCTGTCCATCAAATCTCTTTCTATTTCTGTTCAGTATTTGTTCATTTTTGCAGCATGTGTAAATCAATGGCTAATGGATTAACGAACATGATCAAAGCTAGATTAAAAATTACTATAATTAAAATCAACATCTTGCCTAGCCCTTCCTCCTCTACCCAGTCATCACCCTTCAGGGTACTCTGGGATAAGACGAAGGGTGAATCTTGTATAGTAATAGGCACTTCACCTATCATTTTTCAAAGCCACTAAAAACGACTGACTTGGAAGGTAGAGGGGATAGAGAAGGAGGCCTTCTCACAATGCTCAGCGTCCTCCCGATTGACCGACCTTGCATCCGGAGGGTGAATTGTGGATCTACGAATGGGCATAGTTCCATTGTGTTGAGAGCACAACACACTTTCTTGCTTGAAGAGAAATACAGGTGCAAAGTAGTCACCTAGTCAGGCTATCATAGTTCAGATTCACAAATGGTACATGTGTAAAATTTATGATTATCGTTTATTGCTTTCATTGACAATGTTATGAACTCTGCGGAATATTCATAAACCATTTAAGTAGCCAGTAAGCATAATAGAAAGACAAAATACATACACACAAACCATACCATATAAACCAACTAAACTCAGTTCATGACGCTAAGTGAGCCATTAAAATTTATAATTTACACTAAGTCAAACATCTGCAGTATTTGAGGACATAACTCCCTAACTGCCTTAACCATGGGAAGTACTTGGGATCAGCCCAAAAACTCATTGTGAGGCCCTACCACAGGAACCCCAAAGTAGCTAGCCGCTGAGAGGAATTGCCAAGTGAAATGGGCAACGACCCCCACTGATTAACTAACACTCCCGTGAGGAAAAATCCAAGCGTTATCTGCTGGCAGTCTTGGTGGCCGAGTGACCACCTAAAGCCAATAAGAAGCCATTAAAAATAGAGTCCAAAAATCATCACCATATTTCACCATTTTGACATATAAATCAAACACGATTGATCCCCCACATTCTTCCTCATGCCTGAGAGGCGACCCACCACAGTTTGGGTCCTTGAACCAACACCGTTGAGACCATTCTCGATGACCCTCTACACCATCAGAAGGACATACAACCTTTGATTCAGACTCAGAATCATATCAATCTGAGCCAGAATTGCATACTGCACCATCAAGCCCCATGGCTGGTGCAAACCCGGATCCATTTTTTGGCATAGTGATTGGTAGTGGACCCATGTCCACACCTGACACCACCACCAACACCTCTGCTAGTGGCCCTAGTATGGTCATGCAAACCGTCATAGGTCAGCTACCACCACCCACATTGACTAGTCAAGTTGTCCCACCTGTAACACATGGGGGCAATATGCCTTCCACCCACACTGTCCCATTTGGGATACATGGGGGCAGTGGCCCTTCCACCTACACTACCCCTCATACCACACTTGGGGGCACTGAACCATCTACAATGGTACCACAAGTACCCCCAGTGATGCAGGTGCATCATGTCCATGCAAACCCCACCACCATGGCTGCCCCATCTCACATCAACCTTGGCTCAAACCTTCCTTTCATGGCACGTCTCAACTTTCCTGACTTGGCTCAGTTAACGAATGACCTTATCCGTCCTCAAAAATTTTGGCCTCCCATGCCAACCAAACTTCCCTCATACATTCCCAAGTTTGAAGGGAAGGCAGGGGAGTGCCCCCAAAACCACATCATGATGTTTCATCTATGGTGCTCATCAAACAGCATTGTATATGATTCGATATGGCTCTGACTGTTCCAACGCACCCTCACAGGTGCTGCAGCCAAGTGGTGCATTGAGCTACCATAAGCCAAGTACCCAGATTTCAACTCCTTGGCTTTCATGTTCCTGCAATATTTCCAACTCCCCATTAGATACAATGAAGGGGTGGAGATCTTGTTATCTTGCCACCAGAATACTACAGCCCACATAACTAACCATATCCATGAGTGGCGGTGACCATGTAGTTTGTGCAAGATCCAACTTGATGACAGGATCTTCCTGGATTGGTTCCTAAAAACCTTGCTCCCACCTATAGCAAAGGACATCGCATTTGAACATCCCCAATCCAAAGAGGAGGCCATCTTGAAATCCTAGTAGTTTGATCTGATCTATGCACAATATGGATACATTTACACAGTCATTCCAAACGCTCCCCATGTAGGAACCTCCTACCAGGATGCACCAGGGGTATCCCATGCCACAGATGGAATCATAGGTTCTGTCTCCCACCAACCACAGCATCGTCTGATACCACCTGCAATACCACCACAACCAAGCAACACCCCTAGTGTTGCCTACCAAAACCAAAATTCGGACTAAGAAAGGATGATGTCCCAGTCCGGAGCAATGACTTCTTATGCACAACCTACACCACCACAACAGGACCAGGCCTTAGCTTGGCCAACACAACAATACATAGGACAAATTCCCACATTTGTGGCACTGGCACCCACCCAAGTCTACTATGTACCACCGATGCAAGCCATTCAAGCCCTCGCCCCTGCTCCATTGGGACAGGTGTTTGCACAACAAAATTGTACCAACCATCCAGCCCCCAATAACCAACAAGGGAAAGCTAGGAATAACTGATCCTGGAACCAAGGAAACAACCAACCGCAGGGATGCAGTCAACAACCAAATCCTCCCAACAATGCCGCGGCAAAACGACCAACCCAAAATCCTCAACGATGAAATCCACCGAGACACAATGCTCCGTTGTGTACAAACCAACCATGCACACTATGAAAGGTCTACGGGCACTACACATACGAGTGTCCCTTCATGGGTCGCACTAAACAGGCCATTAGAAACGAGGTTCAACATGCCACCGATAGAACAGACCAATCCCAACCCAACCCGGCAACACAAGGACCTCCTCCTATGGTGCTCCAAAACCCATTACCAGTCTAAGGATTAGTGGCAACCGCACCCCCTCCCCAACCTAATCCCAACACTCTGGGGGCACCTCCCATAATAGAAACATGTGTCCATCACCTGCTAGCTATGACAACTGAAGAGGTCAATTTATAGACCAGACAAAATTAGTACAGAACCAACACCAAACTCACTAACAAATCAGCAACATCTACGTCTAAAACAACCAATGCACCTCTTTAGTTACCCCCTTTCCCGTGCCCCCCGATACACCAAGTTTCCAATAACGCCACGGCTAGAGCTGCTATCAGCTACAACATTGTGGATGATTTGGCCCAAAAACCTACTGCCATTTCCACTCTTGAGGTACTCAAAACTTGCCCAACGCAGCGGAAATCCTTACTAGCCACCCTTGGTGCCATGGATCCCTCTAACTCCAATTTGATCACATTCAACATGGAGAATGGAGAATCACGGATGCCATCAACCATTGCCTTCCAAATCCCTGTGTCTATCCGAAATTTGGTCGTGCACCGGTGCATAGTGGATGAGAGGGCATCCACGTGCGTTATGTCTACCCAAGTCTGGCAGAAGCTTGGATCCCCAATTCTACAACCATCCTCCACAACTCTGCAGTCTTATGATGGCCATCCCACTAAATCCCAAGGAATCCTCCCCCATGTCTCCATCACATTAGCCATGAAAATAGTATTGATTGACATAGAGGTTGTCAATGTTAAGTTGGACTATAACCTTCTCCTCAGAAGAAGTTATATGTACGCCATGAGAGTTGTAGCATCAACTATTTTCCATCTCATGATGTTCCCCCACGAAGGGAAAATCATGACGGTTGACCAACTGACTTATCATGATCCACAAGGGCCAACGACACTCGCCAACGTTATCCCTATGATCAACACCATTGATCTACAAGGGCTAACCACACCCACGAATGTTATCCCTGCGGTCAGCAACATGGTTGACAACATACCAGCCTCCCCATTGTTGAATGTGGGCCCTGGCTTGTTTTCCAATACCACCATGATGGCTTCTTTCCCCTTAGTGTCAGCACCATCGACACCAAATGAGACTACGAATTTGTGCATGCTCTCATCCAGCACTACTACACCCAAATAACAATCGCAACTACAACCCCAACCACAACCACAACACCATCCGCAGCCGCAACATCAACAGTAGTCGCAACACCATCCGCAGCCGCAACATCAACAGCAGTCGCAACATCATCCATAGCCATAGCATTATGTGCAGCCACAACGACAACCTCATCCCCACATACAACCATCCGGGAGTTATCTGGGATCCTCTCCAGTCCACACAATTCCCTTCCTCTTTCTCCCACCTGGTGTCATGAGCAAGCCAGTAATGGCTACCTTAAACTTACCTAATTTTACATTGGTGATTCCCATGTGGTACCTAGATCCATCAACTCAACCACCAATGCCCTAGGTAGTATTAACCCATGTGCAACCTATTGTGGTTGAATCTCATCCTCCACCCAGCCCACAAAAACCAACCACCGCACCCACACCCACATCGCCTCACCCAAAAAGGGCCAGGGGAAAAAATGTGAAAGCTGTCGTTGAACCTCGACAGATCCTACCTTGCACCATCTGCAAAGAACAGGGCCATCCAACTCAAAACTGCCCTTAGATTCCCATAATCCACACGCATTTGGATTCCATGGATACAATGGAAAACATCCCCATGGTTGAACTTCCAAGCAGGCCAATAGTAAGAAACAAGTCATTGACAACAAACCATGCTTACACCCTCTGTGGTTTGTATGGATACTATTCTCACCACTGCCAAGACTTGTCCAAGTTCTGAATGGATTTAGTCAACCTTCGACAACATTCCCTTGAATCTGAGATCACTCTGATAAAAAATTAGAGGAAATTTGAGGTCTAAAATGGGCCTCCTAAGAAAAATAATAAAATAATAGATAAAATAATAAAATGATAGTTAAAATAATAAAATAATAGTTATTAATTTTGGAGGAAGAATGAAAAAAACTACTTTTTGTGTTCGTATTTTCGACATATCTCCCTGTGGTTTTACTCAAATTTAGAGCAAGAGAGCTTGTTGGATGTGTAATTTAATTCTGCATCCAACGAGTACCCACACTGCATACTTTTGATGGACCCCACTACCCCAAAAACAAGAAATACTTGAGAAAACGTGATGATCATGTCATCATCACATTTTTTTCAGGTATTTCTTGTTTTTTGGGTAGCGGGGTCCATCAAAAGTATGCACTGTGGGTACTCGTTGGATGCAGAATTGAATTCCACATCCAATAAGCTCTCTCGCTTGAAATTTGAGTAAAAACACAAGGCAATATGTCGAAAACATGAACAAAAAAAATAGTTTTCTTTTATGACAAATATGTCAATTCAACCATTATGGTTGACTCATTTTATTGAAATTCTATTGGTTCTTGAATTCCAACTCACAAAATTTATTGTTGGCATATTTTCTTATAAGGCCCATTTTATACCCCAAATTTTCTCTAATGAAAGTTCACCCCCCACCTCCTTCTTTGGACACCATGTCCATTTACATGATGTCCAGTTCTACCAACCCTCTTGTCTCCACCACTAATGACGGTCCATCAAACCTGTCTCTTTGTTTCTTCCGCAATGATGAGGAGATACTTGAATCCTTAACTTCCCTAGAATACCCATGGGACAACATGCACCATCGCTCATTCCTCCTCCCCGAAGAACTTGTGTCGTAGTCGGACCGGTTTTTCGTGGAAACCAAATATTTCATTCATGGGAAAGTCCACTGGTTCAAAAACCCCATTTCGGCACCAGACGCTTTCGAACAAGGGAACATGGCCAGCATCTTACCAACCATCAAAATCAACATCTCAACCAAACCAAAGGTTGTTGAAGAATCATGTTGGGGGCATCCTAGTCCCTAGAGGAAGTCACTACCTACAAATCTCTCTTCCAAGAATTCTGCAACATCTTTTCCTGGTATTACACTGAAATGCCCAGTGGGATCCATCCATCATGGAACGCCACATCGACACATGGCCCGATGTGGCCCTCGTATGCCAAAATCAATGGCCCATCCATCCTTCCAAAGTGGCCATGGTCAAAGAAAAAATAGAGAATTTGCGCACAATTGGCTTCATTTACCCCATTGCGTACACCACTTGGGTTTCTAATCCTGTTCCCATGAATAAAAAATAGGGTACCATCCACATTTGCACAGACTTTAGAGATCTAAATGGGGTGTATCCCAAAGACAACTTCCCAACACCCTTCATCAATCATATTATCGATGCATGTGCAGGACATGAGGTATTTTCCTTCATGGATGGATTTTCCGGATATAACCAAATTTAGATACAGAAACAAGATCGTTACAAGACTGCATTCACAACCCCGTGGGGCATATTCGCTTATCGAGTCATGCCCTTTGTTCTGAAGAACGCTGGAGCCACCTTCTAGCGAGCCATGACATATTGTTTCCATGATCTAATCCATATTATCTTGGTCTACCTGGACGACCTCACACTCAATCACCAAAATGAGCACAACATATAGACGACTTGGGGCAAGTTTTTTTGCGATGTCGCAAGTACAAAATTCACCTTAATCCCCTAAAATACATTTTTTGTGTCCTAGCAGGTCAGCTACTTGGGGTCATCGTATCTCACAAAGGGATAATGGTAGACCCCCTCAAAGTTCAGGATATCCTTGATCTTCCTTCACCAAAAACTTGGCACCAACTACAAAGCCTCCAAGGCAAGGCCAACTTCCTTCGCCACTTTGTACCAGAGTATGCAACAAAAGCCCACAGATTCATTCGCTTGCTCCACACAAAAATCCCCTTTGTTTGGGATCAGTAAGCACAAGAATCATTTGATGCACTCAAGCAAGCCCTGGCTTCTGCACCATTACTCTCAGCACAATACTTCACCCGATACATCATTCTCTATATGTTGGCCTCAGACAATGCCATTGCTGGAGTATTAGTCCAAGAAGACAATGCTTGCCATGAGCACATGATTTATTACATTAGTCAGAAGCTGACAGGCCCCCCATTACGATATTCACCTGAGGAGAAATTAGCCCTTGCCATCATCTTCTCAGCTCGGAATTTGCACCACTACATCATTTCAAACCATACTCGTGTAGTGGTCGATTCAAACCCAATGCGATACCTCTTAAGCCGTTGCCTCCTACAAGGTCGCACGGCTAAGTGGGTAGTCATCCTCCAAGAATTCAACTTAGAATTCGTTTCACTAAAAAGCACAAAGGCACTTGCGCTGGCCATGCTCATGACCAACCTACCCCCATTAACCATGTCATCATCACTTAAGGATGACCTCCCTGATGATTTTCTATTCGTCATATCCATGGAGGACCCATGGTATTGGGACATCCTTCTATATTTATGAACACAAAAGTTCGCAGTGCACTTAAACCGTGAGGATAGGCGACGCATCCGACATCAATCCATTCGCCACTTGTTGATTAGAGATATTATGTATCGTTGAGGCATTGATACCATCCTACGTCGTTGCCTCACCTATGATGAGGCCGAGACCATCCTTAACGAATGTCATAGTGGAGCCTATGGTGGCAACCTTTCAGGTCTAGAAACCACCTAGAAGATTCTACGTGCCGGCTACTTCTGGCCTTCTATCTTCGCTGATTGCATAGAGGTAGTCAAGCATTGTCACAACTGTCAACTCTTTTCCCTAAAGGCAAGGACCCCCCTTCACCATTACACCCCGTAATCATAGTCGGTCCTTTCTGCAAATGGGCAATCAACTTCATTACAATCAACCCTCCCTCGGCCAACAGTCATAAATACATCATTATGGCAATTGATTACTTCACTAAGTGGGCCAAGGACATGCCCACATTTGATTGAAAAATTCAAACAACAGCACGCTTCTTCTTCAACCATGTTATTTCACGATTTAGTGTTCCTAAACAATTGGTCTCAGACCATGGTACACACTTTGAAGATGCTATTTGGGCTGAGCTATCGACCATGTTGAAATTTGAACACCAGTACTCATCTTCCTACTACCCCCAGGGAAACGTCCAAGTTGAAGCAGTCAACAAAATCATCAAAACAATGCTCCAAAGGATGGTAGGAAACCATAAAACCAACTGGCATCACATGCTATTCTCTGCCCTATGGGATTATCGCACATCCACAAAAACCACAATTGGTTTCACCCCTTTCCGCCTAGTACATGGCGTTGAATCAGTACTCCCTATAGAGTGCCATATCCCGTCCCTCCCCCTCACAGTAGAAATCCTCCTCAATACTTCACCTTTGGAATAATGACTCCTCCAACTTGAGCAAACCATAGAAGACCATCGAGCTACCCTCCAAGCCATTGAAGCAGCAAAAACACGATCAAAGGCCCACTATGAATCCCATGTCCACCCTTGCACCTTTAGCAAAGGCGATATGGTTCTAGTCTAAGACCAACCCAATGACAAGTTGGGAAAAGGTAAGTTTGATTCAATGTGGTATGGCCCATACGTCATCCACTGTTTCCTCGGAAAATGGTCATACACCCTTATAGACTCTGATGGACAACTCTTGGAGAATCCCCGCAATGGTCTCTACCTCAAGAGGTTTTATGCTTAACATCACCAATGAGTCTCTTGATTTTCCTTTTTTGTTTTTCAACATTTTTTACCACAAGTCAGAGGCATTACCATTAGCTGCTAATCCAAAGTCACCCAAAGCTTGTTTGAGACACCTCTCACACATCCAGGCTCAATCTTCTTATGAGACCATCGTCTCATGTTTAATAAGTAATTTTTAGGAACACTTCCCAGAAGTTACGTCAATTTACGAGCCACATCATGGTGATACAAGTGTATTCGGACCTGTAGTTGCATCACACTTGCCTACCGCCACTCATGCGGGTTCTTGAGCCACCACCCGTAAGGCACATCATTTTGGTTTTTAGCACATAGTTTTCTAATTCGTCCACAGCACCTTATGCAGATCTCCGGACCATCGTCCGTCGAAGGACAGATCATTTCCTTTGCATGCATTTGTCATATAACTGCCTCCAGACTTGCACTCACACCACATGTAGTCAATTCCATCCACCACAACTCACACACAGCTCTCCTAACCTCTGTCTGAGAGCCACCTTAGTTTGCATGCCTCTTTCGCACCAACTCACGTGCTTCTGCCACAATCTATCCCATGCATGTATTGGTATGTCTAAGAGCCACTTGCTCCATCCATACTGCATGGATGACCTTAGGACCACTGTCCACTGTCCCGACATGGGGCACCCCCTGTGCCACCACAATCAGTTGACCATACTAGAGTTTCTTTTAAGCTCTTTTCTGACTCCTAAAAGAATGAAAATATGGTCGAGCGTAGTTGCTTCCTTTCTCGCTCGTTAAAGTATAGCAAAGTGCATCTACATCGTCTCATTTATCTTTTTTTGTGAACTATGTAGACCATCAAATGAAAAGGACCACCTTGGCACACTCAAGCCAAGACCGTTCCCCTCTACATACTTTTATGCTTTCTCAAGCAAAGGGGCCGAAATTTACAAAAAATCTCACCGCTGGTTGTCGTTAAGCTCTTTTTTGGCTTTCTCAACAAGAAAATATTGCCGAACAAACTTGGTTTCATTCATTCTCATAAAAGTATCTAAATGACCGTCCAGTCAGTATAGGTTTAACCTTTTCCGACCTGATTGGACTACCAATGGTAAAGAAGTCTTTCATCCCCTAAAGGATGGGCGAGCTCTCCTGTGTATACTTTTATCCTTTTTTGGGCACAGGAGACTACCAATGAAAAATATCCCCCACTGGAGTCTTATTTGTGCTTTCAGACTCTCTAAAATTGAAAGCACCATCAAGCATTTAATTTCTCGGGCTTGCCAAAAATCCACGAGATCGTACCACAACAGTGTCTCTAGACACCACCCCACAGATGATAGTTTGGAAGCATTCCCACTTTGGGTCACCTTTGTTCAAAGTACTCTGCAATGTGTCTTCCTTGGATCCCATCAATACCAAAAGTATCTACCTCCCCCAAGTATTTCCCATCTACAGTGACATTCTCGGTATTACAGCTATGATTCGATTCCCATGAGTCAGTTTCATTTGCTTCCTGGTCTGCCCTACTATCATACTCTGAACAAAGAACATTTGTGTCTACTACACTCCCTCTGACCCTATTCAACTCTTTCCCCCCCCCCCCCCCACCATTCAGTGGGTCAGTCCTTAGAATGTCTCACATCTTCCAGTTATCTCCCTTGTGCTTCTGGTCAAGGAAACACCATTGCCTTGACCTGGGGCAAGTCTCCCTCTGTCGACGACAACACACATATTCTAGAGGATAGACCCAGAGGTCCATGTATCTCGGTTTCATTAACCCCATTAATGAGTTCCTTGGACCACTTGAGAGGAGTCCTTAATGCCTCTCGGGATGGTTGTTTCTCATGTGCTCGACTCCAACTACATCATCGCACCATTGAGATTCGTACAGGGTATTGGCCTGTGTAGTATTTGGTCAAAGACCCCGGATGTCACCTGACTCTAGCACATTAATGAGTCTATTCAAGGGACCTAAACAGGTTTATGTCCCTTGTGATTTTCAGGTTGCGTTGGAGATAGTGTTCAGAAGCCCCAGCAATGCTTCTATATAGATTTATGGTTGATGCAGAATACTTGTACCACAAAGACTCTGAATCTCCATCAGTAAGTCCATACAGCTATGTACCGTTCAAGATCCAGCAGGCTATCATTCATGAAGATATAGAATTCCATGAGAATGCCATGGGTCAAGTGTAGCAATTCTTTAGATCAGTATTGTATTCATCCTATCATTGAGGCAACCACTATATATCAGCAATTGTACATGATCGACTCTTCTTTTATAGAGCACAGATCACATTATTCTTTTGACATTGTTACAAGCACGGGGATGCCCGCCTCGCCCATATACATGTCACACATTATTTGTATCTCACCCATTGATGGGAACCATATTAATACAAAAACCAAAAGCCACCATGCCCCAGCCCAGGAAGCACCACCTCTCCATAGAAAATCCTATGATGTCCGTTGGCCATACGATGAGCTCCTGCCCTCACACATCAAGGGGCAATCTGTTAACCCAAAAAATCCCTCACTCAGCTCTACATGGCCTACACCACCCAAGGACACCCATACATGACCCCATTTGACCCCATTTGACCCCCACACCCTCAAGAAGGCTTAAAAACATGAAAAGGAGCGTAAAAACCCCTAAAAAGAGCCAAAATAGCTCTCATAGGGGCTAAAGCCTCCAAAAAGGGGCTAAAACCCCTCAAAGGAGCCTAAAACCCTCAAAAGAGCTAAATATTGAGCGAAAGGGGCTAAAAGCCCCAAAAACGAGCTAAAGCCCTGACTAGGGGCTTAGAACCCTAAAAAAGCTATAAATAGAGGGGTGGGGGTCACTCTCAAAACATTCCTTCCTTGCATACTGTTATGTTGCCCGAGTGAGTTCCTTGAGATCATTTGTCTCTCAAGCCATTCAATGTCCCTCTCATCCATCCTCCCATTGAGCCATAGTTCCCCCCATTCTCAGGAGAGGTGCTTCTCCAAACTAGGGCATGGTGGCCCATTTCCACCCATAAAAGGTATAATCTCTATTTTGTGTTGTTTATTTCAGTTTTTGTAACATATATTTGCTTGCAGGTTTCATTGCCTAACATGTTCTTGTAGGTCTCCTTTGTTTGCTTACAGGTCTTTAGGTTTTCTAACAAGTTGTATGTAGGGTATTGGAGCTAAACCCATAACCTTGTGTGTAGAGGGGTTTCTTTGTTTTTGTTTTGCTTTCATTTCTATTTCGTTTTTCTTGCACAACCACCAGGAACCCTACCCTTCTGTCCTATAGACGAAAGGTAGCCATTCCTTCCTTGTAGTAAGGGAGAAATCCCTACTACAGTAACTATAAATATAATGCGAGTTAACCTAGGAAATATTTATTTTTATTTCATAAACATGAATAAAGTAAGAATAAAACCTTACAGAAAAATAAACTACAGTCGACAACTATATACATATATAAATCAAATAATAATAAAAATAATAATAAGAGCGAAACTGTAAATAAAGCAGGGAAGAAATAACCAGGGATAATTTTAGGGGCGAAATTTAGCCCATGGGCTATTTTTCCATGTTTTTCTCCAAAAACATATTCACCATTTTGCACTTTTTGAAGCCCTATTTTTCCCAATTTTGATGGGGTAAAAAATTTTCACCCTAAATATCGCCAAATATATAAATGATATAAAATTCTTGTAAATTAAAATATTATTTGAAAAATATCGCCAAACATTTTATAGTTGCCATTTTAAGAATTGGTAAGATTCGCCAACATTTTTACACTTTCAAATAAGTATAATTCCTTAAAATCATCCCTGGAAATAACCCAGTTCATGACTGTTTAAAAAAATATAAACCGAACAATAGCAATAATATTATAGGGTTTTTAACTATAAAACAAGACTTTGTTTAAAGGTACATATCTGTAAAATCTGGAAATGGTAGTATCAACAGCCACACAGCATCCTACCACTGGAACCTTGCAACAAAAAATCTTGTTTTGGTTCCACGCCCTTTCCCAGACCCTTAGGTTTAAATTAGTTCTCATGCAGCTTCAAGTTTCCACTAGTATCTAAAAGGAGTAAATTATTTAGAACCTAGCATTCTCTTATGCTTCACTGGAAATTATGATACAGAGCCTAACCCTTGCAAGATGTTCACCGAAAGCTCTATGCTATCTCATGTTTCCATTTTATAGAACCTTCATTATGGTGATCACTGGATTCTCTGTCTATTATTTCTCTTTTTCCTCATACTTCCTTATGCATTACTCTTTCATTTTCTAGGACTTTTTCTAGAAAAATAACCAACTATTTTTAGTATTGGGCACTTGTCTCCATAGAGAATGTTTAAGGTATGATAACTCTTTTTAAACCCAAGTTTCTGTCAATTAATTATGTAGTTGTTGAAACTCCCAAATTAAATTATATCCATACAAAATTTAATTCACTTGTTTCATTAAAATTAAATAACAATGGCATATCGAAAGTAACTATAGGATATTACAATCCTCTCCTCCTAAAAACTTTGCACCATCCTCGATGCTTAATCAGTATTATTAAAGTTTGAAAATAAAGCAGAAAAATTATGTCTCATAACTTATTCTCTTTCCTAAGTAGCTTATTCCTCCGAATAATGTTTTCATTGTACCTTAACTTGTACAATAATATGTTTTTGAAGCCGAATTTCTCTTCTATCGAGAATGCACATTGGTTCCATGTGGAAATCTCCCTATCGTTCACCTCTACATTATCCTAGATGATAATATGAGATTGATCAGCAACATATTTTTTTAACAAAGAAATATGGAAAACATCTTGAATTCTTAAATACGGGGGTAAAGCTAGTAGATGAGCTATAGGCCCTATTCTAGCCAAGATTTAAAAAGGTCCCATGTATCTGGGTGCTATCTGGGTGCTAGTTTTGCATAAACTCCAGATCTTATCTTGCTTTTATTTGGTTTGACTCTCAGGAATACATGTTCTTGTACTTTATACTCTTTAGATGTCTAGTTTTTATCTGCCATTAGAGGAAATTTCAACTCAAAATGGGCCTCCTAAGAAAAACAATAGAATAATATTTATTAATTTTGGAGGAAGAAAATAAAAAACTACTTTTTTGTTCGTATTTTTTACGTATCTCCTAGTGTTTTTACTCAATTTCGATCGAGAGAGATCCCTGGATGCAAAATTAAATTCCATATCCAATGAGTACCCACTCGACATACTTTTAACAGACCCCTCTACCCCAAAAACAAGAAATACCTGAAAAATGTGATGATGATGTCATCATCATGTTTTTTCAGGTATTTCTTATTTTTTGAGTGGCAAGGTCCTTCAAAAGTATGTCGAGTGGGTAATCGTTGGATGCGGAATTTAATTTTACATCCAAGGAACTCTCCCAATCGAAATTTGAGTAAAAGCACAGGGAGATACGTCGAAAATACGAACAAAAAAATAGTTTTTTTTTATGATACCTTTCCCCAAATTTATATTAAAAACTGGTTTAAGATCTATACAGTATTTCAAATTTAAAGCAATTTCATTGGCTAACACATGATGACATGGAATTTTAATTATGGTTAAAAGGCCCATTTTGAGTTCAAATTTCCTCTAATTATAACTCTTATAACTGTCTTGTGTCATTTTTTAATTTTGTTTTATTTGTTGTACCATCTCATCCATTTGTGCTAACATATCTTGCCCTAAATCCAATCTGTCCTCCAAGTTACCCCAACTTAGAGGTACTTTACATGTCCTACCATACAATACTTCAAAATGACTCATGTTGAGGGATGCTTGGTAATTATTGTTTTATGCAAATTCTACAAGATGAATATAATCATCCCATTTACCTGTTGATTCATCACATACATTCTTAGCCTATCTTCCAAAACCTGATTCACTCGCTCTTTTTGTCTGTCAGTTTGCAGATCATAGGTTGTACTGAAGTTCAGTTTCATATCCATACCTTCGAATAATGGCATCCAAAACCTAGAAGTAAATTTAGCATCACGATCTATGATCACTATCTTTTGTATACCATGTAGCCTGAAAATTTCTTTCATAAATATGTCAGCAATGTTGACCGATTTATAAGTTGACTTTACAAGTATGAAATGAGTTGCTTTACTTAGTTTATCCATTACAACCATAATGGAATCATTATGCTTTTTAGTTCTAGGTAACCCTGTAATAAAATCCATAGTTATAGTTTCTCATTTCCACTTTGGTATAGGTATAGACTGCAATAATCCAGCTAGGTGTTGATGAATGGCCTCAACTTGTTGACAAGTGAAACATCGGGCCACATACTAGGCTACTTCTCTTTTCATATTTGGCCAATAAAAATCTTTCTTTAAAGTGATTATAATTTTTTGATACCCAGGGTGTCCTGCATACGGATTATCATGCAATTTTTTAAAAACGACCTACTTTAAATTGTAATTATTAGGCACATAAATTTGATTTTTGAAACGTAGAAAACCCTCTGCATCAGTCTGATATAGACTCTATTTTGTTTCAAAATTTTCCTAATTACAATTTTCCACCCACTTCCTATATTGTTCATCATCAATTGATACTTATTTTAACAAGGTTTTAAATTCAGGTTCATAATTGCTAATCAACACTGAATGCGTGTTATGTTGTTGTCGGCTTAATGTATCTGCTACTATATATTCCTTTCATTTTATGTGTTTGATCTCAAAATCATACTAACTCGGGACTGCTAGCCATCTGGCTTGGAGACCATTCAATGTTTTTTTATCAAATAAATACTTTAACCCAATATTCTCTGTTAGTAACAGAAATTTATTTCCTATCAAATAATGCTACCAAATCGTAAGGGCATGACTGATATATGCCAATTCCAAATCATGTACTACATAGTTTTTCTCATGTTCCTTTAGTTTCTGTGATTCGTAATAGATTACATGATTTTCTTGAGTTAAAACCCGTCATAATCATTATTTACTTGCATGAGTGCATACCACAAAATACTTGTTGGAATATATTAAACCCACTTATAACTTAGGATAAAATAATTAATCATTGCTTGATTAATTATTCACGCACTAGCTTAATTAGTTGGCATCCACTTGCACCTTAAAGTCAACACATGCCATCTATATCCGAGGAATTCTTTATCTCTGATTCTGGGTTGATCTTGACCACTTTTTGGCCATCTAGAATTAGTATACAACAATTTACAACAGATTTTTCTTTATTCAGCTTTCCCATCTTTTCTGTGGATAAGGTTAAGCTAGTCAACTAGGAAAATGGGTCCCTTTGTTTCCAACCCATCATTCATAACTTTCTCTCCATTTTATAGGATTAGCATGGTTTTCCATCTCCCTTGACAACTCACTCATGCTTTTTCCAATTCATGAGGTCCTTGCTATATTTGGGAAGTACTTTAGCCACCTATGGGGGTTTGCTATATTTTGGTAAGTCATCATTTTTTAGATTTATGAGTTGTCTCCATACAACTCAATTTTCCTATGAGGGATGTACTATTTATGTACACTATTATTCATCATTATTCAATGGAAGGATACACACCAATATTCATCTCTTCATTCATGTGATTCAATCTCTTTTCTTCTCTCTATTTTTCATGTGTATGCTTGTGAGAATTCTTAGTAGCAAGATCTATTTCCTGTGCTTCTTTGTAGCATCATTTCTCATAGCATTGATCTGTTATTTCTACATGGTATTAGAGCTACAGGGAAAACAACCTTGCAATCTTCTACATGGTATCATATTATTTCTACATGGTATTAGAGCTACAGGGAGAAAAACCTTGCAATATTCTACATGGTATCAGATTTTTTCTACATGGTATCAGAGCAGCAAGTTTGATCAAGTTCTACAGAGTTGAGGAGTGCATCCAATCTCCTATCCATCTCTGAAGAAGAGATTGTCTAGCTTACAACATTTTCTCCTAGTTTTGTTTTGCAGGTTGTAGATAGTTTCTTCTTGAGCACATCAATTTAGCAATATGAATTCTCCTTCATCATTAATTCTTACTCTCAACTACCACGAATGGAAAGCCAAAATTGGAATTCTATTGCATAGGAGAGGATTATACAGAGTTACTCTAGCTTTGGAGAATGAGCCCAATGTTGTGATTGAGAAAGCTAAGTGGCATAATAGGTTGGTTGAAGCCTATGGATTTATTTTCCTCTCTATTTCTCCTGATCTACTCTTTCATATAGATGGTTTGACCACTCCAAACCAAGTATGGAATCAATTGGAGTCTCTCTTTGGAGTTCAAGATGAGCTAAGAGTGCATCAATTGGAGATTCAGTTATTCTCACTGAGTCCAAGCAATTTCGAATCTATTGAGGGTTTCTTCACCACGTGAAATTCACTTGTTATAATACTCAAGAAATGTGGGATTGAGAAAGAAGATGATAAATTAATCCTTTTCATTCTTTCAAAATTGGGTCCTGATTACTAAGTTTTTTTGTCTACTTTTTATGCTGCTAGGCTTGTTGTTCCTAAGTGGAAAATGCCTTCTTTAAATTATTTTCTTGATTCACTAACAAAGGAGAAAGATAAATTGATCCATATGGGTGTCCTTAATTATTCCAAGGGAAATTATCATTCTCTCTTGGTTCAAGGAAACAAGAATGTCAAATCAAAAGAGATGAAAATTGTGAAGAAGCCAAAGTCAGAAATTGAAGATGATAGTTCGAATCCTACTGATGAAGATTCAGTAAAGAAGGGTAAGAATAAAGGGAGAAAATCCAAGTGTTCTTATTGCAGAAAGGGTTTTCATTCAGTGAATAATTTTTTCAAGAAGAATATGGACATCATGTCTTAGCTTCTTGAGAAGCACAAGATCAAAGTTCTAGATGAACTAAAAAAGCATGTGCATTCCTCAAAACAATGTCATAGTGTGCAGTTCCAAAGTGATATAGCTTATTATTTGAGTGATAGAGTTCTATAATTTTCTCATGTATCTTATATATATTTATTCTCTGATATATCATAATCATAAATATCATATCCTTTATTTGATAATCCTCCTCTTAGTCTACTAGATTCATCTCCCAAAGATTGTCATTTTTCACTAGATATTGACTTGTCTTTGAGCAACTCTTCCTCACAAGATTGTATATCTGATTTAGAATGTTGTTTACATGATATAATACCACCATCCATATCATCTACCATACCTCTGAATAATGCTAAGACTATACAAATCCCAAGTTCACTAGTTGATTCCTCATTGCTCTCTTATGTAGTGTTACTTACCTTACATGGTTTGAAGTCTTTCCTATATTTTAGTGGTTGGTTATCCATGAACTTAGTCATATTTGGACTGATATTAAACATGTTTGGATATGTTCTAAACACTTATGGTTCATATCTCATGTCCATCCATCATTCATATTTTTACACCTATCAATTACTCATAGTTTTCCTAGTCTAGCCCTATATCCTCGTGGAGTCATTGAATCCTTTGTATTTGCTGGTACATATGTAATGTTTCTGATATATAAGATTTTTATCAGCCTCATATCAGATCTGGAAAGGTTCTACATCAGATTGGAAGATTGACATGTGATTCACATCACAATTTTGCAGCTATTCAGGGAATTGAGTGTGTGATAAATTGTCTTAATTTTTGTACTCTTTGGGAAAGAGTACGCATAGATCTATTTTCCATTTCTGATTGTTTTTTAAGATCATATTTTGACATAATAAATAAGCATTCATATAATGCTCCTACTTCATTAGTTGATGAGATACAAGGATTCTCTCATCTTCCTTCTTGCAGGTTCTACACTCTAGCGCATGATCATGGAGTTCATGATTTCTTCAACAAGTCATCCATCCAGAAGTAGTTCATTCAACTCAATGAAGTGAATATAACGATATGTTGAAGAAATATTATTTCAAATTTTGTTCATTTTCCTTTCTTGAGGGAGGATTTTCCCCATGTGGTTTTGCCTCTTTCCTCACTTTTCTGGACATGAATAATTGTTAAAGGGTGACCATATCCTTGTTGTTGGGACCTATATGCATCCATATGCATCTATATTTTTGACATACCATCATAAATTAATACTTATAGGGGGGTTTGGAATATATTAAACCCACTCATAACTTAGGATAAAATAATTAATCATTATTTGATTAATTATTCACCTACTAGCTTAATTAGTTGGCATCCACTTGCACCTTAAATTCAATACATGTCATCTATATCCCAGAAATTTTTTATTTCTGATTTTGGGTTGATCTTGACCAATTTTTTTCCATCCAGAATTAGTATACAAATTTTTACAACAGATTCTACTTTATTCAGCTTTTCCATGTTTTCTATGGATAAGGTAAAGCTAGTCAACTAGGAAACTAGGTCCCTTTGTTTCCAACCCATCATTCATGAATTTCTCTCCATTTTCTAGGATTATCATGGTTTTCCATCTCCCTCGAAAACTCACTCATGATTTTGCAAATTTGTGAGGTCCCTGATATATTTGGGAAGTGCTTTAGCCACCTCTGGGGGTTTGCTATATTTTGGTAAGTCAACCTTTTTAAGATTTCTAAGTTGTCTCCATACAAATAGATTTTACTATGAGGGATGTACTATTTATGTACACTATTGTTCATCATTATTCAATGGAATGATACACACCAATAGTTATCTCTTCATTCATGTGATTCATTGTATTTTATTCTCTATATTTTTCATGTGTATGCTTGTGAGAATTCTTAGTGCCAAGATTTATTTCTTGTGCTTCCTAGAATTATTGTTCATGGCATTTATCTATTCTTTCTACAATCCTTACTTGTATCAACAGTTTTTAATACTGGTGTTGTTGTTAGTAATTGTTTTAGTTACTCAAAACTATCCTGACATTGTTGATTCCAGATAAATCAAACACTTTTATTTTGCAAGGTGGTTATAGGGTGAGCTATTTTAGAAGAATTTTCTATGAATCTATGGTAGTATCATCTTAATCCCATAAATAATATTATATCATGTACATCTTTTGGTGAAGGCCACTCCAATATATCCTTGATTTTAGTAGGATCAACTACTATCCCCTTCTTCGAGATAACATGCCCTAAATACCGCACATCTCTTTTATAGAAATAACATATACTCAATTTTGCATATAACTGGTGTTCTTTTATATTTTCCAAAACCTTCCTTAGGTTTTCTTCATGGTTTGCCTCATTTCTAGAATATACTAGAATATCATCAATAAATACCAACACAAATTTATCCAAAAATTTACTTAACACATTATTCATCATATTCATAAATGTTGCAGTAGCATTTGTCAAACCGAATGACATTACCAAAAATTCATAATGTCCATATCTTGTTCGAAATGCAATTTTATGGATGTCCTCATCTTTAACCCGTACCTGATAGTACCCCGATGTGGGATCATTTTTTGAAAATATTTTTTCTCAACCAATATGATCAAACAGATAATTTATCTTTGGTAAAGGATGTTTATTTTTAACTGTCATATTATTTAATTGTTGGTAATCTATGCACATTTTGAATGTTCCATCCTTATTTTTAAAAAACAACATGGGTGCTCCCCACGGTGATACACTAGGTCGACTATATTCCTTGTCCATTAATTCTTGTATCTGCATTCTTAAGTCTGTTTGTTCTGGAATATTCATATGATAAGGAGATCGTGATACCGGTGCTAAGCCTAGCATTAAATATATGGTAAACTATAAATCTAGTTTACGTGGTAATCCCGGTATTTCCCTAGGAAATACATCATGAAATTCCTTCAAAATATGAAATTGTTCCATTAATGTTCTTGACTTTTCAGGTTCAATTTCTTTAAATTTGATAGCATAAAGCTCACACCCTTTTCTAATCCATTTTTTAGTTGTACTGCATAAATTTGTCTTGTAGTTATAGGTCTGTAAATTCTCTTGATCTTATGATATTTACATTCTTCATCCATGTAGTCAAAACTTTTATGTAAACAATCGATAATAACTTTATGAGATTTGAACCAATCCATACCTATCAAAATATCATACGATCCTAAAGGAAGTATATTTAGATTGACTGTGGTATCCATGCCATTTAAACTTAATATGTAGTCCTTAATTAATTCTGTAACCTTCTTTTTCATTCTCGTTGCCATTTGTACTAACCATGCATTTTTTTGCTTTTCTTTACTAAGTCTACATTTTTAAGTACTCTTGGTGCAATGTAACTTAAACTAAATCCTGAATCAATAAGAATGGAAACAATTGTATTCGAAATTTTACCTTCTACTTCTAACATAGTGGATTGATGGTGTTCCTTCCTGTCCTCCAAAGATGCATTAATTCTAGGTATATTCTGAGAAATACCATTGGTAGTAGAATCTTTGTGTACCATACTTATAGGAGTCATTTTCTTGTTGGTATTATAAGGACAATTCTTGTACATATAAGGTCCATTACAACCCCAATATTTAACCTATTTTGTAGTGTTATTCCACCCACCATGGGAAGTTCCAGTACCCTTTATACCACTACTAGTACTTGTACCTAGTTTATTGTAATTGTTATCAGTATGACTTCTTTTTATTTTCCTAAAAGGATAAGATTTAAATCCCTTTTTACGCGGATCCATATTCTCATTTTTTTTCCAACTTCTAGTTGCTTCTGATCTTGGTTTGAACAAATGGTAACACAATTTGGATTTTCTAATTCCCTCATCCATGGTCTTAGGAATTTCAAACTCAATATTTTCCTTATATGTTGAGGGAAAGCGGTTGATAAACCTATAAAACTTAGCTTTTTCATCCCTCAAAAAAGGTACATAGCGTTGTAAATTTACAAACTTGGTTACAAATTCTTCCATGGTTAACATTCCTAGTCTAAAGATCATTGAATTATTTGGATTACTCATCATAATACCATTATGACATATATTTATTTTTAAACAAATTTTTAAAAAATTTCTAACTCAAATCTTTACTATGTATGGTATGTACACTTTTGTCCTCCTTCCACCACAGGGCATCTTTTCTGCTCAACTGAAATATTGCTAAGCGTTCTCTCAAACTGTTATCATATCTATATAACTGAAAATACCTTTTAATATTGAGTAACCAAGCTTCATTTTTCTCTTCCGATTCTCCATCAAATGTCGTTAGTCTTAACTTTTTAAATTCTCCTTGCATCTTTACAAGATGTTATTTTTGTTTTTCAAATTTTATATCCTTATCTTTCTTTAGTTCATGTATGATCATAGGGATGTTTTATGTAGTTTATTCACTATTATCACCTTGTATTGCACCTTTCCTTTTTTAACAGTACTACAAGAGTTTTGACCATTATTATTTTGTGGCTCTATCAAACTTTTGAGAATAAGTTCATTTATCTTTTCTTGATCTGATTTAGCATTCATTAATTTAAGGTTATTTGCCTTAAGACTTTCCATATTTGCTTTCAAAATCCTAATCGTATCCAACATCTCTGAATGCGTATCCGTATTACATTTTTCTCCAAGTTCCACAAAGAAACTTGCATTCTCTAAAGTTGGCATATCTTTTGGTACCTCTTCTTTTCCCATAACCCGTTCAGGTTCTACCATTTTTCTGTTTGCGTGTAATAATAGTTATTCTTTTGTTATTTATAGATCTTTATAATCGGTATTCTCAAGTGTATTATACATATTAACTACAAAGTGTCACAAAAGGTCACAGTTTTGTAAACTTGCTCTGATACCATTTTGTAACAAACCAGAATTAGTACTCAAAATTTACCATTAATAAAATAAATAAATAAAGTAATTACCCATTGTTGGTCCTAACCTTAAAAGCTTACTATTTGTTCCAACCCTTTGCTTGAGAACTTAATCCCTTTCTTAAAGAAATGTTTTTCCTGAACTTTAAGATGTTATTTGTAAAAAGACTCCTTCAGAGCAAGTCTCAAAGAAAATACCTAAGTTTAACTATAAACCTTACATATCCCATTGGCTAACCTCACTTTTTAAATGCAAGTGTCTTCTATACCCTAGAACTATACTAAAGATACCTCCTCCAATGTAATTGATCCAACAAGGTAAAGGGGTTACTATCACAACCAAACACTATAGCCAATGTTGGCCATAAGAAATTTAAGTGATCTCTATATTATTTCAGATATGACGTGGAATACAGTTGTAAAGAAACATTGGGTTGATTTTAACATGTATTTCGTAAATCATTCACCTCTGTAAAATGATGAGTTATTCAATATTTTGGCCGTGAATCGGCTCTGCTACAGTTTTGTTGAAGACAATAAACACAGTGTAATTCCGACTATTACTGTGTTACTGCTTTGGCTTGTGTTCTTAACTGACTGGGTCGTAGCTATTCCTTATGGAGCTGGTTACAATACTGATAATTTGATAATAGCAATGAGTTTACGCTATCTGGGGTTGTCCTTATTGTCAAAACCCAATGTCTCTTCCATTTCGCAGGTAAATATTTCATCAGAAGATTATCAAATAAATGCTATTCATCAATTAATATTTATGCCACCACTGACATTTCTTCAAATCTTTGTTTGCAGGCTTGGCCCTCTGGATATTGCTTGTTTTCAAAGGTAAGTGTTATATTTAAACTTTGGTTATTTTCCCTTTGTTGTTTCGATGGAGTTGTAAGTTGGGTTCTACAGTCGTTTTAAAACTACATGCGTAGTTGATGTTGGATTCTTTGCCTAGTCATTTCTTATTTGGTTTGGTCCTTGGAAATATTTCTAGATGGGGTTTAAGTTCTTAAGCCATACATGTGTTACATTCATGGTAATCTCCAGAATGCTTATTTAAATGTTTAAGGCCTCTCGACGCCATACAGTTTTTGGATTTTTTTTTTTTAAAAGAAAACCAAAATACATTATGCACTATGTTATAAAATCCATTAAGGTTTTAAGTTGGGTATTTAAGAATTAATTAAAGATTTAAAAAGTATTTCTAGTTCCTTTGTTACTCTATTCTTATTTTAAAAATAGTTTCTTTCAATTGTTATGATTTATATTTCCCGTATCGTGAATGGTCTCAACTTTGGTGGATTTAGGATTTACAACTGCAGAATATTTTATTAGGGATTGTATTGATATTTTTGTTAAACTATGTCTATATTCTATATTCCTTTTTGCCACATAAAAAATTACGGATTTGTATTTATTTATTTCAATCAACATCACAATATAAGAATTTTTAATACGAACTAGGTTTCATTTCTTTGTTGAATTAGAACCTAATTATCTGTTTCAATCTCCATAGTGTTTTCTAGGGTTGACTACCAACTTTCTTGATATTAAAATCTTACTGTTTACTCTCTCTTTATTATGCCGGTATCAATGGTAAGTAGTTAATTTTGAGAGTACAAAAGAGATATCCCAAAGAATATTTTGTAACTATAAATATAATGCGAGTTAACCTAGGAAATATTTATTTTTATTTCATAAACATGAATAAAGTAAGAATAAAAGCTTACAGAAAAATAAACTACAATCGACAATTGTATACATATATAAATAAAATAATAATAAAAAGAATAATAAGAGTGAAACTGTAAATAAAGCAGTGAAGAAATAACCCAGTTCACGACTGTTTAAAAAAATATAAACTGAACAATATCAAGAATATTTCTAGGGTTTTTAACTGTAAAACAAGAGTTTGTTTAAAGGTACATATCTATAAAATATGGAAATGGTAATATCAACAGCCACACACCACCCTACGACTAGAACCTTGTAATAAACAAGCTTTTTTGGCTTCACCCCCTTTCCCATACCCTCAGGTTTAAATTAGTTCTCATGCACCTTCAAGTTTCCACCAATATCTAAAAGGAGTAAATTGTTCAGAACCTAGCATTCTCTTATGCTTCACGGGAATTTCTAATACAAATCCTAACACCTACAAGATGTTCACCGGTAGCTATGTGTTATTTCATGTTTCCATTCTATAGATCCTATACTCATGGTGATCATTGGCAGCTCTATCTATTATTTCTCTTTTTCCTCATACTTCCTTCTACATGCCTCTTTCCTTGCCTAGGAATTTTTATAGAAAAATAACCAACTCCTTTTAGTACTAACCACTTGTCTCCGTAGAGAATGTTGAAGATTTGATAACTGTTTTTAAACCCAAGTTTCTGTCAATTAATTGTGTAGCTATTGAAACTCCCAAATTAAATTATATTCATATAAAATTTAATTCACTTGTTTCATTAGAAGTAAATAACAATGACATATCAAAAGTAACTAAAGGATATTACAATTTGTGTCCCATCCAACCTAATATACCTTAGGGATGGTTATTCTTGCATCCATGACAACCCATAATAACAAGTTTATAACAAAACAGCATTGTTTTTATTAACAAAGGTAAAACAAGATAGTTTATAAATATATATCTTAGTGATATATTGCATTAAGTATCTCCAATGTCCAATAAGTAGATACTAATAAGGGAATGTAACAAGGGCACATATGAACACATCTTGAATCCTGAGGAAACAGGATTTCTGAGAAATCTTGCAAGGGCTCAGCCGCGCAAGTTTGAGCATAAGGAGTGTGCCCGGGGGGGATGCAAATCCACTGGTCTGGGATCATGGACTGGAAGGCTCCATGGGGCCATTTTCCTAATGTTGAGGAAGATGGAAAAGAGGACGAGAAGAGGGATGGAGACGGGAAGGGCAGAAGATCAAGCCTAGGAGGGTTCCTTCCAAACATCCTCTCTATACCAGCCATCCAGATAAAATCCGAGAAGGTGAGAGGCAAGATTGAGTTATGAAAGGAGATGACCCTCATCGGGAAACTTGTGGTGGTATGTCCCAAGGAGAAGGATCTGTTTCGATGGATCAAGACTGTATTGAACCCTAAAGGACATTATGACCTGCATCTAGAATCTAAGGGTTTCTTCACAAGCATTTTTCTTAACCAAGAAGATAGGGACAGGGTCCTAGAGGGAGGTCCATATTTCTTTTTTTCTGTTGGGTTACACCTCCATCCCTGGAAAGAGCGATTCAATATAGAAACAGAAGATATGACGGTTTCTCCGGTATGGATCCATCTGTTCTCTTTACCTTGCGAGTGTTGGCATCTGGAAACCCTGAAGGACATTGATAATACCCTAGGGGAATTTGTCAAGGTGGCTAAGCAAACCAAACTCGAAAGATATACGGCTTTTTCCTGCATTTGTGTTTACATGGATTTATAAAAACAAATCCAAGAGGAAATAAGCCTAAATTGGGAGGATGAAGAATGGATCAAACCCATCGACTATGATCATGTTCCGTTTCAATGCCAGCTATGTCATGAATATGGACACCTGAGGAGGGATTGTCCAAAGACATCCCAACATCCAGCTAACCTCGGCCAGGGTCAAGGAGACAAGGTAGATGGGGAAGGGTTTGCACAAGTCAAGAATAGGAGAAGAAGCCAGGCAGGAGGTCCCCCAAAATCATGGAAGGAGCTCGTGGAAAAAATATCTAGATCCAATAATCCCTTTGAGATCCTAGGAGAGGAGGGGGTTGAGAGGGGGATCCTGAGGAAAAGGGAAAATCAGGGCATCAAGCCAGAAAATCCAAGGAAGAAGACGGGGAATGGGAGCAGCAAACCTCGATGGAAGTAATCGATGAGGACGAGACAGAGGAAACGAAGTTGGGGGAGTTGGATCTAGATGCAATCGAGACAGAATGTAAAAAGAACAGATAAGGTTATGTCTCACGACGACAAATAGAGCTTCTCCAAGAGGCCATTATCAAAAAGCAAGTGCACCATAACATAGGGATTAATCCAAAACTGCAAAAAGGTAGTAAGAGGAAATCTTCGGAGGAAGAGATGCGAAGGGGAAGGAAAACAAAAAAGCTACGCATAGTGGAGGTAGGTGTAAAACTCATCGAATCAGATCAGTACCCCACAATCAAGGCGGCCTTCTCTGAAGTAAACAAAGTTTGTTAATGAAGATAATGTCTGGAATATTAGGGGGTGCAATCACCCCAGGAAGTGGAAGACTCTAGATATGAATATCAGGTAAGAGAGACCAAATATTCTTGTCCTTCAAGAAACAAAATGCAATACTAAATGGATGGTAAAATTGAGGGAGAATATTTGGAAAGGTATCCGGATCCTATCACAACCAAATGTGTTCGATCTCACATATTCGTGGGCTAATCTATTCTCTCTAATAGCAGACTTTTAGTTACTGGATACAAGAATTAAGGGATCGCTGATGAATGCCTATGGACCTAGTGCTTTTCCCCAAAAACAGGTTTTTCTGGATTTCTTAAGCTGGATTCATGGCCTAACAGGGGCAGGAAATTGGGTAATAGGAGGGTACTTTAATCCTATTTCCAATCTTTAGGAGAAGAAGGGGGGCAGACATTTTCTAGACAAGTATCAAGAGGCCTTCTACAATTTCTTGACCCATATCCCTATAATTGATGTGGAGACTGGGAATGGGTGGTTCACATGGAACAATAAATGGGGGGGGAGCACCTTGTAGCCACCAGTCTTGATAGATTTCTAGTTTCTGAAAATACAATGTATGGCACTGGAGAGATAATGGCCAACATTCTTCCTATGACAGGCTTGGACCACTAGCCCATATGCCTCAATTAGGACTGGCCGAACACAATCTTGAGAAACCTTTCATATTTGAGCAATTTTGGTTGGAGCATAAGGACTTTAAGGATCTTGTTTCCTAGTTGTGGTAGGAACTGGTCCCCCCTCCGGGTACCGTGATGTACTACTTCCAACAAAAACTTAAGGCCCTTAAGGCCAAGGTCTGCACATGGAATAGGGGGGAGTTTGAGAATATTTTTTAGGATAAAAAACGGTTGATAAGTGATATTGAGCTTATCAATAAGAAGGGTATGGAAGATGGGTGGGATGAGGACATGAAGGTAAAAGAGAGATACCTCTCGTGAAAGTTGGAGACCAGAGAAAGGTAGGAAGGAATATTTTGGAAACAAAATTCAAGGGTAAAATGGATGCAGGAGGGGGAAAGGAACACTAAGTTCTTCCAAAACTCGGTCCTCCAAAACAAAAACAGTTCAAAAATCCACAAAATTAAAAGAGCGAATGGAATTTTAGTGGAGACTACAAGCAAGATAGAGGAGGATCTTACCCAGCATTTTTTCGATATCCTCAATGAGGATGGAGGAGATAGAGGTAGATCCATATCCAGAATAATTGGGATAATACCTAAGACCGTATCTAGCAAGATCAATGAAATGATAATTAAGCAAGTCACTATGCAAGAGGTAGAGGAAGTGGTTCATCAGATGGCACTGGGGAAGGCCCTAGGACCAGACGGCTTCACTTCGAACTTCTTTCACCACTTCTGGTATTTGGTTAAGGAGGAGGTCTTAGATATTGTTGAAGAATCCAGAAGTAAGA
Organism: Pseudotsuga menziesii; assembly: GCA_001517045.1. Classification (NCBI taxonomy): domain Eukaryota; kingdom Viridiplantae; phylum Streptophyta; class Pinopsida; order Pinales; family Pinaceae; genus Pseudotsuga; species Pseudotsuga menziesii. The sequence goes on from LPNX010622384.1 coordinate 750,065, forward strand.
GGGGAGTCCTTAAAGATTTCAATGCAACCTTTCTTACCTTAATTCCTAAATAGGTAGGAGCAGACAACCCTGACAAGTTTAGACCAATAGCCCTATGCAATGTGATTTAAAAAACTATATCTAAGGTGATCGTGAATCACCTGAAACCTCTCCTCCCCAAACTAATCAGCCCTGAACAATCAAGGTTCGTGGAAGGGAGGCAGATTCTAGATGGAGTCATCCTAGTCCATGAGGTGATTCACTCCCTCAAAAGCACCTGTAGGCCAAGCATGATGATCAAACTTGACATTGTGAAAGCTTATGACAAACTGAGTTGGAAGTACATGGTTAAGATGCTGGACACCTTTGGGTTTGGTCATGAGTGGGTGGAGTGGGTCATGAGCTTGGTAACTACTCATTTCTTTAATATCCTCCTGAATGGAACTCCAACTAAAGTGATTCAACTCTCCAGGGGTATTCGACAAGGTGACCCTCAGTCCCCATTCCTCTTTATTCTGATGGTTTAAGGGCTAAGTCGTCTTATCTAGAGTCAAGTGGGGAGTGGGGAGTTACGGGGTCTCAAATTCCATGAAGGAATGGACCACCAGACACACTAGCAGTTTGTGGAAGACACAATGCTTATGTGGCACCCTTCAGTCCAAAAAGCTCGAGGCTTCAAGAAGAGCCTAAACCTCTTTGCTAAGGCCTCGAGTCTGGGAGTCAATGCAAATAAATCCTAGGTCTTTTTCATGAACACTGCTCCCATATTCCAAAGGAATATTGTCCAGATTCTTGGTTTCTCCAGAGGGGTGATGCCTTCAAAATACTTGGGAATCCCACTAGCGATGGGGAAGTTGAAAAAATCCTTGTGGCAGGAACTCCTAGACAGAATGAAACATAGGCTATATAGCTATGTTCTCCAACCATTAAATCTCCCTAGCATATTGGTTCTTGTGAAATAAATCCTACATTCCATGCCAATCTATCTCTTCTCGGTCCTTTCAGCTCCAAAATCTGTTCTCGATGAGATAAGAAGTTTGCATAGGAACTTCCTATGGGGTGGAGGGGAAGTGAAGGATAAATTCTCTCTGGTGAGATGGGAAGGTATATGGTGACCCAAGCAGAAGGGGGGTTTAGGTCTTCTGAACCCTGAGGTTATGGTGGAGGATTGTGCAGGAACACTGCTTCTAGGAGATAAGGGATGGGGAGAGTGCAAAGTTTTTGGAGGACTCCAAGAACCAACTACCCAAGGTGGAGGGACATATGAGAAAGAGGAATTGAGGAAGGCAGGGAAAAGGTGAGTCAATACTAGGGAAATCTAGGCTTAGATGGGTAGCGACATTGGAATTTTTAGGTAAGGAAGGATTCAATCAATGACAAAGATATCTGGTCCTTCTAGCTTCAAATGTGTTTCATCAGGGTTGGGGCAGAACCATACATCTTAAGATGGGGCTACTCTGACAAGGGCTCCTTCAACATTAAGGAAGCCTACAATATCAGGATAGGCATCCAAGAGGAGGAGGATGGGATATGGAGGAAGCTCCGGGACACTAATCTGTGGCCAAAGGTGTCAATATTTACTTGGTTGGTGGCTAAAGGTAGAATCCACATAGGAGAAAACCTTCGTCAGTGGGGGCTCCAGGGTCCTTCTCAGTGTGTGCTATGTCTTCAATACAAGGAAATCATGGGTCATATTTTGGACAACTTCCCTTTCACTATGACCATCTGGGATAAAGGGGATGTGGTTTTTAGGAGGAGCAACAGAAGGAGAGGGAAACCATCCCAAACACTGAATGATTGGCACATCAAGGCATTCAAGAACCATATCATTCGCACCCTATGGGAGGCATTCCTGGGGATGGAAATGTGGTTTATCTAGAAGGAAAGGAATGGTCAGATCTTTTGGGACAAACGGCATGATGCTGAAGAAGTTTGGAAGACCCTGAAATAAAACCTTTTGTCCACTATTTGGAGCATGCAGTGGAATGATCAGGATAAGATCATTCCAATAGAGGAAATCCATGTTGCAGACAACTGGGGTTTGGATATATCTCAGATGGATGGTCTTCAGAGAAGAGATAAGGTATGCAATCCATCAAGTCCGACTTCCTAGTCCCCTCTCCCATTTCAGGTCTTCAAGTTAAACTTTGATGGGGCCTCTAGAGGTAACCCTAGTCCTGCTGGTTATGGGGGAGTTTATCACGACTCAACAGGAAGGATTCTGTCCATTTACTTTGGCACCATTGGTACTGATACCAATAACTCAACCGAACTGGAAGGCCTGATACGGGGTTTCGAATGTCTGATTAGGGAAGGACGGCTACCTGCGATTATCTAAGAAGACTCTAACATTCTGATTCAGATGGCTAGGTTTCTTGCAAACCGGAGGACAAGTGAGAAAATATCATCCATCTGGTGCACTTGGAAAGTTGAATTGAGACCTTCCTCTCCCTGGTTTTTTAACACTCGGTCGTTTCCTTTTTCCACGTCCTTCGCGATGCCAACAAGGTGGATGACCTGTTAGCCAATGTTGGCATGGATGGATGTACAAGGTATCGGAGTGGCACACTAGAGGATTTCTAAATTGAATTTTTGGCCCCACAGTGTCACCAGTTGGCCTCATGTGATCATGACATAAGGCCATAGGTGGAAGCCCATGAGTAGGGGAACACGGATGACAACAGGGGGCAATAGATCGCACAAGAAAACCAAGAGCCATGCTATGTGGTTTGATGTGGTTAAAAGGAATAGCCTTCTTATTCTAAGCCCTCGATGTCCTGTCTGGATACAGACTCAAGAACGATGGGATGGGAAAGAAGGATACATATAAGTAAGGATATTTGGTGTCAAAATCTGAAAGGATGTCTGTTGCAGGCCTTGGTACGAAGGGAGTTGATGGTATGATTGGTATGATCGGAGCTGGGTACAAGGTAGTTTGGGACATGATGACCCTCACCTCCTTTTATTCAAGCCAGGATCTATCACCATTCATCTGTTTTTGAAGGGGTGTTTTAGTTATCCACTGCTTGGGGCTGACGTTAGTGAATGTTTAGACTCACGCTCATGGGACTGATGCAGTTCTTCAAGAGTTTTGTAAGGGAACTCTCGACAGATCCAGGCGCATGGCTCCCAAACACTCTCTAAGAAGTGACACGAGGCCGAGGGAGGCCTCTAGTGTCCAGGACATGAAGGGGAAGGGGCTCATGAGGAATAAGGGGGAGCAGAGACATGCCACAAGGGCCTAGATGCAAGCCCAGGAGGCTACATATTTATTTAAGGACCATGTCCCTTTGGCCATTTTCCTAGAAATTGAAAGGGTGGTCGAAAACCTATGGGAGGAGGTCAAGCTCATGCCTATTGAGGATATTCGTAGGGAAGTGGTGAACTGGGTTGTTGACCTAGGCTCCACGGTGGGTCAAGCAATGGGCTATGATCATTTTCTTATGTTATACTGGGTCAACATGAAATTGTTTACCCATTCTTCGGTAACCAAGGAGGTCAAACGTGAAGGTGACAAGGAGCTGGCTAAAGCATGGAAAGAGCATAATGGTGACTGTTGCATGATGCATAAGAAAATTGATTTTATTGCAGCTCATATGGGCATTACGTTTTACTTGGTGGGCGTGGTGCAGGAGGGGGCTACAAGTCCTCTAGAGATGGCGAATTGGCAGGTGGGGACTCCTGCTGGGGTTGGACAACTGGGAAACCCTGCCTCCAAGGCCATTGTTGCGCGCTCCAAGATGGGAACTTCTATTCAGGACCGAGTGTGATCTCAGTATTTATGTTGTGCATCTTTTTTTTTAGTATCTGGAAGATAGGAGTAACGGGATTCCTAGTACAATCGTCTTATACATGTATTTTGGGGGGGTTAGCAATAGAAGCAAGATACTTTTTTTTGTGGGAATGGGAAACCTATTTTAGTAATCAGTAGTGTTGAACCAGATGAGAGCTAGGAATTTTTTTTGAAGCTCTGTCAATTAAGCTGTCAAGAGACATATCAGACATGTAATTAAGCTTTGTTGAAGTAATATAATGTTTTATTTACAAAAAAAAAAAATTTCTCCAATGTCCTAACTATACAATGTCCTTCACATTGGTTGTTCCTTAATTCTAATCATAATCATTGTCTTTAAATTTTGAAAATTCACAGAAACTTGCATGTAATTCCATGAAGAATCATGGAAAGTTACATGAATTTCCATTTGAGAAAAACCATATTGGATATGTGATCTTGATGTCTCAACATTTTGGTGAATCCATTACATACTCTAATCCTCCTATATCAAGAATTTCCTTCTTTGTACAAAGAATTTCCTTTTCTACTCAAGTCTATGTAACAATTTGCACAAACCTTATCAAATTCAATAAAAACTAAATATGAATTGGTTTCAATGTTTCTTCATTCTCAATCAACTGAAGAGAGAGAGCCGAACCAAACAAATAACAAATATAGTTATAGAAAGCGAGGTACAAGAACATGAATCATATTTTAAAAATAAAGTTTGCCATCATTTTATATTAATAAATTAGAGGATAAAAGACACTCTCAAAATACCATTAACATCTTTCATATGTGAAAGAACTTGCATATTTAACGTTTTCACATGATGATATGGGGCAGGAACATATGATAGCATGCCCAATCTAAAATTCACAACGCAATAATAGCAGAAAAGAGAACAAGATATAGAATTATGAACAAAAATACAGAAACACTTACAAAATGGAACATCTCAACATAGGACAGAAAAAGAAACATTTAATATTTGTCATTACATCGTCATTCAAATTTCATAATGCAATAGGAAACATTTAACATTTCATAGAAACATTTAATAAAAGAAGACCCTAGGCAAATGAAATTGAGATTGATATGGTGAAAATTTCAACAACTCTTGATACTTTATCTTTTGATTCATAAAATATATACTTCAAAAATGAAAAATGAATGATACAATGCAATTGAGATTGATATGGTGAAATTTGCTGAAACTTGGCCATTTTACAAAACTAAATGAGTAGATACATGAAAACTGAATATCATATAAAACATTTATACATAAACACAAGACTTTCTCGTCTGAAATTACTTATTATATATATGAACGTCAAGCTACCATTTTTGTATATATTTACCATTTATGAAGCTTTGCCGATATTCAAGCCTTGAAAACATCAACAGGCAATACAAAATTTGTTTCTATAGATGGAAAATTACATAAATAAACCTAAGCATGCTTGTTGCTTTGCTAGACTGAACTATGCACACATGTTGGTTCTAGAAATGTTTTTTTATAGCATGTAGAGCTCAGTTCCCTTTAGTGCACCATACAATTTTTTTATGATCATGAAAAAAAAAATTATAGTATGTAGAGGTCAGTGCTCTTTAGTGCACCATACAATTTTTTTTCAAAATGGTTGAAAAACGAAAGAGTTATGGACAAAACATTAATAGTATGATTTTTGAGTTAAGGAATCATGACAGAAGAAAAATATAAGAAAACTAGCAAAAAATAATAATTTTTAAAAATTACATATTTTAAATCTGACTCTAAAATTTCATAAAAAATGATTATGTGCAGCATACTGTAATGAGGGGTAAAACAATCATATTGAGAAAAATGGTGAGATCCCTATTTAGCTATGGTTTAACATATTTCCATGCCACAAGTTTGGTTAACCCGAAGCTAAGTCCAAACTATATACATAGGAAGAATGATGACACCCAGACATGTGATAGGGCTTTGTCTTACTGCTAAGAAATGCAAGTGTGTTTCTTTTAAAATCAAATTTCATTTCTTTCCTACCTAAGTGCCATGAAAACCAAAACGTGTACACATTTTATCTCTACAAAATGCACACACATTTTGGTAAAAAAAAAATTACCTTAGGGGAAATGGGGGGAAGGGGGTTTGGGAGAGAGAAATAGATAGAGATTGAGGGTCGGGTGTAGGTATTTAGGGAGGATTAGGATAGCTAGTGGGAATAAGGTGTATGGTGTTTGGGTAGATAGAGACATGGGTGGGGGGAGTAAGTGGTAGGGGGAGGGTGATTAGGAGAGAGAGAGAGTGAGAGGGGTATGGGGAGGGGGAGTAGTATAGATAGAGAAAGAGAGGGGTGCGATTAGGGAAAGTAGGAGAGAGAAAGAGAGGGGAGGAGGATGTGGTTCTGGATAGAGAGATTAGGGGGTAGGGAGAGAGATGATGAGTTAGGGGTAATGAGAGAGAGAGAGAGGCGAGGGTGTCGAAGGGGAGATAGAGGGGTGTAGTTAGGTGTAAGTGGAGGAGTAAGGGAGAAAATGTAACACCCCAGTTTTGACCCTGTTTGCATTAAATATATATGATGTAAATATTGTAATTAATCATGGTGTGGAGCTCAAGGCATAGGCCCCATCATGGATTTAGTGTTCTATGTTTCGACAATTAAAATCAATTTCGATTGTTATCGTGCTAGTTGATGGCACAATATAATTTTCACATCATGTAAATATGAAATTAATAAAATATCCACAACTAGATATGTCAATGCAACATTAAAGAGATGGGGGCATTATTTCCTAAGGAAAAAGGGGGCGGGGGGTGTTTAACCTTGAGCCAATGAGGAGAAGCCAAGTGTCAAAAGGAGAACCCATCAGCTACCAACCACTTAGCTCTCCAAGGAATAGTTGGGCAATTATTGCAATAGGAAAAGGGGAGTATGGGCAGCCGTTAATTCTGGCAGGGCTGTCAAACTTTGACCCCATGCTTTCCCAAGGGAGATCTCTCACCTAGTTACTCTCACATGGAGGAAGGGAGCCGCATTCTTCACTCACAAAGGTAGTCGCAGCCCATTTTTCCTGACGTGGAAGAGAGAAACCACAATTTCACTCATGCGTAAGTATTTTTCTCTCATGCACGCGCACAACTGATTTTCCTCATGTAGGAATTCCATTTCGAGGAAGCAGTCCATTTTTACCATTCACTTTTTTGCATATTTCTGGAGTTTTCCCATGTCTGGGAAGTCGATTGGGCAAGGCTCAGTGGCTGGGAGTCTTCCATTACATTTTTGCTGTTGTTTCTCATCACCCAGTTGGGGAAATCCATTGCATTGATTGCCTGGCGAGTAGGAGAAGAGACCCATGATTTTCTTGGGTGTTGTTGAGTCCATTTTGGCCACGTTAGGGCCAAAACATACCTGGAAATTGAATTGTTGTTAGGGGGTTGTTTTCACCCATCTTGGCAATCCGTTTGTTTCCAAAAATGTTTTCCTCAACCCAGAATTTTCTTTTTGTTGTGTAGTGCAGCCATGTGTGGCTTGGCTAAGTAAGTCCAAGAATCCACTTGTTAGTGGGCTGGCTGTGTTTGGATGTGGTTATCGGCTTGACTGTGGGTGTTTGGCATTGTTGTGTGTAAATCTATGTCCCCTAGTTCCTTTTGGAAATCATGCCCAGCTTGGGGGTGGTAGTGATGCTCAGAGAGTAAGGATCACATTGGCCTATGGTTGGGTGGAACGTTGCAGCGACATAGCTGGTTGCAAGACAAGCTTATTTCAAGATAAGTATTCTTGTGTATTTTATCCCTGCAACTATATTTGTTATGAATTATCATGAACATGTTAAATGCTTGAACAGGATGAACATTGCATGTTTTATGAGTATGAACGACATGTATGTGAATGCTTGAATGTGTATGCCTCCACTGTAGATTGCATATTTTATACATTTGTGTATCTTTTTAAGCTTCTTACATTTTATATAATGTTCATGGGGCCAGTTTGCCCAGATTTCTAGAAGCATTAGTCGCATCCTCTCTATGGTAGAAGAGTGGGAACGTGACAGAAAAAGAGTGAGAAAAGGTGTTAGTCAGGGATGATTTTAAGAAACCATACTTATTTAAAAGTGTATAAATGTTGGCGAATATTACCGATTCTTAAAACTCCAACTAGAAAATGATTAGCGATATTTTTCAAAAAAGTATTTTAATTTCCAAGGATTTTATATTGTTTATATAATAATTTGGTGATTTTTAGGGTGAAAAAATTTTACCCCATCAAAATTGGGTGAAACGGGGCTTCAAAAAATGCAAAATGGTGAATCTTTTTTTAGAGAAAAACATGGAAAAATAGCCCACTGGGCTAAAATTCACCCCTAAAATTATCCCTGGTGTTAGTAAGGGTTAGGGGGGAGAAATAGGAGAGAGACAAAGATGAGGAAGGGAGTTAAAGGTATGGGGAGGACTAGGGGGTGAGAGAATGAGAGAGGTGTTTAGTAAGTGTTATGGATATGATAGAGAGAGAGAGAGAGAGGAGGGGTATTATTTGTATGAGTGTCACATGCCCCAATTTTGCAAAAAAACAATATTATCTTATTTGATTTTATTTAAAGACAATATGTTAAATTTTATGCTAAGTTGTAATTGATGACTCAGTAGAGTCAAGGATATTTAATGTAATTCTGAATATTTTAATTATAAATAAATAAAGGTGGATACAACAGCTTAGGAGAGCTGTTAAAAGAGTGTTTACTGGTCAAATTGGTGGAGGAGACTGGGTGGAGAGCAAACAGACATGTGGCAGCATCCTCAAACCACTTCCAACTGTTGCAGGTGGAAACCTCCCTACATTTTGGGTTATGATCCCCCAAGAAAGTGGGATTAGAGCAGGTGGCTCAATTAATGACAACTGACCCAAAAGACCTAGGCAATCTTTATAAAAATGCCCATTGAAGAGAACTGAGGCTACTCATTCTAGAGAAGTGATCATTCAGGTGAATATACTTCAGAGAAATTAAATGGCAAGGGAATTTGTGGAAAGAGTTTGAGGGGTTAACTGCTAAGTGATCTAGTGTAGTTTTTCAGCTTAAGGATCTTACTGCTGAGTGCAGAGTGATTACTGAGTCATTGAAATAGTCTATTGTTTGCTTGCTCCACCAGTTCTCAACCAAGGAGACCAGGAACAGGCTCGGGGGTCCTGAGGAAGCGTTGTTTGAGCGCTCTCCAGGAGTTTGGTAGGGAAGAATGGCCTCTTAACGCTATTGTTGTCCATCCTAATCAAGTTCTACATTCTTTGTTTTACTGTGTTGGATAGTTAAATGTGAGTTTGACTGTTAAATGAATGTGAAAATATTTAGCTGTAAAATGTTAGATTATTGAAGGAATGAATCTGAAATAGATGGAAAATAATTCTATCCTGTGTTTTTCCACATGTGGAAGGACCAGACCATACTCCAGTACAGACAGAGTATTTAAAGTAGATGAAGAAAATGATAACAAACTGAAATGAATAGATGTAATATGCATTTCATAATAGCAAAGTAATTTATTGCAATATGTAGGTTATTATCAAAAAGACCAATAACCCGGTTATCTATGTTCTTTGTTTATCTAAATATACTAATAATGAAATAGCAGTATTCCATTACAAGTAGAAGAATTATTATGTTAAGAGAATACCCTAGTAGATAAGATGTTATGTTTATACACAGTACATTATACTTCTTATTCAAATTAAAATATGCAGGAGGGTAAACAGTGTTATGTTGTTTACATATTCTCTTTATGTTTATTCAATAACTAGTTTCCTATGCAGTAAAAGAAATGTAGTTAAAACTACTTTGTTTACATTCAGTTCATTAAAGATATAACTACTATTCATATAGCTTATTTACTAATAATAATAACTAAACTAAGTCTAAAATTTACTAATAAGTAAGTTGTGTATTACTAAAGTATTTAAAATATAAAGAGAAAACTAAACTAAGTTGTAGAAGCTGAGTTCTGAGTATTTTCAACTAGTCAACTTCAGTAAATTAAACAATAAGAATATGATAATAACAAATTCATAAATGAAATACATATCTATGTAAGAACTGTTCTGTAATTACTAACAAGTTTATTCTTGCAAGAGTAACTACAGGGTCAAAACCCTTTATTAATTTCTTTGTTTCAATAAAAGAAAAACAGTTAAGCTATAATTCTATTATTTGGAACATTATCATTAAACAAATTGAACTATTGTAGACTGGTTACAATATTCATAACAAATATATATATATAGATGCAAATTTAAGAAATTTCATTATATACAGATAATAATATTAACTTAAACAATATTTGTTTTACAAGTAACAGAACCTACTTAAACAAATTAAAAAGAATTATTTAAAACAAGGGTTTCATTCAGGAAACCCTAGCTCGAAATTTCTGAGCCATTAAGTAAAAAAAATTATAATATGACTGAGTGACAGTCTTTAAGCCATTAACAATAATTTCTTACAAAATAAATAATAAATAGTAAATTAATATTACACAGTCGAATAGGGTAAAAACCCTAGGTACACAGAGTCACGATAATAGCTTTAAGATAAACTGAGTTTGAGCTCAAAGGAAAATCCTTATGTCTTAAAAACCCTGTGTATTTCTTGACAGGCCGAAAGGCTTTAAACATAAACAGTGTACAAAAACCAGCTCTGATCCGGTGCACCCATATCGTGACATGGGGTTTTAATAAATGAAACTAACAGACTTTATACCAAAACTTACAACAATGTAAAATCTTTTTTTAACACAAGAAGAGAGCATTACAAGTCACGTCATTGAGCCAGAGTCACCCTACTGAAAGCAAGGGTTTTAAATCAAAACTTATAAACTGAAGAACAACAACCCAAGACTGGGAAAGATCTGCCGTAACTTCTTCCAACTGCACACATTTTTTCCCCTAAGGTCTGAACAAGCAGGGAGAGCCATTTTGTAATTGGGGCTTACCCATAGGCTGAACGCCGATCCAATTGAGAAGTGGTTCCTTCCAAATGTTAAGGCGAACCATCACCTGCAAAATAGAAACCAAATTATATTTAAAAACTTGAATGTAGATTCGTAACTGTATTTTCTTTATAGCTTGCAACTTCTTAAGAACGATTTTTTACCTGGAGTGTTGATAACCGAGGTCAAGAAGAAGGCAGAGCAACACCACGAGCAATGCAACCCTTGTTTTCACCTGAGAAGAAGGCAGCTGGTTCAAATCACGAGCTACACCGACAACTGGAGCAAGAGCAAGCAGTGACAGTGGACACACTATGACTTCAACATTAAAACTATTGACTATGTAAACACTACCTTCACGCACAGTAGGGTTTGGTGGTAGGAATAAACTCAATCACGAGCTGTGAACAGCATGACTCTCATCCTAAATGACAGCAATTCAAAAAAATGCACAGATAGTGGACCTGGATGCGGAGCCCTCAATGGCTGTAGTGAACCCAATAATGCAGAGACCGAAACCCTTGCTGAACAATGAGGTTAGGCTTGCAAGGTAAGGCTTATAAGTCACGTATTCCATGGCAAGGAGAGTTCCATGTGCCCACAAGAAAATCAAGCCATGCGTGGGTCAAAGTTCTATAGTCACCTACGTTTCAAATAATTCCAATCATTTAAACTTGATTTCAATCAAAACGATGCATAAAATTATAGTGTATGCCATTATTTGGTCAACCCATAATTTACATATGTCATAATGTTTGATAACTCATCATTGGCGTTTGGGTAACAATGTTAAGTTAACATTAACCTAGCAAAAAGGTGATAACCTTTATAAACATTGGTAAATCCCGAATTCAACCATGCTTATAACAAATAGGTTTATAGAAGTATGCATATATCTAATCCAAACTCATTACTTACAAACCAACATTCGAATGGTTATATTTTATGAAATCAAAATGAGTTGGATAACATAGTAAAAGAATATATTCGTAAATTCTTTTACAATGTTCAATTTGGTTTAGATCTTCTTAGTCACTAGTTGTTTTTCAACATGTGAATTAATAGTAATTTGCCATGATTATTTATGGGAGTATTAATATTGTGTTTATACAAGATAACTCAAACTTAGCATAGGATAAATGTTGGTCATGAAGAAAATAGGATTTCCAGTCACAATCTTGACAATTTTTATGTAGAGGATACCTTATAAATTACAAGCGATGTTAAGCTGATAAATTTACCATATTGAGTCCTAATTGAAACAGAGCTGAAAAGTATACAACAGGCTTATGTTCTGAAAGACTTAGGTCTATTCTTATAATGATAAGCAACGTTTTAAAAATTAAAATAATAATAGCAATAAACTCTTATGTCAGAGAAAGAGTTATGATACAAAATCATGAGCTCTATTAAGAATTGGAAATCAATTAAAGTAAAGTTAGAAGGAAGTTTTATCTATCTTAAAGATCTATCTTTTAAGAGACAAACAGTAGGGTGACGTTAATAACCCTTACGACACAAAGATTAAGTAATATCATAATTGTGAATCAAGTAAAAGAAACATTACTTTACCTTGTAGGGCTTGAGTCTTCTAAGCAAACTTTTACTCTAGCAGTACTTTTAAGCTAAAAGAAATATATCTCGTTTAATGCCTTAATAAAATTTTAATGGGTCAAAATTTACCTATCAAGCCTGTAAAGATCCAGAAATCCAGATACGTTAGCAATCACTAAGTAAGCCCTAGCTAGAAAATGACTCCTCACCTACTTGACATTCAAACCATCAGTACAGCTAATTATTCAAATGCAAATTACTTACATTACATATCAAAATTAAAACAACCATAATCTATATGTATTAAAGTTAATGGTTACTTTTATTATTCTGTTTCATTTCTTCTATTAGCTGCTAGCAGTTATCTAACTGCAACTGTAAACATTTTATGTTATCTCAAAATTTTAAATTTTTGTGAAAATTTGGGGTTTTGACAATGAGAGAGAGAGAGAGAGATTGGGGGTAGGGAAGAATGTTAAGGGGTTGGGGGTGAGAGAGATGAGCAGGGGCTACGAGTAGGTGGAGGAGTAGAGGGGTGAGTGACTATGTGAGAGGGAGTCGAGGGGAAAATGGTTTGTGTGATTAGAGGCAGGGGGAAGTGGGGGGGTTTAGGGAGAGAAAGAGATATAGATATTGGTGTGAGGATGTCTAGAGGGGGGTATAGGTAGAGAAATATATAGAGATATAGGTGGGGGGAGGGGTAATGGTTTAGAGAGGATTAGGGAAGTTAGATACAAGGGGGGATTATAGGGTGGGGGGGAGAGAGAGAGAGAGAGAGAGATTAGGAGGCATGGTGTAGTAAGTGGTATAGGTAGCGAGATTAGGAGAGATAAAGAGAGAGTGGTTTAGGGGTAGGTAGAGTAATAGAGAGAGAGAGAGAGAGAGAGAGAGAGAGGTGGAGGAGGAGGGGGTGGTTATGGGTAGGTAAAGTAGGAGGGTGCTTAGGGGTTGTGAGAGTGTGTGAGACATAAAGGTTGTTAGGGGTTGGGGGGAAGAGAGATAGGTGGGGGTTAGGTGTAGGTGGAGGAGTAGGGGAGAGAAAAAACAAAAGAGGGGGTTAGTGAGGGCTAGGGAAAGAGGGGGGAGAGAGAGAGAATATAGAGGAGGAATAGAAGGGACAAAGAGATAGAGAGGGGATTAGTATTTGTGTGTATGAGTGTGTGTGTGTGTGTGAGAGAGAGAGAGAAAGAGAGATAAGAGGGGGTTAGTTGTATGGGGATGAGTAGGGTTCTGCATGTGTGTGTGTGTGTCAAAGAGAGGGGGAGGAGAAAGGGAGTGTTAAGGGATTGGAGGAGAGAGAGAGGGAGGGGCGGGGACAGTTTGGGTGATTAAGGTAGAAGGTACAAGGGGGGTTGGGGGAGATAAAGAGAGATATCAAGGTGGTGGGAGGGGGTAGATAAA
>LPNX010622384.1:772514-795963 GCA_001517045.1 Pseudotsuga menziesii
CCTTATTACACACCCCTAGAGTTGTAAAACAATATAGTTAGGTTGAAGAAAGGAGGGATGTTAAGGCGCAAAGACTAAGGGAGTGCTTGTTAATTCCCCCTAAGCCTTGAATGATCCCTAAGCCATGCAACTACCTTCTTAAATGCTCCAAAATTCTATTAGAGTAAAACGCGCACGTGTTTTATGTATCCAAAACACGCCCCCATTTTTGCTAACAATAACACATGTGTGTTTATCCTTTGTATAAACAGTAGTAGTCATTGTCCGAGAAACACTCTAAACATATTTTGGCAGGTTTGACAGTCCACGTGCAAATTCAGGTTACAGACAGTGCGTGAACATTATCTTCTTCATCATATTTTCACACAATCTTGTTTTGTGAATCAAGCATCTCCACCACAAGTTTCTAAGTTTTTCTTGGAGCATGGTATACATTGAGGAGCAAGAAAGAATCCATTAATTGAGCAAGGAGCCACATAGAGCATCTCCACCATTGCTTTTCTTGCAATTGAGGAACTAGCAAAGGCAACATTAACTTGGTCACTGTGGTGGAGTATGTAGACACAATTGAGCAAGAAAGAAACCAAGTTTGGAGAATTTCCCATTGAGGAGCACCATACAACATTTCTACCGTTGTTTTTCTTGCAATTGAGGAGCTAGCAAAGGGAATGTATTCTTGCCAATCTTCCCCCTCGCTCAAGAGTATGTAGACACAATTGCTCAAGATATTTACCAAGCTTGGAGAATTTCCCATTGAGGAGCACCATGGAGCATCTCTACCATTGTTTTTCTTGGAATTGAGGAGCTAGCAAAGGCAACATTCTTCCCAATCTTCCCCCTATCTTGAGTATCTAGACACAATTGAGAAAGAAAGAAACCAAGCCTGGGTAGTTTCCCATTGAGGAGCTAGCAAAGGAAGCCATATATATCATTGATCATTGTGGTCATGGGAAACTCACGCAATCGGGCAAGAAAATCAGCAAGGAAGCGGATACCCAATGAAATCCTTGAAGAAATTAGAGAGAAGAAAAGAAATGACATGACCAATCGAAGACGCTGTATGGACACTCAACCAATTCTGGTTGTTGAGGATGCCACAGTTCTTCCTACCAATCCACATCAAGAAAGACAAAAGCATTCACTCGAGGGGTCTTTGGTCACCATATCAGTAGAAGAACAAGCACTGCATGGCACTGATCAAGGAGTAAAACGTAGCTGCACATCAAGGCCACCTAAAACCTTTGTAGATTTAATTGAATGTGGGTATACAAGTGACGAAATTAGAGAGGCATTGAATGCTGAAGGTATGCTCGAAGAAGACAATGTTGTTCAGACCACTCAAGAGGATTTCCAATTGCCACCGTCCGACCGTCGGGAAGACACGGAAGGACATGAAGCTCATGTTCAAATGCCAGACCGACCAGGTGATATGGTACAGGGTGCAATTCCAACCTCCCTTAGCAAATTCACGCCGAAGAACTCCAAAATGTATACAAATCAATGAAAATCTCATTGGTTCGCTTGAAGGTACGCTATCTAAACGTAGTATTGCATATCAATCTCAACAGATACTTGTCAACTATTTTGATTCTAAATGTGATGGAGATAAATGTAGATTATTTATATCGTTGTTAAAATCTAGGTCTATGACTGTTGTTAGAAAAAACTTAAGGATAAAGATGATAAATACTTCTGAACCAAGTTGAAATGTTGTCAGAAGTTTGGTAGATGAATTTAGTAATATTGGAAAGAAATCTTGTTCAAAGGATCACAATGCAGCTTGCCTTGTGTTGTCACAATCAAGCGTGAACAAAAGCACCAGGGCCCTTTTCCTTCTTAATCCTACATTCAAAATTGTAGGATTGGATATCAAAGCACTCCGTAGGTATTGTTCTAGAAGGGAACAACTTAACACTAGTGAAACAGATGTCTGGTCCTTCGTTGGCAGGTTGCCATGCTCCGATATGAAGCTCATTGATGCGGTAAAGGGACTGGTGCAAGAGTTTTGGCGTGACAATAGTAGACCTTCATCCAACCAAAAAGATGTACTAAAATTAAGAATGGTTTCAAGGGATCGTGAGCCCCACATTAAACATTTTCTTGACATGACACAAACAAAATTATATGAGAGGTTTACGCATGAACATAATGAACTTAACTTGGGCCAAAGATCCTTTGAGAAATGCAAACTATGGTATGTTAAAATAAACACAACTCGTAATACATGTTGTTGTCGATATCACATTGAGTACGCTTATTATTATGACACATATATACATATATTGCGTGTTTTGCATAACACTCTCGTGCAGGAATGCTCAACTACATTGCCACCGACATCATCTAGAGAGTTTATCCACAGCATCTTGTGTATAAGGACAGAAGGTTGCACATTTTATCAAAGGCCTTGCGTAGATGGGACATGCCCAAGGTGTGGTGGAATGGAATTTTTGGACAAATGCATACATGTCACGAATGAGCATGAACTTGGGAGACATGAAGTGAAATTACAGTCATTCAAATATGTCACGTATAATATCGGTGGAGGGAATGAAAGGAAAAAAATACAATTGGTCACCTCTCAGGTTAGCAACGAGTTCCTGAATAGTATTTTTTCCTATTGATATCTATTGCTACTTCATATATGAAACAACCTATTGATATGTACATCTTTATTGTTGATCTACCAGGTACTGGTATGCAACTTCATGGAGGAATTCTTTGAAAAGACACAACAATATGTAAAGCATGTACATGTGGCTCGTTGGCAAGATGAGCAGTTTAGAGTGTGCAGAGATACATTTCCTATTGGAACTATATTATCAGTGGTCGATTTTGTGAAAAACTACACTCTTCAACCACAAAATGAGATTCAAAGTCAATATTATCACTCAGATTAGGTCAGCATAATGGTCCATATCACTATAGACATGGGGCAGATAGTACTGAAGAGAACATGGTTATATTGAAGGAGAATCACTTTTACATAAGTGATGACAAGTGTCATGACTTGGCTTTTGTACAACATAGCTTTCAATTGTTCTACAAACACTTGGAGGATGACAATATACATATGGAACAACATTGGATTTGAGTCTGATGGTTGTGCGGGGCAATTCAAAAATTCCCATGTCTTCCAATGGTTGTGTATTCTCCACAAGAGGCACAAGGTGCCACATATTTGGAACTATTTTGAGACCAGACACGGAAAAGGGGAACATGATGGAGCAGGTGCATGCATCAATACTGCATTACGTAGGCAAGAGATGAAATTCACAACTATTTCGCTCATCTGAGATGCAAAGACCATTGTTGCATGCTGTTCTTAAGTGATGGGGCAGGGAGCTAGAAGGCAAGAAGACCAGTCATCTCAAAAAGAACATGTACATAGATATTTTTGGGAGGTGGTCGATGTAGATCGATCACACCTATATGAGTGCAAGACCGTCCAAGGAATTCATGCATTCCATTCAGTTAGGACGTACGTCAGACAATGCTATAGTTGAAATGTGGACAAGAAAACTCTATTGTTTTTGTTATCCATGTAGCAGTGGTGAATGGGACAACTGTGAATCCACAGATTGGGTTGACAGCTGGGATCGTGTATCACTCCCCATTGGGAAACAAATAACTTCAAAATTGTCCTAGTTGGAGGAGGTCCAATCGAGTATTTCACATGACTATGACCACATTTCAGATCTCATACAACCAAGTTCAACTATTATGTTGATCATTTTGAAATGTTTGACGACTAGTTGTGTTTAGTTAGGTGACTCCTAGTTCTGCACTTTATTTTATGCAGGGCAAATATACGCAGTGGTTGCCCCAAGAGATAATGAATGGAACACTGATTACTGGCTGGCATGTTGCTTGGATGGGAAGCAGACCCTCGTTGTATCATTAAGCGACTCCGAGGGCAATGATTTTCCAATTGGGTCAATGGTTATCAAAGGGGAATATTTGACATAGGTTTCCCACGTACGAAAGAAAAAATGTTATGTATTTGAAGATTATATACTAGGTCAAATTGTATACCATTATACAAACTTACTTATTGGCACAAACCTCCAGCTGCAAACAATGCCAAATAAGAACTCATCAAAGTCATGATACTTGTTGCCTTACTTCGAGCACGAGAGGCTAAAGGATACCGTTGCTATTAGAGGTGATCCCGATGGTCTAGTCGAATGACCACATGTAGGTTTTCAGGTATGTGGTAGTCAGATATTTTGGTTTCATGTTCTCATTGATTATGTACAGTTTGATACATTGAGCATTTGATACATTGATAAATTCAATAGACTTCTACAATGAATTTGCTGAATTATATTGGATACTAGGGTTTTGCTTAGTAAGTGAATGTGAAATTTTTGCACATGGGAGTCAAATTCGCATATTTCTTGACCATGAAGGTGTGGCTAGTGTTTCCACATAACAAATGCCTAAACACGCTTACAAGATCCACTAGAATCCCTTTTTGATGCACGGTTTCCAATCTATGCCCCGGGTAGGGATTAAACAGGTGTCCCTGAAAGCCTGTAGAAGGTGGGATTCAACGTGCCATAGAATCATGACCGTTGCTTGGATCGATAAACCGTCGACTCCATTGGATTCAAGACATCGGGATAGTACTAGGGTGGTCCTCTAATCTGGTTCCATGGATAAGAGACCATTTTTTTGGTCAATTTTGGAAACTAGGGTTTTGCTCAGTAAGTGAATGTGAAATTTTTGCACATGGGGGTCAAATTCACATATTTCTTGATGATGAAGGTGTGGCTAGCATTCCCACATAAAAAATGCCTAGACAAGCTTGCACGACCCACTAGAATCCCTTTTTGATGCACGATTTCCATTATATGCCCCGGGTAGGGATTCAATAGGTGTCTCTGAAAGCCTGTAGGAGGTGGGATTCAACGTGCCATAGAATCATGACCATTGCTCGGATCAACGAACCATCAGCTACTTTGGATTCAGGACATCAGGATAGTGCTAGGGTGGCCCTCTAGTCTAGTTGCATGGATAAGAGACCATTTTTTTGGTCAATTTTGGAAACTAGGGTTTTGCTTAGTAAGTGAATGTGAAATTTTTGCACATGGGGGTCAAATTCGCATATTGCTCGACCGTGAAGGTGTGGCTAGCGTTCCCACATAGCACATGCCTAAAAGAGATCGCACAACCCACCAGAAGCCCTTTTTGATGCACGATTTCCATTCTATACCCCGGGTAGGGATTCAACAGGTATCCTTGAAAGCTTGTAGGAGGTCGGATTCAACGTGCCTTAGAATCATGATCGTTGCTCAGATCAACAAACCGTCAACTCCTTTGGATTCAAGACATCGGGATAGTTCTAGGGTGGCCCTCTAATCTAGTTCCATGGATAAGAGACCATTTTGTTGGTCAGTTTTGGAAATTAGGGTTTTGCTTAGTAAGTGAATGTGAAATTTTTGCACACGGGGGTCAAATTCGCATATTGCTCGACCGTGAAGGTGTGGCTAGAACTCCCACATAACACATGCATAAACAAGCTTGCACAACCCACCGAAAGCCATTTTTGATGCATGGTTTCCATTCTATGCCCCGGGTAGGGATTCAACAAGTGTCCGTGAAAGCATGTAGGAGGTGGGATTCAACGTGCCATAGAATCATGATCGTTTCTCGGATCTATGAACCGTCAACTTCGTTAGATTCAGGACATCGAGATAGTGCTAGGGTGGCCTTCTAATCCGGTTCCATGGATAAGAGACCATTTTTTTGGTCAATTTTGGAAATTAGGGTTTTGCTTAGTAAGTGAATGTGAAATTTTTGCACATGGGGTCAAATTCGCATATTACTCGACCGTGAAGGTGTGTCTAGCATTCCCACATAACAAATGCCTAAACAAGCTTACATGACCCACCGGAAGCCCTTTTTGATGCACGGTTTCCATTCTATGCCCTAGGTAGGGATTCAATAAGTGTCCTTGAAAGCCTGTAGGAGGTGGGATTCAACGTGCCATAGAATCATGACTGTTGCTTGGATCGATGAATCGTCAGCTCCGTTGGATTCAGGACATCAGGATAGTGCTAGGGTGGCCCTCTATTCTGGTTCCATGGATAAGAGACCATTTTTTTGGTCAATTTTGGAAACTAGGGTTTTTCTCAGTAAGTGAATGTGAAATTTTTGCACATGGGGGTCAACTTTGCATATTGCTCGACCATGAAGGTGTGGCTAGCGTTCCCACATAGCACATGCCTAAAGAAGCTTGTACGACCCACCAGAAGCCCTTTTTGATGCATGATTTCCATTCTATGCCCCGGGTAGGGATTCAATAGGTGTCCTTGAAAGCTTGTAGGAGGTGGGATTCAACGTGCCATAGAATCATGACCGTTGCTCAGATCGACAAACCGTTGACTCCGTTGGATTCAAGACATCGGGATAGTGCTAGGGTGGCCCTCTAATCTAGTTCCATGGATAAGAGACCATTTTGTTGGTCAGTTTTGGAAATTAGGGTTTTGCTTAGTAAGTGAATGTGAAATTTTTGCACACGGGGGTCAAATTCACATATTGCTCGACCGTGAAGGTGTGGCTAGCACTCCCACATAACACATGCATAAACAAGCTTGCATAACTCACCGGAAGCCATTTTTGATGCATGGTTTCCATTCTATGCCCCGGGTAGGAATTCAACAAGTGTCCGTGAAAGCCTGTAGGAGGTGGGATTCAATGTGCCATAGAATCATGATCGTTTCTCGGATCTATGAACCGTCAGCTTTGTTAGATTCAGGACATCGAGATAGTGCTATGGTGGCCTTCTAATCTGGTTCCATGGATAAGAGACCATTTTTTTGGTCAATTTTGGAAATTAGGGTTTTGCTAAGTAAGTGAATGTGAAATTTTTGCACATGGGGGTAAAATTCGCATATTGCTCGACCGTGAAGGTGTGTCTAGCATTCCCACATAACACATGCCTAAACAATCTTGCACGACCCACCGGAAGCCCTTTTTGATGCACGGTTTCCATTCTATGCCCTGGGTAGGGATTCAACAAGTGTCCCTGAAAGCATGTAGGAGGTGGGATTCAACATGCCATAGAATCATGACTGTTGCTTGGATCGATGAACCGTCAGCTCCGTTGGATTCAGGACATCGGGATAGTGCTAGGGTGGCCCTCTATTCTGGTTCCATGGATAAGAGACCATTTTTTTGGTCAATTTTGGAAACTAGGGTTTTGCTCAGTAAGTGAATGTGAAATTTTTGCATATGGGGGTCAAATTCACATATTGCTCGACCGTGAAGGTGTGGCTAGCGTTCCCACATAACACATGCCTAAGCAAGCTTGTACGACCCACCGAAAGCCCTTTTTGATGCATGATTTCCATTCTATTCCCTCGGTAGGGATTAAAAAGGTGTCCCTGAAAGCCTGGAGGAGGTGGGATTCAACGTACCATAGAATCATGACCATTGCTCGGATCGATGAACCATCGGCTCCGTTGGATTTAGGACATCGGGATAGTGCTAGGGTGGCCCTCTATTCTGGTTCCATGGATAAGAGACCACTTTTTTGGTCAATTTCGGAAACTAGGGTTTTGCTCAGTAAGTGAATGTGAAATTTTTGCACATGGGGATCAAATTTGCATATTGATCGACCGTAAAGGTGTGTCTAGTGTTCCCACATAACACATGCCTAAACACGCTTGCACGACCCACCAAAAGCCCTTTTTTATGCACAGTTTCCATTCTACGCCCCAGGTAGGGTTTCAACAAGTGTCCCTGAAAGCCTATAGGAGGTGGGATTCAACGTGCCATAGAATAATGACCATTGCTCAGATCGACAAACCGTCAGCTCTGTTGGATTCAGGACATAAGGATAGTGCTAAGGTGGCTCTCTAATCTGGGTCCATGGACAAGGGATCATTTTTTCGGTCAATTTTGGAAACTAGGGTTTTGCTTAGTAAGTGAATATCCAATTTCTGCACATAGGGGTCAGCTTTGCAAATTCCTTGAACATGAACATGTGGCTAGCGTTCCCACTTGGAACCTACCTAAACACACTTTCGCGACCCACCAAAAGCCCTTTCTTATGCACGGTTTCCATTCTATGCCCTGGTTAGGGATTCAACAAGTGTCCCTAAAAGCCTTTAGGAGGTGGGATTCAACGTTCCATAGATTGATGACCGTTGCTCGGATCGATGAACTGTCGGATCCGTTGGATTCAGTACATCGGGATAGTGCTAGAGTGGCCCTCTACTCTAGGTCCATAGCCAAGGGATCATTTTTTTTGTCAATTTTGGAAACTAGGGTTTTTCTTAGTAAGTGAATGTGAAATTTTTGCACATAGAGGTCAGCTTGAAGGTCATTATAGATCTTCTCCTCATCCAAGTGATGTGATCATTTGTACGATGAAATGCAGGAGGAGACAATTCCATTACGTCAGTAACCATGTAATGGAACATGTTTATGTTTAGAAACAAGTGGCCAACCTATTACGTCATTATTACAAAAGATATATATCTTCACGCTACGAATGCTTAGAATAATACTCCATAAACATGATTTATAAAAACAAGATTCAGAATAGTACTTCTCTAATCAATTTAAACTATAATAAAATCACACATAACTTTCATCTCTTTCAAAGTTGTTACTCGAGGCCATTCATAAAATGCCATGTACATTAAAAAAATGATAAAATAATGTGCAGGACATACATAATGTGCAGGATATAGTCATAACCATTATTTTGAATCAACCTTATAATACTCGGATACTTTTAGGTTTGATGTGTATCCCATGTATTCGTTAGATGAAAGACATCATGCCAAACACTAATTTTATTTATGTAGACCACACAGGTGCATCACTTAGGTGAGTCAACTTCGTGCATCCTTTAAAAGTTTGTTAGGTTGTTATGTGGGTAAGGTGCTTTTGTATTCCACCAAGTTAGATTAGTTGCTTAGCTGTGCTGGGTGCTTATGTGTATTAGGTATGTTCCATCTTTGTGAATACAATTTGACATTGTTAATATAACATTGTATATGCAATTGGATCGTGGTAAAAAACAATTAAAATGTACATTTTTGTCATTACGTAATATTGTAATTATGCATTGTTCTCAAATTTATAACTGATATCTCCATGCAATCGTAAAATCTATAAAAAATTGGGAACATTACACATAAAAACATTTCTGGCCACATGTGTATAATCACACTTAAAAGACTGAACCATGAAGATCTCAAGAACCTTGATATGAAATATTTTTTATATCATGAAAGTTATAATACAAAAATAGAAGGCCCATCTATGGCCTATCAATGTACATGTATCAAAAACATATTTGATGTACATGTGCAAACAAAAGTACATCTGTCCTGGACCGCGCCCCTATACTCTAACTCCGGATTGTACATAAAAATACATATTTTTCCTAGACTAACACATCAAAAATCTAACTTTCTCTTGTTTTTCCCGGACCCTGATGCTTTTCGGCTTTGTCTACGACCACTGTGCATCTCTGGCAACTGCAAATCAATGACAATATTTCTTGATCAAGTAATTGAACTAGTACTGTCTAGCAATAACAAAGTTTGAAAATTTAAAATATGACTCAATTGTAAATAAAACAAAGACTCATTGCATTCATCGAGGGTATAGGTGCCTCTAGTGTCGAGGGTATAGATGCCTCTGATGTCCTCCTCCTTGCAGAGAGTCTCTCTGCAATGCTTCTCTGCAAATAAAAAAAAATATGTCAATTATCTCAAGAATTATCAACATGTACATGAATGAGAAAGTACTAATCAATTATGTAAAAAATGAACATCTCACTGAAAAAACCATTTCTAGGGGATTACGCTGGGACTCATCAGTAGTAAGAGGAGCCATAAGTTGAAAATCAACATTAGTTGCGTGCACTAATGGACCAGGGTGTGGCTACATTCACCAAATGATAAAATAGTTAGACATCGTGCATGTCCATAAACAATACAAATGAAATGTACAATTACAAATATTCAAGTAGATGCACCTCAGTGTGACTTATCCCTATTGTAGATGCAGCATTGACCGCAACATCAACAATCCCACTAAGGTCTGGAATGGATGACTCTACATCCTGATGTTGTAAACATGCGAAAATAACATTAAGAAAAACCACTTGTGAAGTGAATTCATAGCTAACCAACAACTTCCATTGGAAGTGTGTACATTACCATGGGATGAGTAGGTTGATCCTCATGCACACCCACTCTGTTCAAGGAAGAGGGTCATCTAGTGTAAAAAACCCCCTTATCTATGTTTGGACTATGGGGAGATCCAAACCAAAAAGGCGATGCAGGGATTTGCGATGATGTCTGCAGTCATAAAGTGTTACCCTAGTTAGACATGGATTTGAATGGATGGAATAATATGTACTGAAAAACTAACATGTTGTAATATACTTACCCCTGCCTGGGACATATCTCCCCCATGGGAGTGACCGCTTCCATCAATTTCTTGCCCCTCTTCAGATGCTAATAGCATCTGCAAGTTTAAAAATTATAAATATTAGCGATCTATAAAGGAGTGTACAATAAGAAATTTAAATAATTCGAACAAGATTCAGTCGTAACCCATGTACTTACATTCTTTAAGTAATCGTAAATTCCACCTTGGACTATGTCGTTGATATCAACGTCTCCAGCATCACGTTTTAAGTGGAGTTCCTGCAACTTCAAAAATTATAAATATTAGACAGTTTAATAAATTAATCAAGACTAACACATGCATTGACAAAATCATATGTAATAACAAAATGACAAATGTTTAAATATTACCTCAATGGTGGTTGTTTGGTCCTCGGGTACAACCACACTGGGTGCAGTACCACCCCCGTGAGAGGCATCGGTCTCTTGCAAGAGTAAATATTGCATATATTATGAATCTTTTAATATGTTACATATACTATGGAAAAATTAAAAAATGAACAATAACAGAGCTTTAAAACAATGTCCTTACCTGACCACCAGTCATCGTAGTGGTACCATGTCTTGGTCCAGGACCATAACAGGGTCCCCCACACGATGTGCAGACGTGTGGCTCACTCTGAGGCACAAGGGATGTCGGTCTATCCCCACCAATAGATGTCCCTCCACCACTAGAAGCTGGTGGTTGTACACCAGCAAAGGAAGAGGGCGCTCTCTGGTCAATAGTGGTCGTGTGTCGAGAGACCATCTCAGCTAGAGTAAAAAATGCCTCCTGTGTCTGGGAAACCATGTCATGTGCAGGAGGGATGTCTGTCCTCGGTAGCTGGGCATGAGGTGTCGGTATCTGTGGATTGGAATCCCCATGCCTAGCATTGGGTCAGTGTTGGGGCATCCCCTTACCAACTCCCTGGAAGCCCAACATGTCAAAATAGTTGGCATGTTCCCCATCACAAACTCTGCATACAATTTTCAGAGGAAGTACAATAGTACTTCCCTATTGTTATGAGGGGGAATGTTAAAAACCATGTACCACCTATCCATCCAATTGTCTTTGATGGGTGGAAAGGTGCACCATTCAATAGAAATATGTGGCATGTTGATCTCTGGAATGTCATCCATCCTAGGAAGTCTAAACAATGAATAGATGTGTTGTTTTATTATTTTGAGCTTTTTTACCTCGTTGTAACTTAACCCATCAGCATATTGTTGTCTTTTACTCTCCCTGTAAGATGCGATGCTATACAAAGCATCATTCGATCTTGCGATCGTATCAACAATAGACAACAAGGAATCTGACAAAGAGCGGTAGATTTCATCTCCACCCCTTCAAGCAGAACCAATCTCTCTCAAATGGGCAATAACCCTCAGTATCTCCGCATTGTTATCCATAGTAGCCACTGCAATCATAAATACAAATAAAATATCATTAGAAATATAAACACATGATATAATGACATATCTAAGCACTGAAAAATGTATAACTAATGTACAACAAATAACAACATATAAATTAAATCTATCATGTAAATTTAAAAATTGATCTTCAATTTTACAGTAAAGATAAACATTTAACATTTTTTCATTTCATATTTATGTCATAAATTTAAGTATTAATTCCAATTTTTAAGTATGCATGTGTACATAAAGTGTCTTGAGTGCATATGTTGATTGCGAAGCTCCTCTAGCTTATTTTAAGGCTTGGATTATGAAGTTTCATCAAAATTGTGAGATGCTGACTATTGCCTTTGTAGGACCAGCTTCCTGATTGCGGGTAGAGGCAACAACTAGACCCTAGAATAGGCAGCATAATGTGTTGTTGATGAATAAAATCCCAGTATAGGCAACGATTTTGTTAGATATGTAATTATTTGTTGTAGTGTGATGTTTTTTGGACTCCAAAGTATATGACTCTATTTAGCAGATCTTTATGGATTTTAAGGTTGCAAGGGTTCCACTGGATTATATCATGTATGATAGTATGTGATTTACATGTTTAATCAAATACATCAACCTACCTATGTATCTTCACATTCATAGAGTCTATTGTTGAACTTTTTTGTCTTGACCTTAACCAAAAAATACCCTTCGTTCAAGACGAAATATTTGTTAAAAGCATGGGAAGCTTCTATACCTTATTTCAACACTTGGATTGGCCCAGTTTCATCAAAACTATAAGGTGTTTATTGATGTTCTTGGAAGAGCAACTTCAATATTTCAGATAGAGGCAAGGGATTTACCATGTTTGTTTATGTATTTTAAGGGAATATATGAATTCTACTTGATTTTTTTTAGTTATATGCAAGCTTGCAACATAATTGACAAACTTTACATATTTGTTAATTTTGGTTTGGATTCACAATGATGCTTGCGAATATAAATATATGCAAATAGTGAAGTTCAAATTTGTTTTTTATGAGTTAATTGGGGTTTTGGTTTACATTGGGCATGTAAATTACTAATGCAAACTTACAATGTGCTTGACAAACTTTGCATATTTGTGGATTTTGGTATGGATTTACAAGGATCCTTGTGAATATGCATATGGAAATAGTGAAATTCATTTGTTTTTTGAGTTAATTAGGGTTTTGGTTTCCTTTGCTCATGGGAATTTTGGGTATGAATTTTGGTAAATAATCAAACTTATTTAATTTTTATGATTAAATTGGGAAATTGGTTTCCATTGGCCAATTACATTGGGGGTCTTGTTTCCATTGGGGTTTTTGTTTTCATTGGCCATAATTTAATTTATTTTGGTTTAATTTTTCAATTTAGGGCAAATAAATTGATAAACAAAGAGAAAAAAAACATGAAAAGAAATGAGGAAAATACCTCACAAATAGGAGGTTGATCCAAAGGTGGAAATGGATGGCTTTGGCACACCCAAAAACACATTCACCCAATCAAGATTTGTTCAAAAGAAGTCCAATAGTCATGCGATGTGGCGAAAAAACGCCCTCGACCTATTTAAAAAAAACAGGCTTTCCAAAACGCGCGTGCGATTTTGTTCACCAAAATGGAGGCACGATTTGCTTAAATAAAATAGATGCGTGATTTAGTTTAATATCCTAATTGGCATGCCTGTTGGCAGCCTTGGGACTAGGCTTGGCAGGTTCGGGATTGCTTGGGATGATTTCTTTTTTTTGGATCAAGAGTGACTGACTTCACTCCACCATTGCATCTAAAAGGTCCCTCAAATTCTTGTACACACCCAGCATCCCGTGAGAGATTTTGCTAAGTAGTATCATGTTTTAATTAGCACTTGTGTAGCTTTGTTTAATTGTGAAAATTGATACGGTCGTGAAGTTTTTACTTAGCTTTTCGTTTTACTTTGAGAGAGGTCGTAAGGCCATCACTCTGTTCGTTTTTGCCTTTGAAAAAGACCGTGAGGTTACTGCTAAGGTGATTCAAGTTGTTAGATAGACCGTACTATTTTATGGTAAAAAAAATAAGCCATAAGGCTATTGTGATTATTTCTTCTGTGTGTTTTAGTTTGCATATGACAATATTAAACATGCCCTATAACATGTAACCAACACCGTGCCTGTCGATAATATCGACTTGGTATTTTTAATAATGGTTTTGCAAATGACTAGGCCATATAACTCTTATAATGTAACTCTGTTAAGAGAAAAATTGAACTGTAATCGATCTTTAAACCGAGCTTAATTGTTATTTTAATGTTTAAATTTGTTTACCCTATCTATAACTAGGGTTTGCTTGAGAGGCCAAAAGTGGGCTTTAGAATGGAAAATAAACATATATATATATATATATATATATATATATGCACACACGCAGAGATAATTTTAGGGGCGAAATTTAGCCCATGGACTATTTTTAGGGGGTTTTCTCCAAAAAAAGATTCGCCATTTTGCATTTTTTGAAGCCCTGTCTCACCCAGTTTTGATGGGGTAAACTTTTTTCACCCTAAAAATCGCCAAATTATTATATAAATGATATAAAATACTTGGAAATTAAAATATTTTTTGAAAAATATCACCAAACATTTTATATTTGGTGTTTTAAGAATTGGTAAGATTTGCCAACATTTATACACTTTTAAATACATATGGCTCCTTAAAATCATCCATGTGTAACACACACGATGTACTTTGTAATGCTTTGAGCCTAAACATCATGGTTTATTTAATAGTTTCATTTCGATGTTTGTATGTTTATTTTTATAAGACTTTTATATATATATATATATATATATATATATATATATATATATATATTATTATGTGTATCTTCTAGTATAGATTCAAAACCCTTGAATCTACTAGAAAGAGTATTGTTTAGTTTAAAAAGAATTATGTAATTGGACTAAGAAAACTCTCTAAAAGTTAAACCTTATCATGATTTGTCAGTTTAGTATAGTTACCTATAAATCTCAGTAAATTATAATAACTTCTGTAATGATTTTTTGTAGGGTTTTCTCTAGTCTTCACTTAATATATGTGTTATTTTATTTTAAAATCTAGATTAACAGAAAATTACCACTAATATTAGCAATATAGTAGATTAAAATAATTGAGATATAAATACTATAGTTATTATACAAGGAGAAAGAAAGAAAACATCATTTTAAGCTAAAGATTAACTTAACAAAGCCTGCAGGGGTGTAGACTGACTCGCAAGTGCTGTGTAAATGAAGGAATGTTGTGCCCCATGCTTGCAGGCTGTGTGAACGCACCTAGGGGTATAATGGCAGCCGACGGAAATGGACCCCACGTCACGCCAATACCTAAACCGCCTAATTACCGATTCCCCAGTGAAAAAAAAGATTAACCTAACAAAAAACGGTAAACTTTAAACCTTTACTTCAAGTAAACTATTTATTGCTAGTTTCTTCCCTTAAGACACTAAAGAACAATTTCCAATAATTTTGTAGATGATAACCTATTTATAAATAACTTTCACATAGAGAGTACACATTATAGATAATAACCACCAATGATTATTAAACTTTGCATTTATTGAGCATACTTATAAAATAAAATACAAACATAGAATTATATCAGAGAGAAATAACAGCACTTAGAACCTAAATAATGTGTAGAAAGAGACAAACACCCAAAAGAGACTGTTCCACCCAATTGTCTCTTGAAAAAACCAAGATTACTTGCTTAAGACTCTCGAGCCTGTTAATTGAACCACTAGGACGAAGATAACTGGATAATATCCTACATAGTAACTTGTTGTTACTTAGCAGTCAA
Organism: Pseudotsuga menziesii; assembly: GCA_001517045.1. Taxonomy (NCBI): domain Eukaryota; kingdom Viridiplantae; phylum Streptophyta; class Pinopsida; order Pinales; family Pinaceae; genus Pseudotsuga; species Pseudotsuga menziesii. The sequence goes on from LPNX010622384.1 coordinate 788,173, forward strand.
TAGCAGACTTAACTCAAGAATTACACTTTAGCTATCCCCTCATCAAATTCTTTGTGTGCCTGACTTTTCAATTTGCGAGTCACAAGGTTCATTCTCTTATAATCAAAATGTAGCAAGACTTATGCTCAATTTAATGGTATTTATAAGATTGCCTAGATCTTTGGGTCACTTTTGGAATTAAATGAATCATTTGCTCACTTCCCCCTCTCAAGAAACATGACCACAATTTTAGGGATTATGCTTCCTGCAATAGCATGTGAAATGTTAGTGCTGCCACTTGTCTCATTTCCATAAGTGTCTCTTCTAATTAATTATTTAAAATAAATAATTCTTCAATTAGGGTCATCCTTCACCAACTTGTTCACAAATACTTAAATATGGACCAACTTAAATTTAACATAATCTTTTCTAAAATAAATAATAAAAAATTATTTTTCAGTCCTAGGTGTTACATTCATGTTACCAAATAGTAATTTTAAAGAAAATATGGAGCATATCACATTAATTGCAAATTTAATTAGTGGATAAAAATTATTTTAAAACATTTTTTTGTTAATTTATATAGAAATATTTTTAAATGGCTCAACTTTTTGTATATTTAAAAGTATAAACAATTTTGAATAATCTCTAAAATTTAATCAAGATACTATTTCCTCATTAATTTTTTTGAAATATTTATATTGACTAATTTTTTGAGAAAGCTTTATAGAGCTTCTACTAACACCTAAAACTAGAATAAATTTAGATAAAACCTAAAACTAAAATAAATTAAGATAAATTCAAGTTTTAAATTTTTATTTGGATTTTTTTGTTATCAAGTTCATACTAAAAAAAATTTGGTTAAATTTGTAAAGTCTAAATCAAAATATATGTTTTTGAATGTATAATAATTTCAGCAATTTTACCAATTTTTTTAAAAGAAATTAAAGCAAATATTAAAAATTTCAAAATCAAAATTTTATCTCATTTAAATTACCACTAGTAATGTTTAAAAATATATTAAATTCCAACTTTTTTATTCAGAAATACAAAATATATGTGTTTTCTGTAACTTTTTTCTTAAGTAGAATGATCATTTCAATTTTTATCTTTATTTTTTTTTTATCTTTCAAAAATGCATTTGTTTTTTAAATACAGAGACTTTTCTACTTCCTTGTTATATTTGTTTTTCTATAAAAATGCATTTGTTTTTGAAAAGCAGAGACCTTTCTACTTCCTTGTTATATTTGTTTTTGCCTATAGAAGATGCTGCAATCTTGATCCAATTTAACTGTGTAGAATACAAATTAAATAGAAAAAAATAAATAATAAACCCATTAAGACACCATTTTCAGTTATTAAAAGAAATGCATACATTGTTTTTGAGATATTAATTATTTGGTTGGTAAACACACCATATTATCCTGTTTTTTCCTAAAGAAAAACCGGATAATCTATTATAAAATATTTGTATAAACTGTTTGGACATGGAGATTGCCTATAGGCGAAGGCTGAATAACCTTACGGATGGTTGTTTGTGCATCCATGACAAATTATTGTATAACAAAATAATAATTGTTTCAGTAACAAAGGTTAAACAAAATAGTTTATATATATATATATGAGTGATATATTGCATTAAGTCTCTCCACTGCCCAAATTATACAATGTCCTTCTAGTTGTTCCTTAATTCTAACCATAGTCACTGTCTTTAAAATTTGATGCAACTATACAATGTCCTTCTTGCTGTTCCTTAATTCTAACCATAATCACTGACTTTTAAAATTTGATGGATGAATCACAGAAACTTATTACCATGAAAAATCACAGAAGGTTGCATGAATTTCGATTTGAGAAAAACCATATTGGATATATGTGATCTTGATGTCTCAACATTTCAGTGAATCCATTACATACTCTAATCCTCCTGTACCAAGAATTACCTTCTTTGAACCAATACCAAGAATTGCCTTCTCTCAAATTAATTAGATTATCTGAACTTTCAGTTACCATTTTTAAAGCTCTGCCGATATTCAAGCATTGAAAACATCAAGAAGCAATACAAACTCGGTTTCTTCATTAGATGGAAAATTATATAAATAAACCTGAGCATGTTTGCTGCTTTGCTAGACTGAGCCCTGCACACATGTTGGCTCTAGAAATATTTTAACATATATTATCATAGGAAAAAACCATAATAAAGTTGTTGAGAAAAACGTTCAAAATATACTATGAATTAGCAATAACTAGATTAAGAATATTAATAAGTTCGAATATATTAACTGTAATGAAAAATAAACGCGAACAGTACATTTCTCATAGAGAAAGATGTATAGATAGTAATCCAACCGGCATATCAGCCTATAAACGTAATTACAATAACATTAAAACTAGGCAGATTCTACAGACACGGTATCATTTACTTAAACCCAGAAAGATTTTTACTGAACTGCCAAATGCGACGCAAGCATTCCCAAAATTTGGACCCAGCCTGACCTTCATCTTCATCCACACTTCTCTTTGAATTATTTCCTACATACACAAGCTGGAAACTCGTCAGGATTTAAACTGCAAATAGATTTATACCAGCAATTTGGTGAAGTAGAATAGTACTCATAACCTCTTCAAAACAAATACCCCAGCACTTATTTTTCATATATAGAAAAAATTTCGTTACCGCGCTCGTCTGGTTCTTTAGGCGGCTAGCGTCCCTTGCCAGCGCCGTCAATCACGGAAGGTTAAAAGGGATTTTTATAGAATTTTGCCATTACATCGTCATTCAAATTAAGTACGAATTTGCGAGAAATGACAGAATAGTTTCTCGGGACGATTCTGACTTTCACTGATGGTACGCCCGCTTTTCTAAGTACCCAGAGCCTTCTGTTATCCAAGCACCACATAATATCCTGATGCATGCATAATAACATTCATCATGGGTATATCTTCGTCGGGCTCCAGTATTTCCTCATCGATCAAGTCCACTGCTTCTTTTAAGCTGCGATTGCTATACGGATAATCGAAATGACTCGGAATAGTTTCTACAGTGAACATAATGTCCCACGGATCAACTTCAATTTCATCGTCCCACGAATCAACTTCAATTTCATCATTCATAGCGATACAAGTAGAACCTTTTGCCTTTTCTTGCTCAACACCGAGACATATCCATGGAAATGTGGACAGCGGGTCCTCTTATTTATAAAGGTTCTGAGCTCTGGATTGAAGCAGATTAACCTCTCTTTATTGATTCATGTTTACAGTTAATGATGATTATTTTATTTAAAAGCTATCAGTGATAACATCACTATTCACAACTGCATCACTAATTTGGTGTCTTAAATTTGATAAGATATGGACGGCGATTGACGCCGCGAATATTGAAGAGATTGGACAACTATGGCCATAGCACTTGCAAATATTGATGAGATTGGACAACTCTGGTAATAGCAGTTACAAATCGGATCCATCACACGGTTCAAATTAGAAGCAAAATCTGATCTATGATGCGTGGACAACCAATTGACCTTGCGCGTGAACATACGTATCTTGAAATCCAAGAAATCATGATTACTGGTTAAAATTAATGGCCTCTCAACTCGATGAATTAAACTATCATTAATTTTAAGCTTTATCATTCATTTAAAATGTTCAAGTTCACCTTATGTGTATGTTGTGTGAGGATTCATTGGATTTAACTTGCTGGTTTACATGTGGAGTTTTAAGGAGGAAAATTTTTGCGTCAAATGGATGTAGCTTGGGTGGTTGAGAGGAATGAATGTTATCCTCCCCACCCAGGTTCTACTCTTGTAATTGATATGGAGCCCTTTGTAATAAATGTTGTGAATGATGAGCTGACCATACGTTGATTTAGTTTGAATATTAGGTGTTGATTTAGTTTGAATATTAGGTATTGGAATTTTCCGTGGAGTAACCCTCTAACAAATGGTGAACCACATTTTAAAAAAGGAGGAAAATTTTTGTAGTGATGTTTATTATATTAATTTTTAAAAAGTAAGGAATTAATAGTTTTTTTTAAGTATTTGTAGTAATTGTGTTTAATGTGTTTTCTAATAGTGAAAGTTTGTTTTTATTTTAGTGATTTTTTTTTTAATTGTATAATGATTTAGATAATAAAATGACATTTTAGTCATTTATACTTGTATTTATTAAGAGTTTGGGAATTTTTTTTATTTTTAAATAGTGGTGTAAATGTGGGAATATGAAAATGGAGCTAGCTTTTTTTATATAAAAGTAGAGTTTGTGAAGGAATTTGATTTTTTTTTTTTGTGAAGGATTTTGTTTTTGGTGTTAATTGTATAGATGAAGACCATTATGTATGGTGTAAAGCATGAAAAACAATCCTACATGTATTGAGAAACATCATAACAATTTAAATGGTATAGTGAAACAAAATAATATTTTGTATAACTATAATTTATAAACATTGATTATTGTTATAATAATTAAAATAATATAGAACAAACCATACCAAAATATAAATAGTGTAGAAAAACATAACCTTGCCATATTTAACACAATCATGTCATATTTTTAAGTTTTTTTTTTATAAATATTCAATTAAAACAAAATAAGACTCAAAACATAGAAAGATCACATCTTTTTACATTAAAAATATTTCAAAATAAAAACAATTTGTGAAAATTAAAGTACTACTCTTTTATCATCATATTGAGCTCTCTTATCCTCATACTCTAATTGAAAGTCCAAGTTTTTATCATCATACTCTAATTGAAGGGAAGGTTAAGAGTAGTTTCATTTAATTTTATTGTCCTATAAAATGATATGGAGTTAATAAATGTATGCATGTTGTTTTTCCTTCTTTTCTTTTAATACCCCCTCTCTCTCTTGCCCCGCCTCTCTCTCCCATTGTCTCTAACCTTCCCCTCTCTATACATAACCCCTATCCTCCTCCCTCAACCACCAATGGCCCCATCTATCTCTATCTCCCCTCCTCTAGATAACCCTTTTAAATGGTTTATAATATTTTAATCAAGTAAAAAATCTCACATGAAGATCAGAGGCAATGCAAGAGATTTCCCTTCCTAGCTAGGAAGATGAGCACTTGGCTCGACAACATGCTTTGAGGCAATGGTGGAGGAGGGGGTCAATGTAGGTACATGGGAGGATGTAGATGTAGGTTCAATGGATGGAACCAATGTAGGTGTAGGGGATGGGGTGGAAGTAGGTGTAGTAAAATATAACCTAACTGGTTGTACAATGGATGGAAGCACCTTGGGGGTGAATGAGTATGCCAATCACTAAGGCTCCCCAGTCACTGGACTCAACATGAACCGTGGAAATAATGGACCAAGTGGGCGATGGGAAGGCATGGGTGGATATGACGATAGCATGGTGAATGATGGCACTTGCATAAACCTATGCAATACATTTTATTAGTACAAAACATGTAAATTGACCATACCAAGTGTTGGGATAGTTAATTACCTTAGTAATTAAAGAACTCAAATATTGATTACCAACCTAGGGTCTAGATGCTTGCGAGATGTTGTGTATTGTATATGCAAGCTGCATTGTGTATCTTGCATCAATTTATATTAGCAATGATCTTGTATTGGAACGTCAATCAAACTATTGGGACCTTTCTATCACCAGGTTATTTGTTGGAAATATTTAAGAATTTCCTCATAGATCATCGCTCATGTTGTTAGCAAGCAATTATAAAACTAATCTAAGAATTGAAATGACATGGCAAAAATGAGAACACACCATGCCTCATGAGTAAATAAACCACACTTGCAAAAAAAATAGTTTAAATCACACTTGTGGAATTAAATAAATCACACTTGCAAAAATAAATTTAAAGGCATAAAATAAATAAAATAATACTACTTTGTATAATACTCTAATCTCATTGAGCCATTAGAGAGAAACATTCTAAAATTTACAACATCACACAATAGAATAAATTACTCTACAAAGAAAATAATAAAACTACAATCTACATCAACACAAGATTTTATAAAAAATAATATATTCCATTATAAATGGGATAAATGCTATAAATGTCATTCTCTTAAAATGGACCAAAAAACTCTTATTTATACATAAAGTTTGTTTAAAACTAAATTAACAAATAACAATTAATAAATCTAAAATATCCTCAAGTAATTTTAACAATTTTCTAGAAATTAAGATCTCAAAATGAACTCAAAAGTAAATCCAAGATCTTTGCTAACTCTTCAAAATCAAGAGTCATGGGATTTTCTCCATCCAATATGGTTTAAGATAATATAAAAAATTTATAAAATATATTTATAGTTAAATATTCAAAATATTGATTTTCATGGAATAAGATAATCCAAATTTCCGTAAAATATATTTGTAGTTGAATATTCAAAATATTGATTTTCATGGAATAAAAAATTGTCTTTGTAGAATAAAGACAAACGCCTAGGAGTAACAACTGACAGTGAAAAGCTGATTTTTGAAAAGAGTACGGTCTGGACTATTGATATACAAACGCCTAGGACTAATTTCAAATGGCGGGCACTCGTCAAAATTGCCGGTAACTACCAAAATTTGAAAGGTTTTTTATATTCTAAGTTATATTTTGACGGTTTTTCTAAAATCTTAGTTGTATTTGACAAGTAAATTGGCTATGAAGAACATTTACCCGTCAAATTCCATCCTTGCCTAGGAGTAATATAGACAGTGAAAAGCTGATTTTTGAAAAGAAGTAGAGTCTTGATTATTTATTGATATACAAACACTTAAGACTAATTTCAAATGGTGGACACCCTTCAAAATTGCCGGTAACTACCAAAATTTGAAAGGTTTTTTATATTCTAAACTATATTTTGACGGTTTCTCTAAAATCTTAGCTATATTTGACAAGTAAATTGGCCCATAATAAACATTTACTCATTAAATTCCATTCCTACATCCCTAAACAGTGAAAAACTGATTTTTGAAAAAGGTACGGTCTGGACTATTGATATTGTTGGAGTATAGGATTATTTTGACATGATGATGCCTCATACCAAAAAATTGTTATAGCTTTGCTTACAATACTATGAAGTGAATATATATTATTAGTTATGTTTATTTTAATTCTATTTCCTGTTTTTGCTTCATACATCTTATTATTTCTTGTTTTTGTTTCATACATCTTTTATTTATGTATTGTTAATTTTGTGAATATATATTATTAGTTATGTTTATTTTAATTCTATTTCCTGGTTTTGCTTCATACATCTTATTATTTCTTGCTTTTGTTTCATACATCTTTTACTTATGTATTGCTAATTCTGTGAATATATATTATTAGTTATGTTTATTTTAATTCTATTTCTTGGTTTTGCTTCATACATCTTATTATTTCTTGGTTTTGCTTCATACATCTTTAACAAAGGCCTTAAAAGTAGCTCACTTGGTGAGTGATTGTAAACCCTATACTTTGAGACAGTGCAGGGTGGTTCAATTCCCCTATACTCAAAAAACGCGCGTGAGAAAAAAATATTTTACTTATGTATTGCTAATTCTTTGTTCTCTATTTATCTCACTCTAAATGTATTTAACCTTTCTATTATTACTCTTTATATAATTATATAGCATTTCTTTTTATTGTTTTTCTTCTCTTTATATTGTTATCTCTTCCCATTATTTATGCAATTTTTATTTTGTCTCTTCAATATTCTTAACAATATATTATCTAATATGTTCACATACTTCTCCATTTCCCTCTTTACTTAGTATTCCTTCAATTTACTATGTTGCTTATATAATTGTTATTTATTTTTTATTTTATATATATACTGATTTACACCTTTA
>LPNX010622384.1:797126-858607 GCA_001517045.1 Pseudotsuga menziesii
GGTATTTCTTGGAAATGTAAATTAATTGATAAGTCAATTTTAATGATATGAAAATCTTAAAATGTTAATGATATTTGGAAAGGACTTATATGGGTGTGGAATAATTGGAATGGAGGTGGCATCTTCATTATATACGTCTTAATTAATGTGGGTTGAAAGACAGATGTTGGAAGATTGAATCTTAGTTCATGGAGGGGTGAGAGATGCTCCAACTCTCAACCTCAATATTTCTCATTGTCATCTATGGGGCCTCAGGATTAGTTCATGTATGGATGGGACTAGAATCCATTTCCCTATTGCTTGGAAGGTCTAATGCTTGTGTGCGTTAATTCCTCCCCTTCCTTAGTAAAGGTTCAAACCAGCATTGATGCTTGTGATTTCTTTGCAAACTCTCCTCACTAGAGTAAATTAAAGAGCGAAAGAAAGATAGACTCAAAGTCCCCTAATTGTAAAGACAAATCAAAAAGAGATATAAAGAGTTATGAAAGAATAAATGAAAGTTGGTGAGGTGGAATGAATTGGAATGAGGGTAACGTAGGGTCGAGGTATTCAAGGTCATAAACCAATGGTGTTAATGTAAATCCAGAACACTTACCAACGAGAGGGAGGCCTGAAAACCCCAATTACAATTTGAAAACCCCAATTACAATTTACTCACCCAAATTTGCTTCTTTTCAAATGAGTACGAGTTGACCTGCTCAACATAAATTATGGGTTTTTATTTTATATTAGATAAATTTGAATTTTTTTTTAAATATACATAATATTATGTTAGGTATTAAATATGTGTGTGCGTGCATGCATTTACATGTAATCGATAATCTATATATCTAATAGAATTAATTGTAGAAGAAAAAAAATGATTTTTCATGTAATTATATGAAATTCCTAATAGTTATATTTGGTTTGATATTGTAATAAACACTTTGAATTCCAGAATATATCAATTTATTTTATAATTTAAATTGAATCAAAATTCTAAAAAAAAAAATGTAGTAGACTTTATTAGTATCTTAAAAAATCCATTAATTTTGTGATGGTTTATAACCATCCAATCTATTAAATAAATTATTCTAACACGTGGAATCTAAGCATAGAGCCTAAGGCTCCAAGTCCCATGACCTAGCAACAATCCACTCTTGAGCTTTCCACCAAGAAATAAGCCACCATGCAGATTTTGAAACCTCGTTGAATGAATCTTAGATGGAACATCCTTGCCTGCTCTTTGATGTGCTTAGGGTTAGGTGGGTATCCTTCACTCTATTGTCATCTAGTTATAGTAGTTGAGGCTTGATCCTCCTTTAGTTAACCTTTGTAACTCAACCTATAGGTTTTCTCAACCGCTACAGTGGCATGGGTTTCAATAGTCAATGTATTAAGGTTCCTTAATTAGAGTGCGACTGTTAATCCCTAAATGTTGGGAAACGTTCCCCCTATAGTGTGGAACTTTACCCCCTATATGGTTGGGTATTACATATCATTGATGTAGGATTGGGTATATTAGTTGTTATTGTACAACTATGTCTCCTATATATAGGAAGGACATATTTTCATGTTAGTGAGAATGGTATATTGTCTTGTCTTAGGTACACAGTACATTGTGTAAGGAGGTTCCTCCCTTGGAGAGGATTCATATTAATCTCTATTCTTCATTGTTAAGGAATGGATTACCCGGGTTTGGTCTATTTCTGCTATTTTTATGTTATTTATGAGACTTGGTTGCATAACATTTAGTATTTGAGCTCTCTCCTCAAGATTGGCTTCTGCAAAACGAGTCATCTTAGAATTTTCACTACAATTTTTTTCCTACAAGGAATCATAGATCGAGGTTAAAAAAACAATTCTAAAACATGATGATATATATCCATTCCAAAATCCGTATCCTTATACATTACAATTTCAGACATATTTGTTAAGGAATATAGGGTTTTTACTAGTCCAAAACCTACTCTAAAACAGGTGTTCTAGGGAAAAAGGACATATATGATGAATCTGAGATCTCAATTGAGTGAGACCTATTGAATCCAAAATAAGATGGAACAAGGTATCTATGGTAGGATTTTCAGCTACAAAAATAAAATATTGGACACGTGGATTATCATACAAGTTCATTCTTCTGGATAGGACACAAATAAGAAGTTTTGGGAGATTTGCAATAAATTTTCATTGGCACATACAAATTAGGTTAGACCTATGACATCAAATAGTGGACACATCAGGATACAACAAGCCAAAGGAGCTGAAATTCCAATTTTACCTTGGTTTCAAGTCGTCCCTAATATAATCTTCCAATCAGGGTTTGAAAAAGGGTGTTCTAGGGAAAATTATTATATCTGGAGTATCTGACATCCAAATTGAGTGAGACCTATTGCATAAAAAATAATACTAACAATAGTATAGGTGGTATATTTTTTAGATTTAGATTCAAAATATTTTACACTTGGCATACAATAAAAGTTCGATCTTCTGGATAGGTCAAAAATAAGAAGTGTTGGGAGGATTGCAATATAGTTTTACTGGAGCATCCAAATTAGGTCAGACATGCAACATTGGAAAGAAGACACATAAAGACACCACAAGATGAAGTTTTAGACCTATAGAAGATGAAATTTTAAATTTATCTCATTCCAAGTCAGCCATAAAACAATCTTCCAATCAAGGTTTGAAGAAGTAAAATTTAAGTTCAAGTAGTGGTAGATCGCATAGAGAATCAACAAGTAGTCTCCAAATAATGAAGATGTCCAAAAACAGGATGAAACAACAAGTAGATCAACGTCACAGTCAAAGTAGTTCTGAAGAATGAAAATTCATAGGGGAACTTGAACAAATCATTGAAACAAGGACCAAACAACTACGAAATCAAGCTATTATTGAGTACTTCATCAAGTGGAAGAAATTACCAGCTGCAGATTTGACATCGGAAGATTATCCCTTCATATAGATTCATTCAAAACTACCCAAGAATTGAGGACAACACTTGTATGAAGGTGTTGCAGCTGCAACTTTTTTCCCGAAGTTTTGAAAAATTTTGGACCCTCCTTTTGATTTTATCTTACCTGGATTTGTTTTGGATTGCTGAACTCTAGCCGAGGAAACCCATTTTCTTGAGATTATTCCACCGATGATAGTTCTGAAAGCATTTTGTTTCCCAATCCAATTCCTGAAGAGAAGGGTAAAGAGTTTTTTTGTATCCTATCGATAACGAAGTAGTTGACGATTTGAGAAGAATTACTAGGGCTTATGCAAAGAAGATTGGAGGATTACCGATTATCCCTGCCTTACCCAAAAGAGAATATTGGAAGAAAGACCACCCTATATTGGAAGACGTAGTGTTGGTTGGAGATTTTGAAGAACTGGTAGAAACAGCCTTACAGGAAGTTGTTCAACATCTAAATCAGTTGGTCCTAGATACACCTTACTGTTCACCTGTTCATATCCCTATTCATTCACCACCTCATTCTCCACCCAGAATCATGGCAAATGTAAACGAAAATCAGCCACCCAACCCACCAAATCCACCACCTACTTGGAGGGCTAGATCACCATTAAACCTAGCATCTCCTTTGCATGGATTACCTCAGGATTTTGAGAAAATGTTGCCTAAGTTTGACCCAAGTGAAAAGATTTTGGTAGATGATCATTTGCAAAGCTTTTACTTGGCTATAGAAGGACTACAGGCTGGAGAACATGAAGATGTAGTCTGTGGATTGTTTCCACATACCCTGAAAGGAGCAGCAGCCTCATGGTATTTTGCTCTGCCTACAAACTCAATCAAAAACTGGGGAACGTTTGAAAGAATATTCAAAAGTAAATATGCAATCCAAAAAACTCATGCAGCTCTGATGAAAGGGTTATACACTTTAAAGAAAGAAAGAAAGGAAAAAGTGCATAGTTCCACTCAAAGGTTTGCTGCTTATCTAAAGAATTTCTCTGTAACTGATAAACCATCTGATAAAATTCCTAGTGAATACTATACTTCATCTCTAGGGCCTGAATTGGCCATGTTTGCCAAGATGTCAGTCAAACCTACATTGTCAGAAACTTATGAAGAAGTTGAGAGGGTAGAAGCTGAAAAAGAGAGCATAGAAGATTATCCTGAGCAATCGGGAGAAAAAACTTTTGGTAAGAAAGCGTTGTTACTGACTAAGCCTAAGGATGAGCAATCACGTGATTTTTAAGGGATGGTGAAGATGATGTAGAAGCTATCCAACAGAATAATAGATTTGGAAAAGGAAAAGGAAGCTCATAAACCTTATAAGCCTTACTACAAAAGGAGAGAAGACAAGAATCAATCTAAACCTCCTCCACACAGTCCTGCATCAATGAATTTAACTGAGGTAGGGATGGATAATTTTTGTACCTTTCATCAGCATCCTCATTCTGAAAAAAAATTCTCTCAATGGATCAATTCGATGACATTAGTAACCAATCAGCTATTGGACTCTAAACTAACAGAAGATGATAAGCAGGAAGAAAAAAATAATCAACCCATAGAAAAATAAGAAGAGGATGCTTTAGTTTTATGGGACTATGTCTCACTTTTTGATACAGAAGAGGAAGGTTCATGGAAACAGGAAGAAACATCAGAAACAAATGTGACAACAAGAATTCAAGGTTTGTTAAATAAAGACAATTCCATACTCCCGAAAATTAAGAGACTTCAAGAGAATGTAAAGAAGTTTCATAAGAGCACCACAGCTGATAAAATACCTGAATTCACCATTACGAGTCAAAATCCAAAGAAAATCAACATGCATGTTAAGCCTGTTGAAGAGAAATTGATAATGTAAAGAAGAATCCCGAAGAACATAAGATGGAGTATAATATTGTGGAAGATATTAAAAGGGCTAAGGCAAATATCTCACTGTTTGAAATGTGTAATGTGCCTTAGCCGAAAAAAAAATTGTTAAAATCACTTGAAGTACCAGAGGAAAAGCTTCCCACTGATAACCAACCTAAAGAAGAAGAAATTGGTGAAGCAAGTGTGGGAGGTAAGTCTAAATACAAGACCCCACCATTTCTCCTTACTTTTGAAAATTTCAACCATAACATGCACAACTGTTTAGTAGACTCAGGGGCATCAGTCAATGTTATGCCACTTTCAGTCTGTAAGAAGATAAATGGACAACCTAAACCATCTACCTGGCAGGTTATTTAGTTAGACAGAAAAGCTGTGAAGGTAATTGCCGAAATGGAGGATGTTATGATTCGATTCTATTCAAATGAAAAGGTATGTCAGTTCATCGATATTGTAGTAGCAGACATACTTGGGGCTTATGGACTTGTTTTGAGTCGGGATTGGTCAGCGAAGCTACATGAATATTTTGCATCATATTGGTCACATATGTGGTTGCCTCATAAAGGAAGTCCCAATCAAATAAAAGTATTAAGAGAACCCCACATGAAGCACAATGTTACTCAGTTGGAGGGTAAGAATGAACCAGTGAATTCTGTATTGGGAAACTACTTCATTGTACTAGAACCAGGAAACTACCAAGTAGAAGAAGCCAGCAGTACATCAAACACCCAGCCCGATCTCCTTCGATTTTCACGGGCTGATGAATTTGACTGTAAAATAGTAGACTTGGTTTCGGATGTAGTTTTTGATTCAAGTAAAGTAGAAGTAGATAGTTTTTGGACACTTTTTTTTATGGATCTAAAACTTTGGAAGGATCAGGAGCTGGCTGTGTCCTGATTGACCCAAAGAAAAATAAAAAATTTCTTTCATGTAGATTAGAGTTTGAATGTACCAATAATACAGTCAAATATGAAGCATTAGTTCAGGGACTAAGAAAAGCAATTGAATTAAAAGTAGAAAATCTGAAAGTGTATGGGGATTCTGAAATAATTGTAAAGCAAATTCGAAATCATATACATTGCTTTTCACCTCATTTAAAAGCTTACCAGAATGAAGTGTGGGATTTGCTTAAAAAATTTTATGCATTTAATATTGTATCCATTCCTAGACTAAAGAATGCAGCAGCTGACTTGTTAGCTACCTCAGCTGCAAGGCTTGTACCTTCAAATAACAGATATTCTATTGAATTACTTTTCAAGCCTTCAGTTCCAGACATGATTACCAATCTATGAGTTTTTGATGATGATCAACAAATCTTGGAATGTTTGATGAATGATAAAAAAATTCAAAGGAGCAATAATCGATGATGAAGAACACCAAGCTGAATTAAAATTTGACAACTTTATTCCTTAAAGAGTCAGGACCTTAGAGCGAATGTTTGATCTAGACAACAAATTCAGAAGGCCAGCAAACATCAAAACTCACAGCTCGTCCTTACAATTCGAGCTAATAAATTTGGGAACTGAAGTTAAACCCAAATATGTAAATTTGGGAAAGTGTTGTTCTCCAGGCGAAAGAAATAAGTTCATTAGTTTGTTCAAACAATACAAATATGTGTTTGCCTGGACATATGAAGAGCTTAAAACATATGACACTAAGATTATACAACATGTCGTCCCTATTAGATCTGGAGTCAAACCTTATCAACAACCTTTGAGAAAAATGCATCCAAAACTGGAGCCTTTAATTCAGAGTGAAGTGAAAAAATTATTGGATGCCAAAATTATATTCAAATTCAGACACTCAGAATGGGTTTCAAATTTGGTTCCAGCAAGGAATAAATCTAGAGAAATCAGGCTATGTGTGGATTTCAGAAACCTAAATCGTGCTTCGGATAAAGACAACTATCCAGTCCCACCCATGGAATAGATATTGCAGATGGTTTTGGGTTTTGAGTTATTTTCATTATTAGATGGATTCTTTGGCTATAATCAAGTATTAGTAGCTGAAGAGGACAGACTTAAAACTACATTCAGAACAAAGTGGGGAGCTTTTGCTTATAAAATAATGCCCTTTGGACTCATCAATGCTGGAGCTACTTTCAAGAGGGCCATGGATATAGCTTTGCACAGTCTGATTGGCTGTAGTGTTGTAGTATATCTCAACAATGTCATGATATTTTCAAACAAGAGAGAAGAACACGCATTCCATCTAAAACAAATTTTCGAGCGTTGTCGAAAATATGGGATCTCACTGAATCCTAGGAAATGTGTGTTTGCGGTTATAGAAGGAAAGCTACTGGGTCATGTTGTTTCTAAAAAAGGGATCTCCATAGACCCAAAAAGGATCAAGGCCATATAACAGATCCCTTTACCCCATAACAAAAAAGGTATGCAATCATTCATGGGGACAATTAATTTTGTGCGAAGGTTTGTACCAGATTTCACTCAAATTGTTAAACCTTTGAAGCAAATGGTGAAACAAAGTGTACAATTCAAGTGGACTGATGTAGAGAAGAATGCATTCAGTAAAATAAAGACATCTATTGCTCATGCACCATCTCTCAAAAGTCCAAATTTTGAAAAGGATTTTAATTTGTACACTTTCGCATCTGACAATTCATTAGCAGCGGTGCTTACACAGAAGGAAGATGGGGGAGATGAGTATCCCATATCATTTATGAGCACTGGTCTGCAGGGAGCCGAATTGAATTACTCAGTTGTCAATAAACAAGCTTATGCAGTTTTCAAAGCGGTAAAACAATTCAAGCTGTACATACTTAAGAACCAGACGAAGGTAATAGTTCTTCTCAGATGCTTAGAGAAAGAAGATGCAAAGAAGGTCATAACAGAGTTACATGATGGGCCTGATGGAGGTCATTTTTTCGGATATACGACAGCCCATAATATTCGCAAAGCTGGATACTATTGGCCCACACTGTTCAAGGATGCGCATGCCCATGTCATAAAGTGTGATATTTGCCAGAGGTGTGGGGGAAGACAAGCCAAAGCAGTAGGACCATTGAATCCTGTGATGATAACATAACCATTCGAGCAATGGGGGATTGATATCATTGGAGAGATAAAACAAAATTCTTCCTTGCAACACAAATACATTTTGATGGCAACTGACTACTTAACTAGATGGGTCGAGGCCATTCCGTTACGTAAAGTGAATGAAGATGCGGTCATGGATTTCTTGCAAGATCATATTATGACCAGGTTCGGGGTTCCAATTTCCCTAGTTTTTTATAATGCTACTTATTTTTCTTCTATTAGATTAACTGCATTTGCTCATGAAAGAGGAATCAAGTTGCATTATTCTGTGAACTATTACCCACAAGGAAATGGTTTGGTAGAATCTACAAACAAGAATCTCATTAGGATCTTAAAAAGGACTGTGATAGAAAACCAGAGAAGTTGGAATTTAGCATTATTGAATGCTCTTTGGGCTGATAGGGTCACTCCCAAGAATTCCTTAGGTGTGTCTCCGTATACCCTTGTTTATGGAAAGGAAGCGATTCTTCCTCCTAACACTATGCTACCATCTTCCATAATAGCTCAGGAGTCTAGAGGAACAGATAACGAAATCCTACATATTAGAATCTATAATCTCTTGAAGGCGGAAGAGTCTAGGTTCAGAGCCAAGGAAAGTTTTAAGCATCAACAAGAAGTAGTGAAACGTTGGTTTGATAAACATAAAGCTAGAAAAAAGGAATTTGAAGTGGGAGATCTGGTTCTTAAGTGGAATCACCCGCATGATGAAAAGGGGAAACACACGAAGTTTCAACAGTTATGGGTAGGCCCTTTTCATATTGCAGCAAAGCTTGGCCCCTCAACCTACAAGCTGCAAGATTTACAGGGGTGGGAAGAGAACTTACCTGTTAATGGTTTAGCTCTCAAACCTTATTTTTCCTTATTTTTGTTTTGTTTTGTACATAAATAAACTCTTTCGGTTATTTATCTTTGATTTATTTTATTTTATGTTTGTCTTTTAGTTAGATTTTGATTGATTTCAATAAAAGAAGCAAACTTTTTGGTTGCATGGAGAGCATCAGAATTCTGGATTAACCAAACTCCTTGATTATAAGACTGTGTATTATTGATTTATCTAAAAGAATTTCTTCTAGGTTAGCAGTTTTCCTAAATGGCCATGAACACATTGAAGTCCTACTTAATCCTTGTAAAATAACTCAAGATCAAAAGGTCTAGAATACTATTTCGAGGCTCCATCCATCTCACATTTAAAAATGTCTAAGGGGTGACAGCAAGGACCCATGGAAAGGAATCAGAGTAAACAGTATATTATATATAAACGATCCCATGCCAAGAATTGAAAGCCAAAAAGGCAAATAAGAGTAAAAAATCTCCTAAGAAAGCAATGTGTATCAAAACAAAGTACTGAACCATATGAGTACAAAATTGCCGAAGTTCTTCTCCGTCCGTGAGCTGAAAATTAAATACATCTCTCACACAAAAGGACACTATGGATAGAGGTGCCTGAATAAAAAATTCAAAAAGAAAGGCATGCACAGAGGACTCAAAAAAGGACAAAAAGGTCCAAAAGCACAAAGTGCAAAATGGCATGGGAATAAGGAACAAATGAATATTTATATTTACCATATGTTACAATCCTGTGGTGTCCAAGCTGGAAGCTACCCGGAGACAGAGGTAAAAAATGAAACTCATATTCCTGGCCTCAAAAGAGTTATCTTGACTTTGAAATATTGGTTTCCATTTTCCTAAATTGAACTATCATCAATGATTAAAAGTACATACATTTGCCATTTGGGAAATCATACATCTAGAAGAATTCAATATGTTGGTTTTATTGTCAAAACAGTCTGTTGCTCAAAGAAGAAGTTGTCCAGAGATCTGTTTTCACCAGGTAGTCACCAATTGTTGCAGCTACAACTTTTTTCCCCAATTTTTGAAAAAATATGGACCCTCCTTTTGATTTTATCTTGCCTGGATTTGTTTTGGATTGCTGAACTCTGTTGTTCCTCTACTACAATTTTGAATTTCTGAGTTTGATTTGAGGAAAACTGTTCTCTTTCATTTCCGAAGTTGAATGATCTAAAAATGCCTTTGTCTAGCTAATCCTTTTGACTTTGGAACTTTAAGTTTCGATTTGTAAATGGTTTGATTTTATCGTTGTTGGAGGTTTGTTGAAGATTTAGTCGAGGCAGTAGTTCTCTACGGAGCCTCCGTTGCGGAGGGTAAGTAAGGAATGTCCTGATGGACAATTCTTATTTTCACCGATGCGCTTTTATCTCATTTGTTTTTGGACTGTCAGCGATTTTATTTTATCACAGTCAGAGCATTATCCTTCTATATCACCGCCGTTTCGGAGGACAAATAGAGAATGGGCCGATGGATAGTTTTTACTTTTGTCGATGCCTTGGTTTCATTGATCAACTTTTTTACTTTGTGACATTTTGTTTTCGCTATTAGAACGGTTTTGACTATCGATCGGGGGGCTAGTCCTTTGCGTTGCCGACACGGCGGCTGTGTTAAGCTTTAAACTCGTCGATCCGTAGTCCTTAAAGCTTCCGATCGTTGATGGTTTCATGATTATCGGGACCCGTAGTTGGTTTGACAGCCGCCGTTGTGGCTTTCTAGTAAACTATCCCGCTGATGATTAGTGGTTCCGATCTCCGATGCCTGTATGACAGTTTTTAGTGTTTTATTTTGCCGACGTTTTATTTTGTCGCAGAACCCTTAGTCTATATGACTTCCATCGTTGTGGCGGCTTAGTGAACTAACCGTTCGACATACAGTTGTTCCTTTCGCCGATGAAGAGTTTGTCCACCTGATACTTAGTATTTTTCCATCGGTGAAGGTTTTTCCTCCCTTTTTGTGTGCTTTTACTCTATTTTTCGGGACAACAGAGTTTCTCCTTGGGTTTTGGTCGAATCTAGTTTTTCTCTGAGATGAGGAGCGCAGTTTAGGTTTCGGATTGGCAGTTACATTGTTATGATTCACGCTTTCATTGGAGGATTTCGAATTGGTCCAGATGCGGCCTAGATTGAGACAGGGAGCCTATTTTATCGGGCTTGTGTTTTTAGTTTGGACAGTGGATTTAGCGAATTTCAGACCCAGTTTGCATGATTTCCTTCGCCTTATCTTTTCATGCATTAATATTGTTTATGGTTCATTTTACAGAATGCATGTATTGATACAATTTGTGTCACTTTGTTAAATGCTAAATGGTCTAAAAATCTGATATGATCATGACAGGATGATTGCTGCAAAGAAGACAAGGCAAAAGGTAGGCAACAAGGAAACAACAAGCTGAAGCATAACGAAGCAGAGATGTTTCTCAAGGAAAAGAAGAGAGTGAAGGTCTAAGATCAACAGGATCTCAAAAAGACCAACGGATTACTAAGTAGAATCGATAGTAGCATAGGCCCAGGCTTGGGAAAAGTTCGTCAGTTACCAAGTTGGTCCCTTTTTATAAAGTGCTCTAAAAACTTAATCTGAAATGTAACGTATTGTATAAATCATGAGCACTCACAAAGAGACAAAAGGGTGGTTTTGAACAGTTGGGGGGAGCCCAAAGGTCACCGAGGGGCAGCCCAAGAGTTTTTGATTGTAGTATAAGTATAGGAGAGTTAGATAGTGGAAAGGACTTTTTCCCCGATAGATTTGTGAGATTATGTTGTAAGAAGAACTATTTCCTTTTTCAATAAGAATTACAAGTTTCCTGTTGGAGAAAGCTTGGTGGAAGATTTCAAATGTTGTGCTATGGATTTGTTGAATGTGAACTATTTCATTTTTAGCTTGCATCCATTAACTGTGAGATCGAACTCTTTGAACCTATGTTCTTGTTATAAATGCACTCTAGTTTATTCTATAAAATTTCCACCTTGAGTAATGAAGACTTTTCATAAACAATGAGCTATCTTGTTGTTTATATATCTATTAATGTTCATGTGTTTTGAAATAAGTAACAACTATCTGTGATTTTTCTTAATGCATGTGCAGAAATACATTACTCATTGATAAATGATAATCTTGCTCCCTAGGGATAGGTTAGATAGTTAGTTTTAGTTTCTTTCTTTGTGTGATTTAGATGTGAGTGAGTTAAGACGAGAGGTAAGAACCTGCGCATCACATTGTGACCGCTCCATGTATTCTCTATCAATCTGCATTCTTAGATAGGCACTTGCATATCATACTTAAATTCAAAAAACTAAAATATACACAATGGATCGGGCCGTAACCGGTAAAACCTTGTATTTTGTTACTTGACCTACGGTAGTCGAACCGTAAACCGGACGGATTCCCCATACCAAATAGTAACGGGCTAGTTGGGAACGTTTACTGGGGAGAATCCTTAGTTGTTGTTACCTGCGAATTTCCAGGCATCAACAGAAGAGGAGGGGCATGTTAATCCCTAAATGTTCAAAACAATTCCCCCTATAGTGTGGTACTTTACCCCCTATATGGTGGTGTATTTCATATTATTGATGTAGTTTTGGGTCTATTAGTTGTTAGTGTACACCTTTGTCTCCTATATATATGAAGGAGATATTTTCATTTGAGTAAGCATTGTAGATTGTTTTATCTTGGGTTTGCAATACATTGTGTAAGGAGGTTCCTCCATTGAAGGTGATTGGTATTCATCTCCTTTATTCATTATTAAGGCATGGATCACTTTCTTTTGGTGTATTTCTGCTATTTTTATTCTATTTCTAGGACTTGGTTGCATAACATTGACTACAAAGTTAGGGAATGTTAAAGAAGAGCAATGAAAGAGATGATAAAGTGAGACCCAAGTCTAAGGAAGTGGATCGATCTGGTTAGATTATTTTATCTTGTGAGCACAGAGGAGGGTGCGGATTTTCCTGTACAACTTAGTTTGAAATTGTTCAACTGATATTAATGTCACTAAGGGTAGTGATGAGATGAAGCACGAAAGGAGCTTCAAAGTTCCCTTCGCGATTCAGTTAGACATTGATGCTAATTTGGTTTCTTCTAATTCTAGTAATTTTGGGATATCACAAGTATAGGGAATCTAGTTTTTTTTCAGTGCGGTTTGGATTAAAACAAAATCCCAAATTCTATTACTTTATAAGGAGATTCATAATGTGGGTTTTAGTCTATTATTACAAATATTGTGTATGTTCAATTTTGTTTGAAAATTTTCAACCTTCTGTGTCTAAATTCTCCTTTCAAATCTTTTGTATATATATGCTTATGCAATGTATTGGTTGTAGCTAAAAATGTGTATGTGTTAGCCAAGACAAATTCAAATCCTCCCTCGTCATACTCTATCAACAACTTCATGGTGAAACAACAAGGTAAGGTAATACCTGCACTAAAAGAAACTACATACTTAACCAATATAACTATTTTATTCTAACTATTTCAATGGAAAATAAGAGGGGTCTCCTCCCCTATATTTTCCTTTTTTCTGGGTTACTTATACTAAGTTTTCTTATGGTATTCGAATCTCTTATTAAGCCAATCCTACTTTTAACTTACTAAAATTCGCCATGAAGGATGTGTAGAGTGGAGCAGATGAGGGATATGAGGTTTCTATGTGATCAATTTTGGGGACAAGGAAGAAAGAAGATAAAGTTTGATCAACTTTGGATTGAACCTATGGATTACATTTTTGAACAGAAAGATTCTACCCACTGGGTATTTCAGAAATCAAAAATTTCTAGGGTTTTTTGCCCGTTTTTTTTTCTCCATAACCTAATAATGCTTATTATAACTATTGTTTTAACTTTCAAATAGTAGATTTCATGTATTTATCAATTTAATCTTATTATTTACGTAGGGATTTAATATGTCTTGGATTTTACATATTAACAATAATTGGCATTAGTTCTTCTCTGTTGCAGGGGAGTTACGCTACTAAATGTGAGCAATACACAAAGTTGATTTGCATGTTTATTTAATTTTATGTTTACATTTATGTTCTTCTTATGTGGGCCCTTTTGGTTTTAGAGTTGAAACCAGGGCTTTGATACCATATGCAATAATCCCTTTAAGGTCCTTAAATACTATTTATGAACATAAATTTTATCTTAATAAACATTCATATTCAGAGTAGAGTAAACATTCATATTTTAAGTAAGCATTGACATTCTTTGTTTCTAAGAATTCATTTTGAAGGTTTCACAAGTAAACTTAGTAAAAGAATTTTCATAATTGAAAATACATTTTCAAAATTTAAAATACATGATTCTCCCATTTGTGTTGTGCATTGTGAAAATCAGCTCTTATAGCAGGTCCAACAATTACGCGAAAAGGTTTAACCATGTAGCCAATTGGGAATAGTATCTCTGACTCCCCATTCTAGAAAACTCACAAGAGATTTCTGGCTCCCATGGCCAAAAATACAATAACAAAGTGAAGATGCTCCCCCAAATACAAAACCTTTAATCCAAGGTATGTTCCATCCCGCACATAACCTTTGGTATGCCTCCTCATTTTGCCACCCCGAAAAATAATCCTCCTCCAAAATATCCTTTCCCTCAACAATAATATCCTTGGCACATGTTTCAAAATAATAAATGTTATAAACCAATTATAGGCACACAATTAAAAATAATCATCATCATAAATGAAATCTTAGCACATAATTCAAAACAATATTTCTCCTAAATCAAATCTAGACACATAATTCCAAAGAATAGACAACATAAATTAATATTGCCACTTTAATCCTTAGCTAAATCATTCGACGTGATTGTAATTTATGCTTAACTTAATTTGCCATATATTTAATTAATATAATTAGTATTTAATTATGTGCCCTTGGTGTTTCTCTATTGACTCCAAATCACATTCATACATATACAAATAACAAGAGCCACGTGGTGGCAATGTCCTCGACATTGCCACAAGCGTTTGCTAGAAGAAAAAATGCCTCGGTAATAGGAAGAAGACACACTTTGAGAGTATTTTGGAGAAGCATCAACGATGGCAATATGACACTATTTGCAAAAAACATAGAAGTGTAGAATTGTAAAAGAAAATCATTTGTTATCCATGATAGTAATCAACAACGTATTATTAAATAGAAATAAACATTGTCTCTTATCATTAGAATAGAGACATTGTAAAGATTGTGTTATTAAAAACATAATTCAATTTCATTAAAAACGTTATGTGTTTCAAACTTTTGTGCTAACATATATAACAAACTAAGAACCATCTGACTCGATACAAGAACTTGATACAAGGTTAAATATCAGACTAATTTAACTCTGCTAATAATTTATGTGTTGTTGCACCTTGACTATGGTCATTTGTATTATTTGAGATTTTGTCTTGATGGTCATTGGTTTGATGAATTTAATGGATCGACTTAAATTCTCAAGTATAAGAACATAAATTTAGTCTTGTGTACTCGATACAAGAACCTCATACAAGGTTAAATATCAGACTATGTTAGATTGTTAATATAAACTTTTAATGTCTAGGATAATTTTATCTAACTTTTAAACTATTAAATAGGTTTCCTACTTAAATCAATTCCAAATATTGTTATGGGTCTGCACCCTTTTAAATTTACGTACTTGGGAATTCTTAACGATCATGTAAAAATGGCTCTCTATCTAGTTAGTAATTTTTTTTGTTTTATTCAAAGTGCATTTCATATAAACAAATAAAATAAAACAAATATGAAAAATAAAAATTTCTACCATTTTAAATATATCAAATAAAATAATACATTAAATAGTGAAATAAATATTTCCCTTGTTGAAAAGAAACCACTCAACTTTGTTAAAATATTAAATCCTATAAATAATTTATAGTTTGATATACACACAAAATAATATGAAAAATAACATTACTAACATCCCTAAAGATACAATATATATTAAATCATGGTTAAGGTAATATACAATGTATATAATGTTACATCACTATGTAAAAAATAATTAAACACATACCATTTATAATTAAATTATGCACTTTTCCTCAAGGATATGGATTCAACTTTGAAAGATATCCTCGATTTTATAATTATGAATAGTATCGAGGGAAATGTATCATAATTAAAAATGAATCAATATATACATATGTCCATAAACTAATTGAAATACACAAGAGTTTTAACTTAATTTATTTAGCTTTTGTATTATGGAAGAAGTATGTGGTAACTAACTGTAAACAATTACTTAGTGGTGGAGATTTAATTGTGTTGATGGAAGTCTAGGTTGGTGTATTTAACAAGATTTGTTGAGTGGTTTTATATATTTGTTTGGATTAAAAAAAAAACTAATTAAAAAAAATGTAATAATTGTTTGAAATGAATGGATTTAAACATATAAATCTTCTATTCAAATAAGGTTTGATACAAATTTTAAACTAATTAAGGATCTACTTTCTTAGATCTTCACCAAGACATTATTCCAACCTATTGATTCATTTTCCTTGAGATCCATTTTCCAATGCTTGCTTAATCACTGTACATCATTTCCATGTTACATGAGAATGTAACATATTCTTTAGAATAAAGCAGTGTAATATGGATTGCTCAATCATTGTACATGATTTTCATGTTTCGTGAGAATTTCTACTATGTGTGTGATATTATTGAGAATCTCTACTATTCTTTTGTTTTTATGTTGTGAAGAAGCTAGAGTTGATTTAACTTTATTTTTATTAGTTCATTTTATACACCGGTATAAATTTTTTATATAATATCATATTAACTGTTAACTATTAACTTTTATTTTCTCCTTCATAGGTAATTTGGATGAAAGAAGATCCATCTAGACACCACGTGAGCAAAAGATCAACTTCAATGAGGAATACCAGCATGTAAAATGGAAGAGTGCACATATATTAAATGAAAAAATTGGTATTGTGAAGATTATAGGGGATCCCTTGAAGTTTTCCACACATCGTATTGTGGGAGAGGAGACGAATGCATTTGTATAAAATGATCTTTTGTGAAGTAAGGGATGTGGTCGTGAAGTAAATTAAAGATCGTTGAACTCCAAATCATAACATTTTTGAATAAAAATTCCATGAATACTATAAGAGTTAGAGTAGGATACAATTTAACAAGTTCAAACATTCAAGCATGTTGAATGAAAGAGACATAGTTGGAAGTGGTAGAGGAAGTTGGTTAGATTACCAAAATCTATCGCTACGATCTCTCCATTAGCTAGCAAAAACAAAGAGATCAAAATTATTGCTATATCAATTCGGGGTGAACTCACTGAAAAGATCAACAAAACCTTTAAGATATTGTATCAATTAGCTTTATTATTTATAGCCACCAAGAATCCTCAAGAACATGTTTTGCATGCAAGTTTGATCCGAATTTCAAGGGGAATATGGTCTAAATTCGGATGTATGAGTCATAAAAGCATTTAATGAAAGGCCGCACACTCGCAGTCATCATAAAAGCATTAAACAGAGAGGCCACCCTCTCTCATCCATGGTAATTGACAACTCATGGTTTTGTTCCATGGAGATCTAAATTTCAAGGAGAATATGGTCTAAATTTGGATGTATGAGTCATAAAAGCATTTAATGAGAGGCCACATGCCCGTAGTCATCATAAAAGCATTAAACGAAGACGCCAACCTCTCTCATCCATGGTAATTGACAACTCATGGTTTTGTTCCATGGTATGGCTGCAAGGCACATTGTACCTCTCTCATCCATGGTATTTCACAACCCATGGTTTTGACCCATGGTATTGCCCCAAGGCAAATTGTAATAATGTTATAAAAAGATTCTATGCCTTCTCAATAAAGCATTCAAGGATTTTTGACATCCTCCACTTCTCTTATTCTATTGCGTTATTGGGTTACTGGTTCTGAGTGTATTTCTTAGTATGGTTTGAGAGGTGAGGCTCAAAGAACTCTCTTTGTACCTCACCCCTCCATGTGGGCTATTTACTCTATGCATGTTACTCTATGCTTCAAATGTTAACAATTTTGTAGCTTTAATCTCCTCCTCTCTCGGCATCCAAGCCATCTGGGTCTCAGCCCCCGAGATCGGGATCAAAGTTCTTGTTGGCATTTATACTTTGTGTAAAGCTCAACATCCACCTACACTCTCTGACAAGTTATGGCTAGTGTGAGAGAAACAATGAAGGAAGATTGCATTCCCCCTCCATGAACTATAGTGAGTTGTGAAAATTTCTGTGCAAGTAATCATCCCTCAAAATATTTGAAAATAGGCGAAAGTACTCCTCCAATTGAAGACATTTTCGAAGATCTCCTTCCAAGTTTTCCTTCTAAATTCCATTTACCTTGGCTTATCGCAATACAAACAATGATTAAACAGTATAATCTCTACGTTTTTTTAGAATATATGCTAGACATATCAAGTATTATTATTATTTCTCATTCCATTTGTCTATGTAAAATTTATTTCCAATGGTTGTTGGATAAGAGGATGAAGAATCTTTCCAATGGTTATTGGATAAGAGAATGAAGAATCGTAATTCTTGGTGGGAGTTTATCCATTGACTTGCTTTGAAGGGGAGAACCTTAGCATTCCCATAATTGGTGTTGTGAGTTCTGTTTGATTCCACTTTTATAGAGCTATCATTCTCTCAGGAAACAGACTTTGAATAATCTCTTGCACCCAAAAAATCACCCATCGTGGCTTGAACCCTGCCGCCAGAAAAATCATAGGGAAATGCCCCTCTACCTTTTCCATAAAGGAAAAAACTTGGAATATTAATTGTCATCATAAATAAGATACTATTTACAAAGAGCCAAAACCAGAAAAGATTAATTCTAAAAAAATCTAACAAACTAAAATATATTATTAATGATACATAAAATTATATTGATATGAGCTACTTACATAGAGATAAGCGGGGATTCGATAGTGACTAGAAATGAAAAGCTTAAAAACATAAAACCTCTAGATGAAATCATAGAATATCAAAACAAATGAGTTGTCATCACAAAGAAAAGACGCGAGATCTATATCCAATATGATCATTTCAATCATAGTATAAAGTCTTATACCTAAAATTCGTGTATCCTGCATGAAAATAAATTATATTGTTTATTTGTCTTCAATCTTGTCTTTTTTGCTTAATTTATAACCGCAAGTGAACTGGCTTGCTGCAAAATAAGAAGTGAGACAAAACCATGTGCCTTACCACAACTCTCATTACTCGAAAGTGCTGATGGCTAACAGTGAAATCTGCTGCTACATTGAAATCAAACATGAAAATTGGAAATCACAAATAATCATATACTATAAAAAATGTTTATATTAAGAAAGTACTACTACATTGAAATTAAACATGAAAATTGAAAATCACAAATAATCATATACTATATAATATATATATATTAACAAAAGTAAGATGGATAAATGAAATTATGGAAAACACATGTTGGCCAGCTCATAGTGAAATTATCAATCATGTCTTGGCCATACAAACAAATTTTAAGATAGTTATCGCAAAACAAACAGATCTCAAGGTGAAAGCTGGGAATCACAAGTATTTATATAATATAAAATTTTATTAAGAAAAGCATAACCTTCCAATGTATCAACTTTATTTGGCTATACATAGTTGTATTGCAGAGTACCTCACAACCTTCCAAGGATCATAAACTTTTCCCTCATAATGAGATATGGTAACAATAAACCAAAAGCATCAAAACATATCCGACGTCTTGTATCCTACCAACCCTCCCTTGCTCTGGCATATTACAGAAATAAAACATAAAGAATGTAGTTTTCAAACTATCTAATTGACTGTGGACTCTAAAAGTTGGTCTATGTAGAGAAGTCGACCAAATTTGACAAAAAAAACTGCCATCTAAACTAACCTATGTAAATAATAGGGACAAACTTAAGCAAACCCACAAATGATTTGGACTTAGAAAACTAGTTAACATCAATTTTAAGAGATCTACAAAACCATCCCCTTGTTAAGGCTCCCTCTATGCATAACACATAATATAATATATTTCAACAGACGTACTTGAGATGAGATGAAGAAGCCCGCCTATGAGAACGTATTGTAAGTAGTATAAATGAACCTAAAGCTTTAAATTTTAGCAGGAACGTAAAGTTGTAAAGTATAGTTTGAGAAAATGAAGCATTAAAAATCGCTACATAGCATCATTGATAATGAACTCAAGGCCAGAACTACATAACGCTTCTCTGTTCACAACAAGTTTGCTGCAAAATCAACACATCTGTCTTTTATTCATTATTTAGTGAAAAAAACATTTGTCTCTCTATGTATATCCACACATTCAAACCTGGGAGATTGTCTCTATATATATCCACATTCAAGCTAGGAAATCTCTGCTGGGCGAAAATCAACAGCAAGTTATTACAGTTCAATTCCGCAGGTTTACAAAATTTACTTATTTAGTGCCAGACACCACCGCAGGTTTACAAAATTTACTTATTTAGCTGCCAGACACCAGCGAAGATTGTCTTCAATTTCTTCTTCATATAAAAAAGCAACAGCGCTGTCCATCTCTGATAGGGCGGTTTTGAATCCCGGCACTCCATTGGAAACATCCGCTGTGGTAATCCAGTTGCGGTTCCCTTTAACATGATGAACTAGCGGTTCCGTTCCGGTTAACATATGCATCATCACTATACGAATGCCCGCTTCTATTGATGGAAAATATATTTTTGGATGCTTCCCCATTTTATATGTTGTAAAGTTGGCAACTTCTTCTAGTTAGATCTGCAAAATTGTAACTCTTTGAATCAGCAACTCCTCTGCTTTATTCTCCATAGGCTACCCTATCTTCTTGCAAGCAGCGATCAGCGATCTCCTTCAAGTCGTATTTCTAAGTGATGTGGTGATTTGGAAATGGCGTCACTTCTTGGCAATTAACCTTTAACAACACGCAATAAATAAAACACGTTATCACTCAAAATACACTCCCACACACATTTATTTATAGAGAATCATCTCCAATGGCTATCGCATCTTCTCGGGCACTCCCGTGGGCACTCCAGCGAGGGATTAGGTTTAGCCAAGCTGGGATACATGTCAGAAAACATGAAAGTAGCTATTACATATAAATAATAATTTTATTACCCATAATATACATTACACACTGTTTCACATAGATATACAGTGGAAAATAAAAAATTTGAGAGAATATCTCAATAATCTCTTACAAAATATCAAATCAATTTCAAATTTAACACAGAGTACTAATAAAAACCAATTCCAAACTTAACACCCACTACTAATGAAAATATTATCTCTAACCAAAAAAACAACGCTAACAAAAGAAACAGTACTAATGAAAACATTATCTTTAACCAAAAACAGAGCTAACAAAAGGAACAGAGGGATCCCTCGATGTTATCTCCTTTCGTTGCACTCTTCTCAAACTGATTGTTTTGTAGGAACTTTGAGTTCAAATGGCATGAATGCCAAAGGTTGTAACGAAACCCAGATCCTAAAGGTGATTCAACCCTTTTTCTTCTAGCAGTGGTCGATGTGGACATAAGGGATAGCTCCAACATGGGCTCAGCTTATTAATAATCAGCTAAACTGGTATGGTTGTAGGTTTAATACGTGCTCAGCGTAGTGTGTGAAAGACTCCAGTCATGTTTGAATATCAAGTAGCACGGTGATAATTAGCATGCGAAGACTCCACTTATGACTTATCTGCAGCATTCTCTGTCGACAATATATTGTCTCGAGTTTATAAAATATTCAGCCTCAGCCTTCAAAAATCGCATCAGCATATTGTTTGTGCTGAATATGCTTCGTTTAAACAGTTTGTGACCTTTAATATTACTGCCGACTTAGAGAAGACCCGTTGAAAGGAAAATAAATGAGTTTGTGATCGACTGGATGAAGAAAAGCATCTCCACGGGTGTATTGAATGGCGATGTCAAAAGCAAATTAGGACACGGGCAAGAGCAAATAAGGAATTTCCCTATGCATAAGACTGCGATTGTATCGTGGTCTCATAGCAAGTGTAGCAAAACAATATGAAAATAAACGGTTACATTGATATTGTTATGGATGGAGTGGAGCGCAGTCGAGATTTGAATATGCCCGAGAACAACAAATGCTAGAGATGTTGGAAGCACAGACTAAGAGCGAAGGGTGAGTTTGAAAGACCGGAAAGGAAGAGGGGTCTTATAACGGTGGGGAGGGGCACTCAGCCTTATCATTACGTTATTGTTTGACTAGGGAGTGAGAATACATCTGCCATTACACAGAGTCAGAGATTTCCTGAGCAACTCCATTCCCTGGCCTGTCATGTTAAGGTTAAAAGGTAAAGACACCCAATGGTTAATGCCGCAGATTACGAGGGCTACATTTTGACTCCATTCTCTGGAAACACACCCATTTTTAATGTTGGCATACACCAATGTTGTGAACAATCTTGGAAAATACACCAATACACCAGCTTTTAATGTTTGTAGACTATTTTGCTAATGACGTGAAGCAACACATTTAACATTTAATATGTTGATGCCTCTGAACCCAATCTAACTATATATCTCATCGGTTCTATACTAAGACACTATGTAGACTTGGTGAAATTCCATGCGGCTTGCCACGTTACATTCAACCACTTAACCACACATTAATACAAATTGCAGGTTTGTCCACACATCAATACAAATTGCAGGTTTGTCAGGGTGTCATATTCGAGGGTAAAATGAAAAGGTATTTCACAATAAGATAGTGGATGAAAAAAAAATTAGGAAAATCAATTTATTTGTGTGTAAATCCATAACATAAAATATCAAAATTGAAATTCTCTTCGAGGCACCACGAAAAAACTATATCATAAAAAATTGCAATTCATGTGACACAATTGTCAAAACTCAATTGATTATGTAATTCCCTACAAGGCACTGAATAATAATAGCTATCCTACAATCAATACTTGTCATGCATTATTACTTTGCCACCAAGAAGATGTCTGATAAACCAGACTCTGATATATTTACAGCATTGTTGACATCACCTCGCCGGCGGGTCTTGGGGCACAGAAACCGAGGGCAACGTCACCTCCACCAGACCAATGGTAGCCTAAAAAAATACAATTAAAAAATAAACTTAAATAAAATTTGTACCGAATATTGCAAAACCTTAATCTAAACTCTCATAATTTTTAAATTACTTGAGATTAATATACATGAGCGATTCATATATATCCCCTTATCGGGGACATAATAAGGATCTAATTGAAAAAATAATGATTCCCAATAGTTATAATTAGTATTTAATTAATACTTTCAACTAACATTTAGTTAATTAATATAGTCCTATTAATTAATATAATCCACATATTAATGTATAATTTAACAATCCACTCTCACAATTGAAAATAAATGTATAATTTGTTGATTGCACTAAAGAGGTGCATTCTACAACCCAATAGGGGAGAGATGTGTAGCTCCTTCCTTACTCATCATAGAGTTGACAAACACTTTTTATAAAAAATAATAAAATATTATTAAAAATAATTTGTTGACTTAAATTAAATTTAAATTATTTAGAATTGCATATATATATATAACAACATAAATTAGATAAACTAAAACCATACAAATTATATTACACATTTCCACTCTAAAAATGGTTTGCACCTTGAGAAATTTGATCCCTCTCGGTGCTTGGTAGATCCCCTTTTAGATGGATCTATGCTAGTAAATATTGAAAAACAATGCGTGTGAAGTGTAGGTATGTAGCTAGCATACACATACCTCGTATGTATTTACTATGAATTGTGAGCTTGAAATGCACCTAGTGCCTTTAATCTTAAATTCACATCGGCATTCATAAGCTCCTGATAATAAAACCAAAATGGGAAATTACATTTAACTTCATCATTCATGTATTTGTGAAGGTAATTATCATCTAGTGGAATCACATGTTGGAGCTAAATTTTACAGATGGAACATTGATTAGTGAAAATCTTTAAAGATATTCACCATTTATTTAGAAATAATGTTGGTGGGTGGACAACGTTGGTTTTTGATATAGTTGCGAGAGGAATGTGTGATATACTTGCAATAGGAATATGTATTTCATGTGAATTTAAGGATTTAACATCTCCAAATTTCATTTAAAAAAAATTATTAACAGTCTAACTGCAAATAATGTACAAATAAATCCATACTATTTTTAACTTGCGCTTAGTGTTTTATCCATTGAACATCATAATAACTTAATTACAAAAGGAACGTCATGTTTTAAAAAGTGTCAAATATTGTTCGTCTGCTTACTAGTTATGTTTTTAGAATATTTGTTAAACATTTTATAATGTTAGGAGGATGGGTTATAGGTCTTACTTAGCTCTTTTCGGCTAACGCAAAACCATAAATATTCTTCTTATGGATATTAGCAGTGGAGGGTTTACCCTTTGTTGGAATCACACCCAAGCCTAGCTAAAAATAGAGGGCCTAAGCTAAGGAAGATCAAACTATTCCTAAGTAAGACCTAAGTGCTTAACTAAACAAGGTTCCTTCTTACCCATAAGAATAAAATGTGATGGCCATAAAAGGTGATCTTTGATGTCATTGAAACTATAGAGATTGGGTTGAAAATTTAGAAATTAATGTGGCATTGAACAAAGCCACGTGGTGGCTTCTACCTCCAACTCGAAAGCACATATGTCAAATCGAAACCCTAAGGGTTAAATGCTCCTTGTTTTTCGTTATTGGTCTTGTCGTTGCGTTATTTTTTTTGCACAGTAGTGAAGGGGAGAGAGAGCTGAGCTCTTGGATTCCAGGCACTCGGCCTTGGCCTTCAGGCTTTTGGCCTCTTTCCCGGTCTACGAAACACTCTCAACTTCGTGATGGCATCATTCTTGTTATAACCAGTTGGCTCTTTGGCCCACAACATAAGTTTTCCTTTGTGTTTGTTTGGTGGACTGTCTACATTGTTCCTTTGGGTCATCATTGCCACATCCACCTCTTTGAAGGTAAGTCACCTCTGGTTATACTATTATTTTTTTTGTGGTTTTCTTGGAAATATAATTTTTAAGTTGAATTTAACCCTGCGTTGTTTGCTTGCAGGAGGTTCCTGCTAGGGTTGATGCGTGGACAAAGGAATCGGTCTCTGTCGTGATGGGAGAATGGTCTAGTAAGACCTGGAACCTCACCTTCCTTGATCTTAGTGGCTCCGCTGGTTATGGCTCTGCTACTCTGTGACTAGGCCCGCATTCTCCTGAATTGGAACAATTCTGTGTTTTCTTTTGTAAAACAAAATGGTAAACCCTCTTTGGTTCTACCTTGAGGCATTTATAGATGCTTTGTAAGATGTATCCTTCTGACCGTGGAGTTGAAGGGACTGTAGCGTGTTTAAGTATTCCAAACTAGCGGCCTTGGCCTTCAGGCTATCGGCCTCTTTCTCGGTCTACGACACACTCACAACTTTGTGATGGCATCATTCTGGTTGTAACCAGTTGTCTCTTTGGCCCGCAACATAAGTTTTACTTTCTGCTTGTTTGGTGGACTGTCTGCACTATTCCTTTGGGTCATCATTGCCACATCCACTTCTTTGAAGGTAAGTCACCTCTAGTTATACTATTTTTTTGTGGTTTTCTTGGAAATATAATTTTTAAGTTGAATTTAACCCTGCGTTGTTTGCTTGTAGACAGTTGCTGCAAGGGTTGATGCGTGGACAAAGGAATCGGTCTCTATGGTGATGGTAGCATGGTATAGTAAGACCTGTCACCTCACCTTCCTTTCTGTTAGTGACTCCGCTGGTTATTGCTCTGCTACTCTGTGACTGGGCTCGCACTCTCCTGAATTGGAACAATTCCACGTTTTATTTTGTAAAACAAAATGGTAAACCCTCTTTGGTTTTGCCTTGAGGAATTTATAGATGGTTTGTAAGAGGTATTCTTTTGACATGGAGTTGAAGGGACTGTAGTGTGTTTAAGTAACTTTTCTATGGATTTAATGACAAACTTCTTCTTTTTGGAAGTGTTTGAGCAGTCGTTTGTCTATCGCTCTGAACTTGTAATTGTTTTGATTTTATAAAGAAAATTTCCGTGAGGGTTTTCATTGTATTTACATAGTCGTTTTGATTCATAATACTTTATAAATTGTAAATACATGTAATTTGGTTGTCGTCTCTATCTTTCAATCTTAACTCTGTATTTGGAATATGTAAAGTTTGTTTTTTCTGAAAATTAGTCTCTTAATCCTACTGTAAGTTTTCTAGTAGTAAACTTTTTAAAGCTTGAAGGCCATTTATATTCTCCAAAACTCATGGTTATTACAATAGTTAAAATTTTGTATAGTTAGGGCCACGATGCCATTGCTCTCCTTAAATCTTTTTTTAACATAGAGAATTTCTCTGTCAAAAGAATAGTGGGATGGAGTTATTTGGAGCCGTAAGGATTTTGCGTTAACTGTGGAAGGAATATCAATTCTTTGGTTTCTAACTGTTTGATTACTTCCAGGCCGACCTTCCTTTTTGGGATTCAAACTCTTGTTCAAATAATTTAGTGGTTTGGAAATTTTAACAACGTTAAGCAACTTTAAACTTTTTTTTATTTGAATAGCCTTGACAAGCTTTGATCTGGTGACCTGTTGATTTCTAAACAATACAAAATTGTTTATAAATGTTTCTCATTGCGGATTTTGCTAAGGTTTAGTTTACTGTATTTTTAAAAAAATTATTGTTTTAAACCCTAGCTTAATCTAAATAAATGGTTAAGCCATTTGGCTAGACTAGAGTTACGGTTTATCATGAATTACAATAAGTATGTCATCCATATTATAGTATTATTGTGAATATATATGTGTGTGTGTGTGTGTGTGTGTGTGTGTGTGTGTGTGTGTGTGTGTGTGTACAATTATACTTTGAATACTATTTTCTTACAACTGTCGATCAACATAGATCATGTATTTCTAGATTAAAAGTTTTCTTATTTCTAATAATGAAGTTGGAAATATTTGGATTCTTGTTAAAGAGACCTTGTGGGGTTTTATTTGATTCTCGTGTAAATTTTATTGAGTCTTTAAACCCTAACTTGACTTCAGCAAAAACCTAATCCTTTCGACTGCTAGGAAAGTTTCTATAATAGGCCTTTAATAAGGATAATACTAGTAGAAACCTTTTAAAGTAACTCTGTCCTTGAATCTTAGATAGAGGACTTGTAAGTTTTATTAATTACATATAATGTACTATCCTAAATTTAATTCTATCAGAAGAAAAAAAAAGTGATAAGAGTTAATTCAATTTCAAGTTTTACTTAGCAATGATTACAACAACCTATGAATGTAAAATGAGATGAAGCTTTGAGAAAAAAGTAATATAACTCAGAAAACTGATTGTGGTGTTATATGTAAACATGAACATATAATTCTACGATAATATACAGTCGGCCATTTAACTTTATGAAAATAAAAGTTGTAGCATTCTTTATAAGATTTTGTCCAACAATAAAATCTAGCTAACCCATTCTGATACGGTAATATTTCCTATACATAAAACCTTCAAATATAGATATAGAATAAATTCATAGATAATAAACAAAACATATTTGAACCTGAATATCTCTATAAGGGGGACAAACACCCAAACAAGACTATTCCTCCCAACCATCTCCTGAAAGCAGCCAATATCACTTACTTTAGGACCCCTAAGCCTATTCACTGAACAACTAGGACGAAGATGTTGTGTAACAGATCATACAAAAATATCTGCAACTTATCAACTCACTAGCAAATTTAAATCTCAACAAGTTCACTTATCCCTTCATTGAATGCCTCTTCTGTGCCCGACTTTTCAGTTTGCAACAATTCACAAGGGTCTAATCACTTGGAATAGAATGTAATGATCCTCCTACTCCATTCGATGGTATTTATAAGATTTCCTAGGTCTTTGGGTAATTTTTGCAATTAAATGAGCCACCAGCTCAGTTCCTCTTCTCAAGGAACATGACCACAATTTTAGGGATTTTGCCTCCTGGAACAACTAGAAAGTGAAATGCTAGTGCTTCCACTTGTCCTTTAGCCTTCTACAATTGCTCATTCCTCCTAGTGGGTCAGTGAGCACTCTTCAACAGTCTTATTTGGATAGGTGTCTCTTCATTTAACTATTTAAATAAGTAAAATTATTCAATTACATTCATCCTTGACCAACCTTGGTCATAAAAACTTTACAATAAATTTTAACATAATGTTTTCTCAAATAAATAAAAATATTTATTTTCTAGTTCTAGGTGGGTTACAAACACCCCCTCTTAAGTTCAACATCATCCTCGATGTTGCTTAAGTTTCTTCTGAGTCTTCCTGGAACAGAATTGGATATTCCTCCCACATATGCCTCTCCAATTCCAAGGTTGCTTCATCTGGACTGAGGTTCTTCCATTGCACTTTTACTTTTCCAATGGTTCGATTCCGGAGTAAAAACTCCCTCCTTATGAGAATACAGTCCAGTTCCACCTAAAAATCTCCTTCGGGTTCTACCTGAATAACATCCAGTTGATCACATGAGTATCATCATGTGTTATACCAAAATCTCGTCACCCTCATGTTATGAGATAGGTATCCCCTTTTCTGCTCTAATCCCTCAAATTTTTCCTTAGAGAAATGAAGGAATACATTAACCCCTTGCAATTTTTCCCTCTTTTGAGCTGGTAACGCTCTTTCCCCATTGACAAAAAGTGTTACCCAAGAAGAAAAGAACCAGCACCGCTCCTCATACATGAGAAAAGAGAGGTGCCACCACTCCTTCCCTCACTGCAAGAAGCGGTGCCCACTCATCACCGCCTGTTTTCTTCATTGGAGGAGCGGTGCTCGAGTTTTGAAGGAAGAAAAGAGGAGCTTCGAGAGGATTCTCGAAGCTGACCTCCGTGGAGCCTCATCCCTATGGGTTAGGACCAGCTGAGTTCGAGATCCTCCCTTTTAGGATCTAATCTCCACCTCACACATGAGATCCTCAACCATACCTATCCTCCCATGTGTTTAAATACTGGCTCACCCCCCATGGAAAAAAGGAGGAAGAATTGTGTTGCATACCCAAACTCTGTCAAAATCATTCTTGAATCTTTGGAGGAAAGGTGAATTTAGAGGCAAGGAGCCATTGGAAGGAACTCTCAACACCAATACATGAAGGTTGTAGTCTCTCCAATCATGTATTAATAAAGAATGTCTTTTCTTTCCCATATTTACTGTTTCATATGTATGTATTGCTTGATTCCTTGGTCACAAGCATAGATCTAGTTGATTATATTGTATGCTATCATGTTTTGCTTGTTGTTTTCCATATTTTACAGGGTCTTCTGCCAGGATAGCGAGGAAAACCTTTGAGAGAAGCATCATAGCATTTCATTCAAGTGATTAACCAGATCTAGGGAGAGTCTAGCATTTTGTGTTTGTGTTTTGTTCTAGACCTGAACCATTCATATCTAGGGAACTAGCTCTTGTCCGCAAGAGGTGTGTATTTCCTAATAACAAAAGTGGCAAATCCACTGGGGAAATACTTCTAATTTTGGATCATTGGTAAGTTGAAACCTCCACCTTCATTTTCAATTTTTAGATCTACTTTTCCATTAATAGATCTGTAGATCTGCTTTGGATTTGATTGTTTTGCATCTGTCTACCTTTGGATCTTCATATTTTTGGTTCACTGGGTTTTCTGGTGATTGTTTGGGTTCATTTTCAATCTGTAACTTCATATTCTGTTGCTTTTTTATTTTTCAAATCTCCATCTCAGGCATCGCTCATGAGCTATGTTATAAGTGTGGTTTTGGAGTTGTCACCGCTCTTCCTCTATGTTAAAGAAGCAGTGCCACGGCCCTTTCTCTGTGTTAAATAAGCGATGCCACCACCCTTTCTCTATGTTCAAGAAGCAGTGCTGCACCTACTAACATTCTAGTGTGAACCTACTGTAAGCGGTGCCACCACTCTGTTCATGTGTGCAAGAAATGGTGCTCAGGCTGGTAACGCCCTGTTCAACACCTGTAGAAGTGTTGCCAGGTATTCTTCTTAGCCCTGTTTGGTGTTTGATTCTTAAATACTTGTTATTAGTATTTGGATCCATGATTCGAATAGTTACAGTTGTTTTTTGAACTCTGCAATTCATTTTTGAACATAAAACTCAATCAAAAATAAAAAAATTCCCCCTCAGACCCTCCTTGAGCGTGTATGAATCCATAGTTATTCTCAAGAATTTTGATTGATGTTGGTATTTTAAATATTCATAGTTGGCTTTGAATAGAACTTGGTTTTGTTAGATCTCTGATTTCCGTCTTCTTTGATAGAACAAGAAAAGATTCATTTCAGTTTTTCTTCATTTGTTATACATGATTTTTGTATGTTTTTTCATTTTTTCATAAAGTTGTGGAAAATTCCATATGAAAGTTATTGTATAATTTTGTGATTAATTCATTCTCACTTTAGTTGAAAAATCTGAACACTTTTGTATAAAGTTGTAGCAATCTTTTCTTGCTTTTCATTAGAGATCTCACTTCTTTTTTAGTTCAAAAAGAGAAGAATTTATTTGTTTCAGTTAGGAAAGGACCATATAAGTAAGTGTCTTTTATTTTTTGGGATTTATTGTATGTTTCAAATGAATTGAAACACTCTCTACCTTCCTTAATTAGGGCATACCTTTAAAGTGAAAGTGAAAATTTTGCACAATCATACTGCATGGTTTTACTTTTTATGTCCTCACCTCATGCATTCGCCTAACCAGTCAAGATAAAATTAAGCGCTAACTTAGGTTTAAAATTTTTAGCAATTTGTGTGATAGGTTAGTGGCATGTTTGGGCATTGTAAAACGTAGGAGTTGTCGTTAATTTGTCTGCACTAAAACCCAGGACTTGCGTGGTTCTTCCACGTACTGTCAGTATATAGAACGACCTTTCACATACCCTTGAGGTATATAGAAAGGTACTTCACGTACTCGATTGTATATCGTAAGTCCCCTTGTGAACAGTTGTGCATTAGAAAACACTACTACTGATTTGAGCTCCCACGTACCTTGCGTATATTGGGAGACCCTTTTAGGAATCCTCAAACCATGTGACTTATCCTTTTGGCCTATCCCGTGTGGTTCCAGACCTTTAATCCACTCCTCTCACATATTTTGCTTGCTTCTTTAGTTTAAGTAGTGCTTGTTGTCTATATATTTAGGATTTTTTAGAAGAGAGAGATAGTTTTGTTACATAGTTATGGCTTTTCCTTCCAGGACTAGCAACCAAGAGACTCCTTTACCAAGCATGTCTTTTGTGTTCCATCCATGTGGGGATGTTGGTCCTCCTCTCATGGCTAAGTTAAACCTTCCCGGATTGACTATTGGATTACTTGTTTGGTTATTCTCCAGTCCAGTTATCCCATGTACACCAATTTCTTCTAATACCAATCCTTCATCACAAGAGAATCAACCTCATGTTGATCCCTCTCCTTCTTCACCAAATATGTTTTCTCCCATTTCTCCCTCTTCGTCTGTTGAAAGTTGTAGTACTAGTAGTCAGGTGGATAAGAAGAATAAGAAAAGGAAGATTAAGAAGAAAAAAAACAAACAAAAAATCAAATCTCAACCAAACACTCCTCCCAGTACGGAGAGTGTTGATTTGCACACCCCAAGATCGCGTAAGCCCAAATTCCCTTGTAGGCTTTGCAAGGGTGATCACCTTCTGAAATATTGTCATGGTCTAGCCCTAGTTTTAGAAGAGTGGTCTAAGGTTTCCCGGAAAGAGATGTCATCAACCTCTGGTCATCATGTTGATGATTCCCCCTCAACCAGTGACTCTCTGGTTAAGATTCGGAAGGGTAAATTCAGAAATCCTTGCTTGCTTTGTAAGGACATGGACTTCACTTACCTTTGTCCTCACATGGATGAAGCTTCTAAGTTGTTGGAAGATATTATTGTTTCTCGTCAACGGATTCCAACAGGTTATTGTAAGTTGTCACTTGACATCCCATTTGTTGATAAACTGGTCGATCCAGTTCTAACCTCGGTTGACCCCACTCTTCCTTTGAAGAGTGAAGTTGAAGTGGTCAATTTGGTTTCATTCGGAGTTGATCCCACTCTTCCTTTGAAGGGTGAAGTTAAAGTGGTTGATTTGGTTTCATCTGAGGTCGGTCCTACTCTTCCTTCTAAGAGTGAATTCCAAGTGGTTAATCTGGATTCATCCGTGATTGATCCCATTCTTCCTTTGAAAAGTGAAGTTAAAGTGGTCGAATCGATGTCATCTCCACCCGATCCCACTCTTTCATCAGAGAGTGTTAATACTAAAGTAGTCGCTTTGAACAAATCTTCGTCTTGTTCTTCTCTTACAATAGATAATGAACTGAAATCTGCTGAAGTTTTCATGCTTCGTTCTGATTGTTCTTGACAAGAGAAAATTTTGTCTGTGTCGACAGAACCCTCTCCAAGTAGTGAGGTTATTTCCTTTGACTGGAGTAACCTAAAAGAGTCTCGTATTCATTCAATTGTTCCTTTCCAGATAGTTGTGAATATTACTACTAGGCAGATGCTTCGCACTATTGTTGACGAAGGGGCTTCTGTTAGTATTCTATCCTCAACTGCTTGGAAAGCTTTAGGTTCTCCTCAGCTTGTGCCAGCCAACGATCAGATACTGGATTTTAATCGAAGACCCACTGCACCTTTAGGGACCCTTCTTTATTTACCTATTACATTAGGAGGGAAAACTGTTTGTATTGATGTTATGGTGGTCCAAGTTCCTTTAGATTTCAATATGCTCCTTGGACGTGATTATGTGTACGCCATGAAGGCTATAGTGTTCACACTCTTTAGAGTTTTGCATTTTCCCCATGATAGAAATATTGTGACCATTGATCATATTTCCTTTGTTACACCTGACCATCGCATCACTCCTAGTAATTAGACTGCCCTGAATGTGCCGCATATTCTTGTGGTTCCTTCCCCTTCTTCTAGTTAGCTTCTTCCCATAATAGGTAAAATGGGGGCATGGCTCTAGTCTATGGACATCATAATGGAGCTAAGCCACTAGCTTTTATGTAATGGGGGAAACCTACCAACCTCTGGATATCATGTTCAGTAGGAGCAGGTTCTTGAGAAAAGTTCCCATTCCATGTCAAGCTCGTTAAAAAATGAAACAGATGCCTTTGAGCAAAGTTCCCATTTTGTGTCAAGCTCGTTAAAAAATGAAACAGATGCCTTTGAGCAAAGTTCCCATTTTGTGTCAAGCTCGTTAAAAAATGAAATAGATGCCTATGAGAAAATTTCCCATTCCATGACAAGCTCGTTAAAAAATTAAATGGATCTCCTCAAGCATAGTTTACCTTTTGGTTTCAAGCTTGCATAAAAATGAAACCATTCCTGAGCATAGTTCATTTTCTATTTCAAGCTCATTAAAAAATGAAGTAGGTTTCCTTAAGCATAGTTTACCTTTTGGTTTCAAGCTTTCATAAAAATGAAACCATGTTCCAAGCATACTTACCTTATGTTTCAAGCTTGTGTAAAAATGAAACAGATCCCCTTCCCTTGAGTCGAGTCTTCCCTTTAGTGTTAGAACTTGAACCTTCTTTTCACCTACCTGATTCTCGTTCTTCCTACCCCCTTGGTGAACATTTTCACATTAGTACCCAGGTTTTTAGGTTGGGTATGGAAGAAGAATCGTTAGAAAAAACAAAGCTTTGGGGGCATGTCGAGCCCCTATCAACCATGCTAGGGTTAAGCTTCGCTGGCAATCATGCTAGGGACAAGCTTCCAACCTCTGTATATCATGTTAATGGGATTTTTCAAGCATAGTTTACCCATTGGTTTCAATCTTGCGTAAAAATGAAAACAATCTTCGAGCATTCTTTCAAATGATCTTCGAGCTCATTAAAAATAGTAAGATGGTGTTGAGCTTACTTTTCATTTTTCGCGCTCTGGTTAAAATATGAAAAGTGGTTTGAGCTTAGTTTATTACTTTTTCGTGCTCTAGATTCAAACATGAAAAAGGTTAATAGAGTCCTCTTTAAGCTCTTTTCAGACTCTTAAAATGTGAAAATATAGTTGAGTACTTGTCTTCTTCATACTCGTAAAAGTATCTGAAGAGTCCTCTCTCCGACGGTAGGTTATCTCTTTTTCGGTTCGGATGGACTATTTATGAAAAAGGAACACTCCAGCCAATCATGACTAGAAGAGTTCTCTAAAGTATTATTTTATACTTTTTTGGGGCCTTAGGGACTAAATCATATGAAAAAGGACCCTTTGGATTTTTCTTTAGTTTGTTCAGACTCTCTAAACATGAACTACACTGATTTTTCTTTCGTTGGACTCGTTAAATTAAACATTGAAAGACCCTTTTTTGGGAACGAGCCCCTCCTTTCTCAGGTTCATAAAACATATGAGTTTGGACTCATCACTTGATGAGCTACAATGAGTGTTTGTTACCCTCTTTGAACTCATAAAAATGAAAAGAGCCACTCATCAATCATGATGGGGAAATTAAGGGAAAGGAAATTTTTTTTGCAATAATGGTAGTTGTTAGTCACCTTTGAACATGGCACTTATCTGCATTTCATTCGGTCAATTGGGTATTCATCTTGTTTCTGAGTCGATCCACTTTCATGAGTCATGCCACTCCTTTGAGTCTCTCAAAGATTGCATTGTCCGTTGTCGCATTGTGTTCTACCTCATCAAGTCAATGCTACCAAGTCTCTGGTCGTGCTGTCTTATGTTCAAAAGGGAAATTGTTTTGAGAGTTTACACCTGTAGTCAAAACAACCTTTTTGAGTCAGTTACTTTTGAGTTAGTCCTATGGTTACATTATCTACAGCATTCCAGAACTTTGTTCTAAGTTTCGTGTCATCAATGTGGGATTCATCATGGCCATCCATCGATGAGACTATTCCTGCCGACTTCATCTCATCATCCGGGAAATAGTCTTATAAACAAGTTTAGTACCTTGAGGTTTGTATGCCTTAATGGCAAATTCTCTTGAAGTTTGACATAGGTTCACATCATTGACCTTTGATTGAAAAATTCAACTAAGTTTTCGACGTTGGGAATCATTAACATCAATGGTGATCTCCCTTGCACTTGTCAACGGTTCACATCATTGACCGATAATCAAGTGGTTTCTACCATGTTCGACTTCAGATCATTGTAATCACATGGATAGAATCGTACTTTGTGGAAGATGAGACGAATACCCTGGGTAGTTGTTAAGCACTCATTGCTTTTCCGAGGTTACGATGGAGTATTTGTATGATTCCTAGCATGGATCCACATTTGTATGTCTGTGGCTATGCTCAGATGTGTGTCTGTATGACATAGATCTACATTGTATGTCTCGTAGCTATGTCCAGATTTGAGTCTTCTTCACATGGATCTACGTTGTATTTTAGTAGCCATGACTTTTTTGTATCTCACATGGATCTGTGTTGTATTGGTCGGCAACCATGTTGTGATTCA
Source organism: Pseudotsuga menziesii (assembly GCA_001517045.1). NCBI lineage: Eukaryota > Viridiplantae > Streptophyta > Pinopsida > Pinales > Pinaceae > Pseudotsuga > Pseudotsuga menziesii. The sequence goes on from LPNX010622384.1 coordinate 832,243, forward strand.
TTTGGTACATGTATCAAAATGTGTCACAGAAAATTGGTGATCTTTGAGAAGTTCTAACCTTTGGACCTTTGCCTCGACACTATACCTTGTTCTTTCAAAGTATATTGCCTATTGTTTCCCTCTAACCATTATACTTTGGGAGGCATCTCTATTATACCGAAATCTCGTCACCCTCATGTTATGAGATAGGTATCCCCTTGTCTTCTCTAATCCCTCAAAGTTTTCCCTAGAGAAATGAAGGAATAAATTAACCCCTTGCAATTTTTTCCTCTTTTGAGCTGGTAACGCTCTTTCCCCATTGACAAAAAGAGTTACCCAAGAAGCAAAGAGCTAGCATCACTTCTGATACAAGAGCAAAGAGAGGTACCACCACTCCTTTCCTCACTGTAAGAAGTGGTTCCCCCTTATCACCGCCTATTTTCTTCATTGGAGGAGCGGTGCTTGAGTTTTGAAGGCAAAAAAGAGAAGCTTCGAGAGGATTCTCGAAGCTGACCTCCGTGGAGCCTCATCCCTATGGTTTAGGACCAGCTGGAGCTTGAGATCCTCCCTTTTAGGATCTAATCTCCACCTCACCCATGAGATCCTCAACCATACCTATCCTCCCATGCCTTTAAATACTGTCTCACCCCCCATGGGAAAAAGGATGAAGAATTGTGTTGCATACCCAAACTCTGTTAAAATCATTCTTGAATATTTGGAGGAAAGGTGAAGTTAGAGGTAATGAGCCATTGGAAGGAACTCTCAACACTAAGGCATGGAGGTTTTAGTCTCTCCAATCATTTATTAATAAACAATGTCTTTTCTTTCCCATATTTACTATTTCATATGTATGTATTGCTTGATTCCTTGGTCACAATCATAGATCTAGTTGATTATATTGTATGCTATCATGTTTTTCTTGTTGTTTTCCATCTTTTACAGGGTGTTTTGTGAGGATAGCGAGGAAAACCTTTGAGAGAAGCATCATGGCATTTCATTCAAGTGATTAACTAGATCTAGGGAGAGTCTAGCATTCTGTGTTTGTGTTTTGTTCTAGACCTGAACCATTCAGATCTAGGGAACCAGCTCTTGTCTGCAGGAGGTGTGTATTTTTGAATAAAAAAAGTGGCGACTCCACTAGGGAACTACTTCGAATTCTGGATCATTGGTAAGTTGAAAACTCCACCTTCATTTTCAATTTCTAGATCTACTTTTCCATTCATAGATCTGTATATTTGCTTTGGATTTGATTGTTTTTCCTCTGTCTACCTTTGGATCTTCATATTTTTGGTTCACTGGGTTTTCTAGTGATTGTTTGGGTTCATTTTTCAATCTGTAACTTCCTTTTCTGTTGCTTTTTTTATTTTTCAAATCACCATCTCGGGCACCTCTCTTGAGCTATGTTATAAGTGCGGTTCTAATGTTGTCACCGCTCTTCCTCTGTGTTAAAGAAGTGGTGCCACCGCCCTTTCTCTATGTCCAAGAAGCGATGCTGGACCTAATAATGCCCTGGTGTGAACCTGCTATAAGCAGTGCCACCGCTCTGTTCATGCGTGTAAGAAATGGTGCTCAGGCTGGTAACGCCCTGTTCAACACCTGTAGAAGCATTGCCAGGTATTCTTCTTAGCCCTATTTGGTGTTTGATTCCTAAATACTTGTTATTAGTATTTGGATCCATGCTTTAGATAGTTACAGTTGTTATTTGAACTATGCAATTCATTTTTGAACAGAAAACTCAATCAAAAATTAAAAAAAATCCCCCCCTCGGACCCCCCTTGAGCGTGTATGAATCCATAATTATTCTCAAGAATTTTGATTGATGTTGGTCTTTTAAAGCTTCATAGTTGGCTTTGAATAGAACTTGGTTTTGTTAGATCTATGATTTCTATCTTGTTTGATAGAACAAGAAAAGATTCATTTTAGTTTTTCTTCATTTGTTATACATGATTTTTGTATGTTTTTTCCTTTTTTCATAAAGTTGTGGAAAATTCCATATGAAAGTTATTGTATAATTTTGTGATTAATTAATTCTCACTTTAGTTGAAAAATATGACCACTTTTGTATAATGTTGTAACAATATTTTCTTGCTTTTCATTAGAGATCTCACTTCTTTTTCAGTTCAAAAAGAGAAGATTTTGTTTGTTTCTGTTAGGAAAGGACAATATAAGCAAGTGTCTTTTATTTTTTGGGATTTATTGTATGTTTCAAATGAATTGAACCTCTATCTCCCTTCCTTAAGTAGGGAATACCTTTAAAGTGAAAGTGAAAATTTTGCACAATCATATTGCATGATTTTACTTTTTATGTCCTCACCTCATGCATTCACCTAACCATTCAAGATAAAATTAAGCGCTAGCTTAGGTTTGAAATTTTTAGCAATTTGTGTGATAGGTTAGTGGCGTGTTCGGGCGTTGTAAAACGTAGGAGTTGTCATTAATTGGTCTGCACTACAACCTAGGACTCGCGTGGTGCTTCCATGTACTGTCGGTATTTAGAACTCCCTTTCACGTACCCTTGAGGTATATAGAAAGGTACTTCATGTACTCGATTGTATATCGGAAGGCCCTTTGTGAATGGTTGTGCATTAGATATCACTACTACTGATTTGAGCTCCCATGTATCTTGTGTATATCGGGAGACCCTTTTAGGAATCCGCAAACCATTTGAGTTATCATTTTGGCCTATCTCGTGTGGTTCCAGACCTTTAATCCACTCCTCTCACATATTTTGCTTGCTTCTTTAGTTTGAGTAGCGCTTGTTGTCTATATAGTTAGGATTTTAAGAGAGAGATAGTTTTGTTACATAGGTATGGCTTCGCCTTCCAGGACTACCAACCAAGAGACTCGTTTACTAAGCATGTCTTTTGTGTTCTTTCCATATGAGGATGTTGGTCCTCCTCTCATGACTAAGTTAAACCTTCCTGGATTGACTATTGGATTACTTGTTTGGTAATTATCCAATCCAGTTATCCCATGTACACCAATTGCTTCTAATCCCAGTCCTTCATCACAAGAGAATCAACCTCATGTTGATCCCTCTCCTTCTTCACCAGATGTGTTTTCTCCCATTTCTCCCTCTTTGCCTGTTGAAATTTGTAGTACTAGTAGTCAGGTGGATAAGAAGAAAAAGAAAAGGAAGATTAAGAAGAAGAAAAACAAACAAAAAACCAAGTCTCAACCACTCACTCCTCCCAGCGCTGCGAGTGTTGATCTGCACACCCCGAGATTGCGTAAGCCTAAATTCCCTTGTAGGCTTTGCAAGGGTGATCACCTTCTAAAATATTGTCATGGTCTAGCCCTAGTTTTAGAAGAGTGGTCTAAGGTGTTATCACTCAAAATATACCCAAGGTTGTAAAGGTAATCTTAAGGTAACAACAAAAACCACTTGGGAAAGAAACTGGCTTTTCTTTCCGGAGAGGGATCTCTTAGATATAAATTTAACAAGGCCAAATATTAAGGTCAATAATTTAAGTTATGCAGACGGCTGAAACAACACATATAACCATTGGGAAATGGAGTCAAAATAGATAAAGATAATGCAAAGCTTCATACATGAAATCCCAACAAAGGCAAGATAATCATCCAGTCACAGCCATTCATTGATTTTCAGGCGATAGGAGAGAAACATGAACAGTCCATCAATATAGAGCATCACAAGATGAATTCCATATCAACTTTAGAAGAAATATTTGTGAAATATCTGAAACAATAGCCAAAGCATAACATGTATGAATTCTAAAACTATTAAACACTACGTTCAGATATGAAAGAAAACACAAGGGAAGATAAGCACTTAGAAAACAATCACATGGAAAGAAGGCACAAACTGTAACATAAACGACACATGAATCTTTGAAGATCAACCAACATTCGGCTCGGTTATTTTATTCAAAAATCATAAGTTCTAAAAAAACATCGGTCTAAACATATGGGTTCCAACCCCCAATACATCAAATAAATTCAAATATATACAAAAATAGTTTCTTCCCAAGAAGATCAATAACCAATTAATATGTTAATCAAAGTTTTTTGTAACCATATCCCTAATAACTAGGAATACTAACTACATGCTTTGATTCAAACAACAGATTGCTTGATTATAGAAAACTTAATGACTACAAGGTATCCCAAACAAACAACTTCATGAACTGCAACACCTGTCTTCACGAATGAAGTATGTACTTAGTCTTTCCGAATTCCTCCACGATCTTCCATTGTTCCGCATTTGGGGTGTCGTATTCTGTCATCTCTTTAATGGACACCTCCAAATCCACATAAGCTTCATAAGACATGGCAGGCAATCCTTTATTAATAATTAAAAACTTTTCCAATATCTCAAAGTCCTCCGTCAATTTTTCTACAATGATCTTTCATGTTAACCCTTTAACTAAATCTTCAAACTTGGAATGGTCCATGCAATTTTGTACTAATAAACTGTGATATTTCTCCTGGGAAAATAACCTTCCTTCATCGTCCCAAAAATAAGGGAGACCATCATCAAATAGATCTTTAAAAGCAAGCCTAAAATCCTTTATCTGCGAAGACATTGTATTATCCTTATCCTGCACCACTTTTATGAGTTGATGTTTGTTTATAAACTTCTTTGCCCATAGCACAATTTCTACTATGTCCTTAACCCCGATGTCCTGCAAATTCTGATATGTTAAAGAATTTAAGAAATTCAAAGCGTTGTGAGCAGTATTCAAAGGCTTCTTTTCCATGGTCTCATTGGCCAAATTCAATCTTTAAGTAGCTAAATTGACTAGTGCACTTTCATCATCAATAAAATTTAAATAATGCCTAAACTTGGTAATTTCCACAGACAATGTATCCCAAATTAAATGTTTATCTCCTTGTAAAGGAGCTCTTCTTGTACTTCTTTCCTTTAACTCACTGAACTTTTTCTACAAATGGCTTTTATCATTCAATGTTTTATTCTTCTCCTCTTAGCCAATTCTGATTTGATTTTTTCATTTTCCTCTTTTAATTCTTTAATCTCCACTTGCTTCAGGCTCACTTGTGACATAGGAACTAATAGATCATCTGCAAAAAATTCATTTAATGGTCTTTTAATATTTACAAGGGGTAAATCAGTGTCAACAAGAGTTTTACTCATCAATTCTTCCATAATTTCTTTTTCATCATTTTGATCATTTTTCGACTTTGAAAACTGAGCCATCAATTCGGTTCTTTCTATTTCCCACTTGTTTTTCTCTTCTTGCAGCTCCAATGATTTTCCTTTGTAGTCCATCATCTCTTGATAAAAAATTTCTTTTTCCTCCTGAAGTGTAAATAATTCTTAGGACTGAGCATGTTCAGCGTTAGGGACTTTAAGCTTCTTCTTCAATACTTGAATGGTATTTTCCTTCTCCTCTAGAAGCTTTTTGGTCGCCTGCATATTACCTGGTTCGGTCCCTAAGCTTACAACATCTCCCTGCAACTTTTTAATTTGAATCAAATTTTCTTTATTTTCCACCCTTTCATGCTTCAATTGAACCTCCATCTTATCTACAAGGGACTGTAATTTATTAATTTTCATAATATCATGTAACAAATCAGAGTAAATAACATCTCCAATTTGTTTATGGAGTTGTATCTTATCAGGAACACTGATTTTGTCTAACTTTACCTCCATTTCAGACACTTTCTTGTCACTAACCACGGCGAATTTGAGGGTATTCCTCTTTGCGACTCGAGTAGAAATCAATGAAGTCTTTTGATTGATTAAATTTCTAACTCGAGGAAGCAAATTCTTCGTTTCCTCTGATGATTGCATTTGTTTGTCAGCATAACTTGATACTAACTCCGTCCTGGATTTGAAACGGGAACTGGACTCTACATTACCCTCTTTGCCGAAGGAGTATTGATGCATAGGTAAGACTTCTTCTGGAACAAGACCATTTTCTTTAAATCTTCTGAAACTATTTCTTCTGAAATAGTTTAATCACCTTGAGAGTGTGTTTTGATCTTTTTATGAGAAATATTTTCTTCCACATCCATGCCATCAGTTTCAAAAAGACTCCTCTTATTCAACATACTGGAATTATCAAGCGTTTGAGCCACTGTAGTCAATTTGTTGCTCCTATCTTCATCAACTTCTGAATTTTCTTCAAAATTGGCCAAATTGGCTATTTTTTCTAAGCCTTCAATAGTTTGATGATTAAATGATTTATTTTTGTTTAACTGCTTCCTCCAAGAAATGATGTGATGTGGATCATAATTTCCTTTTTGCTCCTTTTGAAAATCCATAACTTCTTACAACTTCTCTATGACCAACAAGGCACTTTTATTTTTGAAAATGAATGGACCAACTTTGAGAGGAAATTTAACATTGGAAGAATTTTTAAATGCCTTAAAATGTTCTTCTTCTGCACATAACCTATGTCTCATAAACTCAAGTGCGAATATTCTTGGAGTCAGAAAAGCAGGTAACCTGTATGGTTCCCCAGCGAACCCATACACTCTTAGAAAAGTAAAATATTTATACAGGAACCAAAATCCTGTTTTTTCTTCTGAGGAAGACTGTAGCATAAGTCTCATTTCTTCTAACACCCTTGGTAAGACATCATCAAACAAAAATTTATAAATCTTGGCCATGATTGTATTTACAAACTCAAACATGTTAATTTGCTTCGAGAGATCCAGAGAGAAAATGGTGGACAAGAATTGTAACTCCGACACATTACAACAAAACAACATGTTTAGTAAATACAATTGATATCTAAAGAACCTAACTTTAGGGAATTCGACCAACTGGGCATGGATAACCTTAGCTAGATACTCATCAAGATTAAAACAACGAATTAAATCGGACTCAAGGTCAATTGAACCTATACTCAACAAGAAACCTAAAATGACTTTGCTAATATTAATATCATTATCCAAACCCAAAATTTGACTAACCAGTGACATGACGAACTGTACTTCTTCAAAATATTAACATTGTATGGCAGAAAAAGACCTTCTAACGACTAACCATCTTTCAGAATATTGGATAGAAATTGGCATCTGATTTTAGTTCTACAATTTTTATATATTTCAATTAAGACCTGCTCATTCAAAGACTCACAGCCATTAGGGGAATTATCAGGAAGACTCAATATCCCGCGAACAGTTTTCACATCAACTTTACAAAGTATTTTTGACGTGGTATGGCTCATAATAACTCTTTCAGAGGAAGAATAATTGTTCGCGCACCACTCGACAAATTCGGGATAAGGTAGGGTTTGTTCAATAGCAGAATAATATGAGAAAGAACTATAGACATTCAGAATATCATTCCCCTATGAATTATACTGCCACAAATGCTCCTTTGAAACTGATACACTACCAACTGGTAGAACAGTGTCTCATACATTTCTTTCCCTGTCAACAACAACCTCTTCTCTCTCATCCAATACTCTGCATAATAATCCTAAACCCTGTTCCTTCTCCATAATAAACAATGGTGACAATTATTCAAACAAAGTTTTAGTGTTTCAAGGCTTACCTATAACTGTGAATACGTAGAAGTTGACTTTGGAAAAGATGGCGCACTGTCCACTTCTCTTTCACCCACAGTGTGCAATTGAAATGAATTTTACCTAGGTCAACTTCACTTTTTATACAACGAACTATTTTGGAGCCCTTACCAAGTGGTTTTTCCTTTACCGCTTTCCTCCGCAGAACTCACCCAAAGTCACCACATGGCAAGCGGTTTAAATTCCACTACCACTCTTCCTTGTTAATCATCTCACAGCTTTGCACTCCAGAATGGATAATGACCATTGATAAGATTTCACTTTTTGTTTAAACCATTGGATCAAAATCGATTCTGTGTATTCCACTAGCCTTTCTCATTTTTTCAAGCGTGTATCTTTACTCCGCGGATTGTCTCACAACCGTAGATTTTATTCACTTTATTCCTTAGCCATTGATATTTCTACCTCGTTAACCACTTCCTCCTCTCCGTCAAAACTTATCCCTTGCGCAAATTTCCCAGTGGATCAATTATCAATCGTAGATTTTCACACCCATAAATCTACACCTTTGAATTTTGCAATGAATTAATCAAACTGTGCATTTTAATAAAGGGATCAATACTACCAAGATTTGCCAAATTTTATGTATCCCTTTATAATTTGTCAACCACACTTCTTCCTCAATTGTTCAACATAAGAGGTGTTAACAACTGGCTCCAACTGGGGATGATATCCTCCCTGTGAGGTATCAAAGAACTCGTAGACCAGGTGTCTGTCTTTAACTTTTGTCCAAATATTTAAACTTTTTACTTTTTCTTTGATATATCTTTTCTAAATAAATAAAAATGGCTAACCTCCTAAATCTTAGGGCCTTCACTCCGGGCTTCAAAAATATTCGGTTCACCATCTGTACTGCTTACAAGAAAACAAAAATTTACAAACTATGGTACAAATTTTACCCTCCACCTTAGGACAAGTAAATATTCAAAAATCTTCCATTGACAGGGTTACTTTCCAATGAGACCCCATTTGGATATTCCAGGATAAATGCATTTTTCCCTCTGTAACCTGCAATAACATAAGGACCTACCCACATATGGTCAAATTTTCCATGCTTATCTTCCTTAGGAGAATCCCATTTTAACACCAGGTCCTCAATTTGAAATTGTTCTTCTTTCACCCTTCTATCAAAAGTATTTTTCATTTTTTCTTGGTGTACCTGCACTTTATCATAAGCTTTATTATTTTTCTCCTCTAATTCGATGATTTGGTTTATCCTTCTCTACATGTGGTTTGGTTCCTCCTATTGTTCCTAAAAGTATTTCATAACTGGAACACCCAATGATGCTGGAAAAATGACTTTGGTTCCATATACCAATTGAAAAGGAGACATTCCAATTGCCCTTTAAGTGCTAATTCTGTCAGCCCATAAAGTATACTTAAGCTTGGTGTGCCAAGCTCTCTTGTTATCTTCTAACAACTTCTTAATAATCCTTACTAGGCTCTTATTAGAAAACTTGGCCAATCCATTTCCCTGTGGGTTGTAAGCAGTTGAATGATTTAAGCTGATATGATATTTATGACAAAAAATAATCATCTTTTTGGATTTAAAAGCTGTTGCATTATCAATCACTATTCTTCTAGGACACCCAAACCTAGCAAATATATTTTCTTCAATAAAATCCATAATTACTGTCTCAGTAGCTCTCCAGGTAGGTATTGCTTCAATCTATTTTGTGAAATAGTTTGTGGCTGTCAGAATCCATTTATGTTGTCCTGAATAATTTGAGTTTATTTCTGCAATGAAATCCAAACCCCACTGCTGAAAGGGATCTTCTACTATTTTTGGATTAAGAGGGAGGGAAATTACCTTTCTTTTACCATAAAAAATCTAGCACTGATGACATGTGCTAGTTTCTTTGTACACGTCTGAAAATAATGATGGCTAATAAAAACCTGCTCTCAAAATTTTGTTTGCTGTCACCTTCCAAGAATAATGTCCTCCACAATCTCCTTTATGAAATTCTTTTATTGTGTGCTGGGCTTCATTTTTTTAAAGGAAATTAAGTAACACACCTCCAGGATCCTTCCAATAAAGATACTGATTTAAAATAAAAAACTTTACAGCTTTCAATTTCACAGATCTTGCCCTTGTTTTACTTAATCCTGCAGAAGCTTGTAAATTTTGAAGAACATGAACAATATCAGAATACCATGGAGATGTAGCGAAGTCAATCATTACCTCCACCCATGTGTCCTACTGATGAGATTGACTAGATAAGAAATTGAGTTGTAAAGATTCACAGTTTGAATCTGTCAACATTTTTTCCAGTCCCTGCCCTTTAATCAACTTGGTAGGTCTAATCTCTATGTCATACTCCAGTAATGTTGTTATCCATTTCGCTCTTCTTCCTTCTGGGTCAGGCCGTGTGAGAATCCCTTTTACTACATTGGTTGGAACATGAGCAATTATATGTGAATGAAGAATATACACCCTGAAATCTTTCAATGCTTTAACCAAAGCATATGCTTGCTTCTCCATAATATCATATTTTAATTCTCTATCCCTCAACATCTTACTAAAAAGGCTATAGGTTGCTCCATGTTCTCATTAGTCTTTTGTAACAAAACTGCAGCAATAGTATGTTATGAAGCATATGAAAATATTAATAAATATTTAGTAAATTCTGGACTCACCAACATAGGAGCCTCTAAAATAGCTTGTTTTATTTCTTTAAAAGATTTCTTAGCCTCAGCTGTCCATTTTATTTCATGACCCTTTTTTAGCATATTTGTGATATTCATTAATATTTCAGCAAAACTGGAAATGAACCTTCTCAAAAAATTTACTTGTCCCAAGAATGATTGTATTTATCTCCTGCTTCTTGGTTCTCCTACCTTCAAAATTGCACTAACTCTATCAGGATCAATCTTTATTCCATCCTTTGAAATGATTTGGCTCAACAACTTTCCTTCTTCTAATGTGAAATTTGATTTCTTTGGATTCAATGATATACCAAATTTTCTACATTTTATAAAAACTTTTTCCAAATGATGAATATGCTCTTTATCAGACCTTGAATATACTGTGATATCATCCATATAAATTACCACAAATTTTCCTATTTCTCCTGCAAAAGCAATATCCATGGCATGCTAGAAGGTAGCCCCTGCATTCATCAAACCAAAAGGCATTTTCGCATACATAAAAGTGCCCCATGGTGTGGTGAAAGCAGTCTTTTCTATATCTTCAGGTAACACCTTAATCTGATTATACCCTGAAAATCCATCCATCATTGAAATTCTTTCTGCTCCGACCACTTTCTGCAAAATATGATCCATCTTCGACAAAGGATAATTATCTTTCATTGAGACTTTATTCAAATTCCTGAAATCTATGCAAAGCGTTATTTCTCCATTTTTCTTTCTGACATGAACCAAATTAGCAACCCACCTTGAGAATCTTAAAGTCACAATAATTTTGGCATCAAATAATTTTTTGATTTCCTTCTCAATAACTGGTAACAGCTTTGGATTTATTCTTCTGAGTTTTTGTCTGAAAGGTTTTTCTCCAAGTTTGATTGGAATAGTATGTTGTATTATCGAAGTAAAATATTCCTTAAGGTCTTCATAACTCCAGGAAAATACATCTGTATACTTTTTCATCAAGTTCACATATTCTTCTTTTTTTTTTTTGCAAGCAAGTTTTTAGACAGCTTCACAATATTTGGATTCTCTTTAGTACTAATATTTCTATCTTCAATAGCATGATCAGCAGGTTTCACTTTCGGATCTTTAGCAACATCATTTTGATCAAAAAAAATTTCTAAGGGGATCAAACCTCTTGGTATAAAATTACTTTTTAATTGAATGATATCCTTTCTTCCTAAAGTTCCCTTCAATTTTTCAGTACCAATCTTTTCTTCTTCTCTTTCTTCAGCATCTTGGAAATTTTCACTGTTATCATTTTCAACATCAATATGAGTGTTTACAAATTCTCTAGACAAGTCCAAACATATTTTATCTGCATATCATCCTCAAGTACCTGCAAATATTTAGAATTATCAGGTATAGATGGTCTATTTACAATATGCACTTGATATTCTTTTTTACCAGCACTTGGGGTTTTAAATTTACTAGCAGCAACCGCCAAAGAATCAGCTACTGTATTCTCATATCTAGGAACCACCTTAATTGTATGTTTTGTAAAATAGTTACCAAACATATCCCATACTTCATTTCTGTAAGATCTCATCTGGGGATTTCTGGTTTGATATCTGTCATTTACCTGGTTTATTAAAAGCTCTGAATCTCCCAAAACTCTTATCATTTGTGCCCCCAAATCTTTCAATGCATGCAAGCCAAGTAACAAAGCTTCATATTCAGCCACATTATTCATGCATTCAAATGTTAACTTATATGATAAATCTTTAAAATCCCTGATAGGAGAAATTATATATACACCAGCACCAGCACCAACCTTTGCCATAGACCCATCAAAATACATAGTCCACAAACCATCTCTTTTCTGTTTCTTTTCCAAAGCATTTTGTTCCATTACTCCCTCTTCATTCTTTTTAGATTTCATTTGCAATGTAGATTCCAAATCACATGGGACAGTATCATTAAAGAAAATAGAAGAATCCAAATCAGTATCGGTAGCATATATATGATGAATATCAGGTCTATCTCAACTGCTTACTACATAAGGAGTTCTTTTCTCACTGCACAACCTCCTACTTCCATTTTGGACAAGAATAGTAGCGTATGACATGTCCATTTGTAAACTACCTTTTAACTTTGAAGTCCAAGGCCTTGATAACAATACTCCAAATTTTGGTGGAATGTATGCCACTACAACATCCATTACTATTGTTTTAGTTGGTATTTTATTTAAAGTCACTACCATATCTTTAATTAGACCAATACACTTCACCCTCCTAGAATCAAAGGAATACAAATCTTTATAGGGTCTTGTCACTTCCAGTCCCAAACTTTCAACTACTCATTTTAGCATTAAATTATGTGATGCACCTGAATCTAACATTGCATTATGTACAACCATATCATGCACATTCAAACTCAAATAAAAAGGAGGAACTTCTTCATCATCTATACTTTCAACTTTTGGCCCAAATGAAATAGTAGGATTATCATCTGTCAACTATAAAATGTCTGATTGAAACTCTCCTTGACCTTTAACCATCCTTGTTATCGTATCCCTGTACTCATTATTCCTCAACAACTCATTAAAAGGAACATATATTTTCAGCTTGGAAAGTTCATTCTGCAAATTGAAAATAGAATTAACTTTCTCTACATCTACTGGTGCTACTTGTTTTGTTCTTTTCGTTTTTCTATTTTATTCTCAACTTCTTTATTTACAACAGGATCTTTTTGTATTTCCTTTCCTTTTTCTATATTTAATGAATTGGTAGAAGGCTGGTTTGAATTTAGCCTCCCTTTATTTACAACAACTTCTCTGTTTCTCAATCTGATCTTCCTTTGTAAATAATCCATAGCATGTAAATAACCCCTCTGATACTGCTCTAATTCCCTTTCAAAATCCTCTTTTCCACCTTCCTGTGCAAACATGTGATGTTCTTCTTCAGTAAGATATATCTCTGAATCTAATTCCCCAAAAAGATGAATTTCATTCTCAGCGGGATCTTCTTCATATGCAACATAGTTCCAGGGAAAGGTGGTCGAATCTGTTGCTCTTCTTGATTCCTTGGGTTTCTCAATTCTCTTTGTCTATTTTGTGGAGGCATAGGAGTATTTGGCCTTCTAAAATTTGGATTTATGATTTGAGGATCAGCGTGTTCTCTATTGAATTATCTATTGCCCATAGTCAATCTATCCATCAACTTCTCCATTGTCTTCAACATCATTTCAAATTTAATATCAGTAGCAAAAGAAGAAGTAGAAGACATATTTTCTTCTCTTGTTTTCCTCCTATCAATGTCTCTTTATTTCATCTTTCCACTTGCCATCATATTTTCTTCCACTTCTAAAGCATCTATGAACATGGCAGCAAGACTCGTTGACTTTCTCTCCCTTAATGAAAATGCAAAGTCATTATCAAAGGCCCCATCATAATGAATTTTAGTAGCAGCTACAGAAGGTTTTATATATTCTGGGATAGAATTATAAACTCTCATAAATATGCTTGAAAATTCATGAATAGATTCAAAACCTCCTTTCTTGAGTCTATTGTATTGGGACAAAAGTTGCAAAGGGATTTGTTTATCATCCCATATTTCTAGAAATGCATTCTGGAAAGCTTGAAAAGTCAGGATAGATGCAGCTGGAAAATCTTTGAACCATTTCTTCGCTTCCTCGGATAATCTTTGAGCAAACAACCACATTTTAACATCCGCATAATCGACTTCCTCCAAGTCAACAAAATCTTCAAATTTAGCTACATGTTGCTTTGCTGTTATGCCTCCTTCTCCATCAAATAAATAAATTCTCTGGGAATAATTTTGGGGAAGATCATGCAATACAGTAGGTAAATGTAATGGGGCAAATCTGGCTGCCATTGGTCTAAGTGGATTTGGAGGGACTGAGGAATTTTGAAAGTTTTGAACAATAGGTGCTTCTTCAGCCTTTGCAGACTGTTGAAGATCTCTCCAAAGGGAATCAAGTAAATAAGATTCTAATCTACGAGGGTTGAATTCAACGTTTTTAAGATTAGATTCAGATTTAGATTTCAACAAACCCTTTTCAATATTAATTTCCCATTCTTGATCAAGGATGCTATGAAAATCTTGAGAAGATGATGCACCAAACAGAGAAATATCTATTTTTTCTGTATTTTTTCTTAAATAATTTTTCTGGATCCTCCAAACTTCGTAAAAATTTAGTATCAGAATTACCTCGTGTATGTCTTTTCGAAGCCAGGATGTCTTTTGAAATCTTGAAATAATTTTAAAACTGGAATCGCCAAGGCAAATGTACAACCTTCTTAACTAACAAAAATTCATGTTTGCCCACATAAATCTTTTCTTGATCTTTATAAACTTTGTCGTTCCTCCCAGGGTTGATTTGCACCTTCGTTCTCCGGTAACAGCACCAATTTGTTATCACTCAAAATATACCCAAGGTTGTAAAGGTAATCTTAAGGTAATAGCAAAAACCACTTTGGAAAGAAACTAACTTTTCTTTCCAGAAAGGGATCTCTCAGATATAAATTTAACAAGGCCAGATATTAAAGTCAATAATTTAAGTTATGCAGATGGTTGAAACAACACATATAACCATTGGGAAATGGAGTCAAAATAGATAAAGATAATGCAAAGCTTCATACACGGAATCCCAACAAAGGCAAGATAATCATCCAGTCACAGTCATTCATTGATTTTCAGGTGATAGGAGAGAAACATGAACAATCTATCAATATAGAGCTTCACAAGATGAATTCCATATCAACTTTATAAGAAATATTTGTGAAAAATCTGAAACAATAGCCAGAGCATAACATGTATGAATTCTGAAACTATTAAACACTACGTTCATATATGAAAGAAAACAAAATGGAAGGTAAGCACTTAGAAAACAATCACATGGAAAGAAGGCACAGACTATAACATAAATGACACATGAATATTTGAATATCAACCAACATTCGGCTCTGTTATTTCATTCAAAAATCATAAGTTCTCAAAAAACATCGGTCCAAACATATGGGTTCCAACCCCCAATACATCAAATAAATTCAAATATATACAAAAAATAGTTTCTTCCCAAGAAGATCAATAACCAAATAATCTGTTAATCAAAGTTTTTTGTAACCATATCCCTAATAACTATGAATACTAACTACATGCTTTGATTCAAACAACAGATTGCTTGATTATAGCAAACTTAATGACTACAAGGTATCTCGAACAAACAACTTCACGAACTATAACACCTATCTTCACGAATGAAGTATGTACTTGGTCTTTCCAAATTTCTCCACGATCTTCCATTGTTCCACATTTGGGATGTCGTATTCTGTAATCTCTCTAATGGAAACCTCCAAATCCACATAAGCTTCATAGGACACGGCAGGCAATCCTTTCTTAACAATTAAAATTTTTTCCAATATCTCAAAGTCCTCTGCCAATTTTTCTACAATGATCTTTCTTGTTAAACCTTTAACTAAATCCTCAAACTTGGAATGGTCCATGCGATTATGTACTAATAAACTGTGATATTGCTCATGGGAAAATAACCTTCCTTCGTTGTCCCAAAAAGAAGGGAGACCATTATCAAATAGATCTTTAAAAGCAATCTTGAAATCCTTTATCTGCGAAGACATTTTATTAGCCTTATCCTGCACCACTTTCATGAGTTGATGTTTGTTTATAAACTTCTTTGCCCACAACACAATTGCTACTCTGTTCTTAATCCCGATGTCCTACAAATTCTGATATGTTAAAGAATTTAAGAAATTCAAAGCATTGTGAGCAGTATTCAAAGGCTTCTTTTTCATGGTCTCATTGGCCAGCTTCAATCTTTGAGTAGCTAAATTGACTAGTGCACTTTCATCATCAATAAAATTTAAATCATGCCTAAACTTGGTAATTTCCATAGACAATCTATCCCAAATTAAATGTTTAGCTCCTTGTAAAGGAGCTCTTCCTGTACTTCTTTCCTTTAAATCACTGAACTTTTTCTGCAATTGGCTTTTATCATTCAATGTTTTATTCTTCTCCTCGATGCTCTTAGCCAATTCTGATTTGATTTTTTCATTTTCCTCTTTTAATTCTTTAATCTCCACTTCCTTCAAGCTCAACTATGACATAGGAACTAATAGATTATCTGCAGAAAATTCATTTAATGGTCTTTCAATATTTACAAGGGGTAAATCAATGTCAACAAGAGTTTGACTCATCAATTCTTCCATAATTTCTTTTTCATCATTCTGATCCTTTCTCAACTTTGAAATATGAGCCATCAATTCGGTTCTTTCTACTTCCCACTTGTTTTTCTCTTCTTGCAGCTTCAATGATTTTCCTTTGTAGTCCATCATATCTTGATAATTTTTTTCTTTTTCCTCCTGAAGTGTAAATAATTCTGAGGACTAGGCATGTTCAGCGTTAGGGACTTTAAGCTTCTTCTTCAATACTTGAATAGTATTGTCCTTCTCCTCTAGAATATTTTTGGTCGCCTACATATTACCTGGTTCGGTCCCTAAGCTTACAACATCTCCCTGCAACTTTTTAATTTGAATCAAATTTGCTTTATTTTCCACCATTTCTTGCTTCAATTGAACCTCCATCTTATCTACAAGGGACTGTAATTTATTAATTTTCATAATAACATGTAACAAATCAGAGTAAATAACATCTCTAGTTTGTTTATGAAGTTGTATCTTATCAGGAACACTGATTTTGTCTAACTTTACCTCCATTTCAGACACTTTCTTGTCACTAACCATGGTGAATTTCAAGGTATTCCTCTCCGCATCTCAAGTAGAAATCAATGAATTCTTTTGATTGATTAAATTTCTAACTTGAGGAAGCAAATTCTTAGTTTCCTCTGATGATTGCATTTGTTTGTTAGCATAACTTGATACTAACTCCGTCCTGGATTTGAAACGGGAATTGGACTCTGCGTTACCCTCTTCTTCGAAGGAGTACTGATGCATCTGTACAGACTTCTTCTGGAACAAGACCATCTTCTTTAAATCTTCTGAAACTATTTCTTCTGAAATAGTTTGATCACCTTGAGAGTGTGTTTGGATCTTTTTATGAGAAATATTTTCTTCTACATCCAAGCCATTAGTTTCAAAAAGACTCTTGTTATTCAACATACTAGAATTATCAGGCGTTTGAGCCACTGCAGTCAATTTGTTTCTCCTATCTTCATCAACTTCTGAATTTTCTTCAAAATTGGCCAAATTGGCTATTTTATCTAAGCCTTCAATAGCTTCATGATCAAATGGTTTATTTTTGTTTAACTGTACTTCCTCTGAGAAATAATGTGATGTGGATCATAATTTATTTTTTGCTCCTTTTGAAAATCCATAACTTCTAACAACTTCTCTATGACCAACAAGGCGCTTTTATTTTTGAAAATGAACGGACCAACTTTGAGAGGAAATTTAACATTGGAAGACTTTTTAAATGCCCCAAAATGTTCTTCTTCTGCACATAACCTTTGTCTCATAAACTCAAGTGTGAATATTCTTGGAGTCAGAAAAGCAGGTAACCTGTATGGTTCCCCAGTGAACCCATACACTCTGAGAAAAGTAAAATATTTATATATGAACCAATCTCTTGTTTTGTCTTCTGAGGAAGACTATAGCATAAGTCTCATTTCTTCTAACATTCTTGGTAATACATCATCAAACAACAATTTATAAATCTCAGCCATGATTGTACTTACAAACTCAAACATGTTAGTTTGATTCAGGAGATCCGGAGAGAAAATGGTGGACAAGAACTGTAACTCCGACACATTAGAACACAACAGCATGTTCAGAAAATACGACTGATATCTAAAGAACCCGACTTTAGGAAATTTGAGCAACTGGGCATGGATAACCTCGGCTAGATACTCATCAAGATTAAAACAACGGATTAAATGGAAGTCAAGGTCAATTGAACCTATACTCAACAAGAAACCTAAAATGACTTCCCTGATATGAATATCATTATCCAAACCCAAAATTTAACTGACCAACGACATGACCAACTTAACTTCCTTCTTGAAAATATTAACATTGTATGGTAGAAAAAGACCTTCCAATGACTAACCATCTTTCAGAATACTGGATAGAAATTGGCATCTGATTTCAGTTCTATAATTTTTGTATATTTCAATTAAGACCTGCTCATTCAAAGACTCATACCTATCAGGGAAATTATCAGGCAGACTCAATATCCCGCGAACAGTTTTCGCATCAACTTTACAAAGTATTTTTGACGTGGTATGGCTCATAATAACTCTTTCAGAGGAAGAATAACTGTTTCCACACCACTCGACAAATTCGGGATAAGGTAGGGTTTGTTCAATAGAAAAATAATATGAGAAAGAACTGGAGACATTCAGAATATCGTTCCCTTGTGAATTATACTGCCCTAAATGCTCCTTTGAAACTGATACACTATCAATTGACAGAACAGGGTCACATACATTTCTTTCCTTATCAACAACAACCTCTTCTCTCTCATCCAAGACTCTATATAATAATCCTAAACCCTGTTCCTTCTCCATAATAAACAATGGCGCCAATTCTTCAAACAAAGTTTCAGTGTTTCAAGACTTACCTGTAACTGTGGATATGTAGAAGTTGACTTTGGAAAAGATGGCACACTGTCCACTTCTCTTTCACCTGCAGCGTGCAATTGAAATGACTTTTACCTAGGTCAACTTCACTTTTTATACAACGGATTATTCCGGAGCCCTTACCAAGTGGTTTTTCCTTTACCGCTTTCCTCTGCGGAACTCACCCAAAGTCACCACGTGGAAAGCGGTTTAAATTCCACTACCACTCTTCCTTTTTAATCATCTCACAGCTTTGCACTCCGGAATGGATAATGACCATTGATAAGATTTCACTTTTTGTTTAAACCATTGGATCAAAATCGGTTCTACGTATTCCTCTAGCCTTTCTCATTTTTTCAAGCGTGCATCTTTACTCCGCGGACTGTCTCACAATTGTAGATTTTATTCACTTTATTCCTTAGTCATTGATCTTTCTGCCTCGTTAACCACTTCCGCCTCTCCATCAAAACTTATCCCTTACGCAACTTTCCCAGCGGATCAATTATCAACCATAGATTTTCACACCCATAAATCTACACCTTTGAATTTTGCAATGAATTAATCAAAATGTGCATTTTAATAAGGGGCTCAAGACTACCAAGCTTTGCCAAATTTTATGTATCCCTTTATAATTACTCGACCACATTTCTTCCTCAGTTGTTCAACATAAGAGGTTTTAACATAAGGTTTCCTGGCAAGATATGTCATCAGCCTCTGGTCATCATGCTGATGATTCCCCCTCAACCAGTGACTCTGTTTAAGAGTCGGAAGGGTAAAGTCAGAAATCCTTGCTTGCTTTGTAAGGAAATGCACTTTACTTACCTTTGTCCTCACATGGATGAAGATTCTAAGTTGTTGGAAGATATTATTGTTTCTTGTCAACGGCTTCCAACAGGTTATCGTAAGTTGAAGTGGTCAATTCGGTTTCATCCATAGTTGATCCCACTCTTCCTTTGAAGGGTGAAGTTAAAGTGGTTGATTCGACTTCATCCAAGGTCGATCCCACTCTTCCTTATAAGAGTGAATTTCAAGTGGTTAATTCGGATTCATCTATGATTGATCCCATTCTTCCTTTTAAGAGTGAAGTTAAAGTGGTTGAGTCGATGTCATCTCCACCCGATCCCACTCTTTCATCAGAGAGTGTTAAGACTGAAGTAGTCGCTTTGAACAAATCTTCGTCTTGTTCTTCTCTTACAGTAGAGAATGAACTGAAACCTGTTGAAGTTTTCATGCTTCATTCTGATTGTTTTCGACAAGAGGAAATTTTGTCTGTGTCGACAGAACCCTCTCCAAGTAGTGATGTTATTTCCTTTGACTGGAGTAACCTAACAAAGTCTGGTATTCATTCGAGTGTTCCTTTTTAGATAGTTGTGAATATTACTGCTAGGCAGATGCTTCACACTATTGTTGACGAAGGGGATTCTATTAGTATTCTATCCTCAACTGCTTGGCAAGCTTTAGGTTCTCCTCATCTTGTGCCAGCCACTTATCAGAAACTGGTTTTTAATCGATGACCCACTACACCTTTAGGGAACCTTCCGTGCAACCGAAAAAATTTCTTCATAAAGATGTCAGCAATGTTAGCAGCCTTATAAGTAGTTTTAACATGTATAGAATGTGATGCCTTACTTAGTTTGTCTACCACTACCATTATAGAATCATTTTATTTCTGATATTTAGATAATCTAGTTGTAAAATTGATACTGATAATTTCTAATTTCCAATCTATAATTGGCAGTGGTTGCAAAAGACTTGCTCGGTGTTGATGCTTAGCTTTAAATTGCTCACATTCTATACACCTAGCTATATATTCAACAACTTCATTCTTCATATTAGGCCAAAAATAATATATTCTTAACATTGTTATCATCTTTTGATACCCTGGATGTTTGGAATAAGGACTTTTATGTACTTCATTTAAAATCAGTTATTTAATTTCTGGTATGTTAGGTACATAAAGTCTGTTTTTATACAACATTAAGTCTTTTTCATTTAAATTGAAATTTGCTTTTACAATTTCAGATTCATTATCTGCTACTATTTTTGTTAGATTTTGGTATTCCTTGTCCATTTTTATCCCTTCTTTCAATTTATCATCTAATTATATTTTGTAACTACCAAGGGATGCTATAAAATTCATTCTTGCATTTCTTCTTAAAGCCTCAACCACTTTATTTTCCTTTCCTTTAATGTGTTTGATCTCGAAATTGTATTTGCTAAGGAAAGCTAACCATTTAGCTTGCCTTGCGTTCATATTTTGTTGATCAAACAAATATTTCAAGCTTATGCTATCATACATTTATAGAAATCTTTTACCAATTAGATGATGGCGCCCAATTTTCAGAGCATGAATTATGTCATACAACTCTAAATCATAAGTGGCATAATTATTTTCATGTGATTTTAACTTTCTTGATTCGTAAGATATTACGTGACCTTTTTGTGTTAGTACTCCACCCAAACCTTCATTGCATGCATCAGTGCATACAACAAAATCCTTGTTTGGATCTGCTATTTTTAAAATAGGTGAAGTAGTTAACAATTCCTTTAATTTATTAAAACTTTCTTCACACTTTAGATCCATACAAATCTTTTTTCCTTTTTCTGCAAAGAAGTTATGGGATTCGCGATCTTCGAGAATCCTTCTATGAATTTTCGGTAATATTCTGTAATTCCCATGAATGATCATACATTAGTTACGTCTTTAGGAACAGGCCATTCCATTATTGCTATTATATTATCTGAATCTACTGATATTCCTTCCTTGGATATCACATGACCTAGATACTGTATTTTATCTTTAAAGAATTTGCATTTGCTGAACTTAGAATATAGTTTATGTTTTCTCAAAACCAGTAGTATTATCTGCAAATGCTCATCATGTTCTTATTTTGTTTTCGAGTAAATTAATATGTCATCTATGAAGACGACTACGAATTTATCTAAGTATTTACTTAAGACATTGTTCACTAAACACATAAATGTTGTTGGTGCATTTGTTAGATGAAAGGGAATAACTACAAACTCATAATTCCCGTATTGGGATCTAAACGTAGTTTTAAAAATATCTTCGTCTTTAATTCTGACTTGATGATATCCGAATCTCAAGTTTATTTTTGAGAATATCGTTTCTCCACGTATCTGATCAAATAGATCACCGATGCAGGGAAAAGGATATATGTTTTTAATCATCATCTTGTTTAATTGATGGTAATCTATACATAAACGTAATGTACCGTCTTTCTTTTTAACAAATAAAACAAGTGCTCCCCAAGGGGATATACTTAGTCTTATATCATTTTTATCTATCATTTCTTGTAGTTGTAGTTTTAATTCATTTAGTTCTAATATGTTCATTCGATAAGGAGCCTTTGAATTAGGTACAACTACTGGTACTAACTCAATAGTAAAATCAAGTTCTCTCTTTGGAGGTAATCCTGGAATCTCTTCCGAGAAAACAATTGAGAATTCTTGTAAAATTGGAATATCATCGAATTTCAGCTTATCTTCTTTATTCAAATGTTCATCACTTATTACATGCACAGCAAAAAATTTACAACCTTTTTGTATAGCCTTGTTCATTTGTAGTGCTGAGGTATGTCTAACATAAACTTTCCTAGGTATCTCTTTGACTATAACTCTTTCTCCTTTATCATTTAAGTAATTAAATTTTTTCTCAAAAAAATTTAAAACTACTTGATGTTTTTCCAGCCAGTCCATACCTATTAAAACATCATAAGACCCTAACGGTAATACATTTAAATTTACTTGAGTTTTGAATCAACTCATAAACATTAGACAATTTTCAACATAATTAACTACTTTTATTTTGGTTCCTGTAGCTAACTGAACCAACCAAGAATTTTCAAACTTATTCAAAGGTAAATTGCATTTTTCTGTTATACTAGGTGACACATAGCTTAAACTAGCACCTGGGTCAATCAGAATAGAAACAGGCTTGTTTTGTATCATACTTGTATTTCCACCATGGATGTTTGCTGATCAGCCTGTCGATTCTCCAAGAATGCATTAATTCTAGGCATTTCATTTGCTACATCACCAACCTTTTCTTCCTCTTGGATTATATGCACATTGCTGAAGTTTCTCTTTTGTTTGGACAATACTTTGCATAATGAGGTCCCTGACATTCCCAACACTTGACAGGTTCTTTTAGTTCATTGTTTTTAACATGATTATTAGGCATGTCTCTGCCTTTTGGTGTTGTAATGTTTTGCTGTGATTTACCTTTAAAATATGTTCCTTGATAATTATTCTTAGAAAAAATTCAAGAATTATTTCCGAATTTTTTATTAGGATTAAAACCTTTTCTTCTTTGATCAAAGTTACTTGTTCTCTTGTTTTTCCAGTTAGGTATGTTTTTCTTCTTATTTTTACTTTGTTCGTAACATAAATTAGCTTTTCTCATTGCCTCTTCAAGGGTCTTTGGATGATCAAATTCAATTATGTCCTTGAAACTAGTACGTAAACAACTCAAAAACCTCTGTATCTTGGGTTTTTCATCAATTATATAGGATACATATATCTTAATAAACTTAAAAATTTACTACTTAATTTTTTCATTGACATTGAGCCTAGTCTAAGTTCATAAAACTCTTTAGCTCTTTCTTCATAATACTATTCGGATAAGAATTTTCTTTTGAAGTATTTCTTAAAGATTCTCCATGTTACATATTTTTCTTTAAGGTTTTTAACTCTTTTTATGTCCTGCCACCAAATGTCAGCCTTTTCGGTTAGGCTATAGATAGCCATCCAAGCCTTCAGTCTATCTGACTAGTTATAAATTTAGAAGTATTTTTTCATACCTGATAGCCAAGCCTCATCTTCACCTTTTTCCACTTCTCCATTAAACATAGGAGGTTTCATATTTTTAAATTCTCCTCCTATTTCTTCATAGGGTTTATATTTCCTCTTTCTAGGACCACTGTCGCTATCACTACTTTCACTAGAATATTTATACTTTTCTTTGTGTGACCGTACTTTAATTCCTGAAGAAGATTTACTTTCACTATCATAAAATTTTAATTTCTTACATTTACGTTTGTATGATAATGTTCCAGAATCAGTTTCATATTCTCTTCTTTTATTCTTGACTCCATTGTGTATTTTATCTAGCAATATCTGATTTAGTTCTTCCTGAGCTCTTAATATTTTTTCATTATCTTCCTTTACAGTTTGTAATTCAACTCTTAAGTCTTTTCAGTTTGAATCAGTTGGGCTCGTTGATTATTTAGTTCCACATATATGTTATCTAGATAATGATATTGGGATCCATCTTCTGCAAATGCTTCTACTCCTTCCATTTCCTGCAAAATACAAATTTATATTTATGTACAGAAATAGTTTTTAAAACATGATCAGTATTTTTGTTTTCTTGTTTTGCATGCGATCTGAGCCAATCTTGAGGCCTAGTGTTTGGAAACTCGCTCTGATACCACATGTAACATCTTCAAATTTCATAAAATAAAAATAAAAATGATTAATGGTCTAACTACAAATAATGTAAATAAATACATACTATTTTTAACTTGTGCTTAATGTTTTGTCCATTGAACATAATAGCTTAATTACGACATACATTATAATACGACTTACTGTTATAAGGAACCACTTTACTTGTCGTCAACTCATGAAAGGAACGTCAAGTTTTAAAAAGCGTCAGATATTGTTTGTTTGCTTACTAGTTATGTTTTTAGAATATTTGTTAAGCATTTTATAATGTTAGGAGGATGGATTTCAGGTCTTACTTAGCTCTTTTCGGCTAACGCAAAACCATAAATATTATTTTTGCGGGTATTAGCAATGAGGGGTTACCCTTTATTGGTATCACACCCAATCCTAGCTAAAAACAAAGGGCCGAAGCTAAGAAATATCAAACTAATCCTAAGAAATACCTAAGTGCTTGACTAAACAAGGTTCCTTCTTACCCTAAGATAAAACAAGCATAAGAATAAAATGTGATGGCCATAAAAGGTGATCTTCGATGGTAAACTATAGAGTTTGGGTAGAAAAAATAGAAATTAATGTGCCATTGAACCGAGCCATGTGATGGCTTTACTACCTCCAACTAGAAAGCACATATGTCAAATCGAAATCCTAAGGGTTTAATGTTCCTTGTTTTTCGTTATTGGTCTTGTCGCTGCATTTTTTGTTTTTTTGCACAGTAGTGAAGGGGAGAGAGAACCAAGCTCTTGGATTCCAGGCTCTCGGCCTTGGCCTTCATGCTATCAACCTCTTTCCCGGTCTACGACACACTCTTAACTTCGTGATGGCATCATTTTGGTTGTAACTAGTTCGCTCTTTAGACCGCAAGTTAAGTTTTCCTCTGTGTTTGTTTGGTGGATAGTCTGAACTATTCCTTTGGGTCATCATTGCATGGTCCACTTCTTTGAAGGTAAGTCACCTCTGGTTATACTATTATTTTTTTGTGGTTTTCTTGGAAATATAATTTTTAAGTTGAACTTAACCCCGTGTTGTTTGCTTGCAGGAGGTTCCTATTGGGGTTGTTACATGGACAAAGGAACTCATCTCTGTGGTGATATGGACATGGTATGGTAAGACCTGGAACCTCACCTTCATTTCTCTTAGTGTCTCCGCTAGTTATGGCTCCACTACTCTGTGATTGGGCCCGCATGCTCCTGAATTGGAACAATTCCACGTTTTTTTTTAATGGCAAACCCTCTTTGGTTCTGCCTCGAGGCATTTATAGATGGTTTGTAAGAGGTAATCTTCCGACGATGGAGTCGAAGGAACTGTAGTGTGTTTAAATATCTTTGCTATGGATTTAATGACAAAGTTCTTCTTTTTGGAAGTGTTTGAGCAGTAGTTTGACTATCGCTCTGAACTTGTAATTGTTTGATTTTATAAAGAAAATTCACGTGATGGTTTTCGTTGTATTTAAATAGTCATTTTTATTCATAATACTTTATAAATTGTAAAGACATGTAATCTAGATTTCGTCTCTATCTTTCGATCTTAGCGTTGTATTTGGAATATGTAGTTTTGTTTTTCTGAAAAGTAATCTCTTAATCCTACTATAAGTTTTCTAGTTGTAAACTTTTTAAAGCTCGAAGGCCATTTATATTCTCCAAAACTCATGGTTTTACAGCAGTTAAAATTTTGTATCATTAGGGTCATGAGGCCATTCCTCTACTTAAATCATTCTTAACATAGAGCATTGCTCTGTCAAAATAATAGTGGGATAGAATTATTTGGAGCTGTAAGGATTTTGCTTTGATTATGGAAGGAATATCGATTCTTTGGTCTCTAGTAGTTTGATTAATTGTGGACAGACCTACCTTTATGGGATTTAAACTCTTGTTCTAATAATTTAGTGGTTTGGAAATTTTAATAATGTTAAGCAGTTTTAAACTTTTGTTTTAGCAGAATAGCCTCGGCGGGATTTGATCTGGTGATGAGTTGATTTCTAAACGATACAAAACTTGTTTATAAATGTCTTATTGTGGATTTTGCTAAGGTTTAGTTTACTATAGTTTTTTTTAAATTATTGTTTTAAACCCCATCTTAATCTGAATAAATGGTTAAGCCGTTTGGATAGACTAGAGTTATAGTTTGTCATGAATTACAATAAGTATATCGGCCATACTATAGTATTATTGTGAATATATATATATATATATATATATATA
>LPNX010622384.1:858680-875665 GCA_001517045.1 Pseudotsuga menziesii
AAGTTTTCTTATATTTCTAATAATGAAGTTGGAAATCTATGGATTCTTGTTAAAGAGACCTTGTGGGGTTTTATTCTATTCGTGTGTAAATTTTATTGAGTCTTTTAACCCTAACTTGACTTCAGTGAAAACATAAGCCTTTCGGGTGCAAGGGAAGTTTTCTATAATAGTCCTTTAGTAAGGATAATACTAGTAGAAACCTTTAAAAGTAACTCTTTCCTTGAATCTTAGATAGATGACTTGTAAGTTTTATTAATTACATATACTGTACTATCCTAAGTAAGTCTATCAGACCAAAAAAAAAGGGATAAGAGTTAATTCAATTTCAAGTTTTACTTAGCAATGATTACAACAACCTATGAATGTAGAATGAGATGAAGCTTTAAGAAAACAATAATATAACTCAAAAAACTGATTGTTGTGTTATATGTAAACATGAACAGAGAATTCTACAATAATCTACAGTCGACAATTTAACTTTATGAAAAGAAAAGTTGTAGCATTCTTTATAATATTTTGTACAACAATAAAATCTAGCTAACCCATTCTAATAAAATAATATTTCCTATCCATAAAACCTTCTCATACAAATATAGAATAAATTCACAGATAATAAACAAAACATCTTAGAACCTGAATATCTATAGAAGGGGGATGAACACCCTAAGAAGATCGTTCCTCCCAAATGTCTCCAGAAAGCGGCCAAGATCACTTGCTTTAGGACCCCCGAGCCTGTTCACTGAACCACTAGGATGGAGATGTTGTGTAACAGCTCACACATAAATCTATGCAACTTTGAAAATCACTAGCAGACTTAACTCTCAACAATTTCACTTTAGTTATCCCCTCATCGAATTCCTCCTGTGTGCATGACTTTTCAGTTTGCAGCAATTCACAAGGGTCGAATCACTTGGAATAGAATGTAATGAGCCTCCTACTACATTTGATTGTATTTATAATATTACGTAGGTCTTTGGGTTAGTTTTGCAGTTAAATGATCCGCCAGCTGAGTTCATCTTCTCAAGGAAAATGACCACAATTTTAGGGATTTTGCCTCGTGCAACAGCTAGAAAGTGAAATGCTAGTTCTGCCACTTGTCATTTAACCTTCTACAGCTGCTCATTCCTCCTAGTGGGCTAGTGAACACTCTTCAACAATATTCTTTGGATAGGTGTATCTTTATTTAATTATTTAAATAAGTAAAAATATTCAATTACAGACATCCTTGACCAACCTTAGTCATAAAAACTTTACAATAACTTTTAACATAATTTTTTCTCAAATAAATCAAAATATTTATTTTTCAGGTCTAGGTGGATTACAATGCACGTGCACTTTATGAATGTATGCATGTCCTTATTTAAATACCATCATCCCTTATCGAACCTCCACATGCATAGCTTGTTCTTGGACACGTTGAATCCATGTGATTTTTTCATGTAAAAGACACATGTCAACATGACATATGTATGCGCTTTTTAAAAGTTGTAAACACATTATTAATGCATGTGTATACCTATTTTTAAACAAAAACAAACACAACCCTTTTGTCTATTCATTTATCCTAACACGTCTTTTTCTCCATGTTTTTGTGCAAGGAGTTGTCATTTCTAGGTTAGTTTTATTCCAAATCTTATTTTTATATTTGTAACACATTAAATTTACATAGTTTTTAATATTATTGTGTTATTGTTTAAATGTAGTTTTTCTTTTACTCTCATAGAGAAAAAAGCCTTATCCAAACCCAAACCTAACCCCTAGCTACACACATAAATTAATCAATGTTTAGAGGAAGTTAGAAACCTAATTGGTGAATTTAGATATTTAGTGAACAATCATCTTATGCATCCTTGGCCACTTCAATCAACACCATTGTTCCTTTCATTATCTATGCTCACGGACAATTATCCAATATATCTGAACAAAAATCTAGGACGAGATTGGACTACTCAAGCAAAATGATTATGGAGGAGGTGAAAGCTCTAAACATAACCAAAAGATCTCTGTCCCACTTTTTATTGGCCTTGGAACATACTAATCCCCTAATCCAAGAAGAAGTTTTTTTTACATAGATTGATGCACATTCCAGCTATGGAAATATAGCTAAATGAATAGGTGGTCTATAGTATTTGATAAATATCCTAACAAAAATATGGAGGTTCCATTGTATTTCTTCATCAATTATGGGTTAAGTTTCTTATTGGTCTCCATGTCAATTATTTTGACATTTGTGAATTGTAATGGATTGGTCTTATCTCTACTCAAGATCGAGAATGGGATAGGCATAATCCATTGAGATTGTTGCCCCTTCCTAATTACATGAACACGATTTGTCATTGTACATCTTGTGAAGTGCTAATGAGTTCCTTTAATAAAACACGGGGGAACCTTTGTAAAAAGGTAAAAAATAATAAAATTCCATTAAACTCATGCTCGTGAGTAGAGAATATGGGATCCATAGACTTGTACATGATATAAATTTCACCCCCAACTACCTGAACCTCATTCCTTAGGTATAAATATAGTTTTTGGTCATGAAAAAGGGGCAAGAGTCCATTGGCAAGGATACACTAAGGAAAACTAATTGCAAGAGAAAAAAAGGTTTGGGTTTGTAATGTTGTTACCCTATTTAGATTCACTTGGTGTTGACCACATTATAAGATTTGATATTGGTTAGAACTTCTCAAAGTTTTTCTTAGCGATCATAGTAAAGTCAGATACTATAGATGGACTGCAAGAAGGTATGTGGTCAGAGTAGGAGGAACTTGGGATTTGATCATGATGAAGGTGCCAATAACATTGATTTGATATTATATTGTATGTTCAAGTTTATTTAATGATAAATTTCTATCTTATTCCTCTACCTCAAATCAGTTTGCAGCATATTTCATTATTGTTAATTATCTTTGGTTCAAGGATTGAACTAATCTCTACAATAAAGGTGTCGCGTTGTTTATACATTTAATTGATTCATTATTCATTGAAACAAAACAAAAAACAAAAAATCATGTTCTAGGTGCATTATAGTAATGCTTTAATTAGTTACATTTTCTTTTCCATTGTTTTTGTTTTATAGGTTGCATTATATCAGTTTGAAAAGAAAAGAAATTTGTAATACTCTTTCGTCACAAATTTTTATTATTTTTAGGGGGGAATACCCAGGTTATATTTTAAGTGTTGGACACACTTGTCATGGCCGCATTGTGGGTACTACCCCTAGACAATATTATTAGATTATGTACATTTAAAATCCTCTAACATTATTATAATAATAACATGGGGATTTATGAAAACATAAGTTTTATAATTCGTAACTAAATTTAATTAAATTAAAAATGGGTTAATGAGAGGATAGAATGAAATAATTCGATATGAGTTATTTATCTGATTAAGGAATTTTCAATGATGAAGGATGTGTCTAATTGGGAAGAGCTTGGGAAATCCTAAAAAGGGGGGAAATGAGACGTGGGACTCATGGGGAGGGGAGGGGATATTTTCCTTATACCTCAACTTGGTTTATTCTTGGGAACTAAGAGGAGATGGGAGATGTGGAGGCAAAGTGAAAATTTTGTGAAGATATTGTTTCTAGCTTGGTATTGTTGAGTGAGGGCTCAGGAGATCTTATTATATGACTCAGAGGTTGGTTTGGATCAAGAGAGTGATCTCCCACCTATGGCTTTTAGCATTATTCCCGTGGTGTTCTACTCTGTCAACATTATCCAAGAGGTATATTTGGAATTTTTCCTTGGGGTTACAAAAACACTTCAATTTTCTTCTACCTAATTTACTATAATGATTGACATCATTGTGTATATTGGCAAATACCCAAAATTGTTTTCAATTTCATTAAATATTTAATTAATTTTGGGTGTTACAAAAGTTGCATTTCTATATTGTTTGATTTGATATCTTAAATGATTTGTTGTCAAGCTTTAATAAAGAGTGCCATAGTTTCATAAAAGAAATAGAATATTTACTCTTTAGAATTTATCAATGTATTTATGGATTTCATATCATTCTAAAGTTCTTTAGAACATTATGATGTTATATTTCCACCTCCTTTGAGTAAACAACAACTTTAAAAACAAAATTTTAATATCTAATTCAACCAACCTATTTTCTTTATAAAAAACCACATAGTATAGGTTTAAATCCTTGGTGTAGGTTGGAGAGAAAACTTTTCAAAGTCATGAACATAAAACTATATTCATTAGTGAGAGTTGAAAATCCAAAAGTAGCAATCACATTTACCAGTAAAGCACACATTACATACATCTCAAGCACAAGGTTAAAAGTATATAAAGTACCAATATTATTCCCTCTTGCTTGGTTAATCAACTATGTGTGTATGGGAACTTTATTTGAAGTTTAAAGTCCTTAGGTGGACACAATTTATCTAGATTTTTAGGTAGAGGACTAAGTCCTACATTCCCTAAACATGCACAAAAACCTAATCTATCATTATTCCATCGAACTGCTTATTGTGAAGTGGTAATCTTAATGGACTTTATATAGGTTTTTTCCTAGGTGACTACAAGTGATAGGTTCTTATAGTATATGAGATAAATTCCTAACAACCATTTCATATCCTTTGGAGAGTTTACAACTTCATGAGGGTATTGCACCTCAAGTGATAGTTGTGCGAGAGTTAAAGTAATTGTATCTCACACTTACATTAGTTGGGTTTGGGCCCTGATCATCCCAATTCTAATCTTGAAATTCTTCTAGATTTTATCTTCAAAGATTAATCCCTAGGACCTAACCACTTTGGTTATGTCTTTGGGAGAGGATTTATTGTTGTTTACTTCTTAGGAATATTGTAGAGGAGAGTTTTATGATTAAAGTGTCGACAACTTAGGTTTTGATTACTTTCCATTTTTATCAATTAGTTTCATTCAAAGTGGTTGATGATTTTGTTTTATCAATATAAAAGGATCAAAGGCATCTCTCCCAAAAATATAGAGCTACATTTACTAGGTGGAGGTTGAAGGATTATGACCCATATCTAAGTGAGTCAAAATAAGAGACACACGTTGACTTAAATAATCCTACAATGGACTAAAAATTGCAAGGAGAACCTACCTCTAACATTTTGTAAAGATATTTGCATGGAAATTGCATAGAATGGTTCCATCCTCCTCATTCGAACAATTATAGTACACCCAAAACCAAGATTATCATTGGTCCTAGTCCAACAAGAATATTATCATTGGTCCTATGCCAACAAGTTTTAACCCGCCTCTTACTAAGCTGCATAGACTGCTTCTTTTTCACATTCATGATTTTTACATAGAGATTAATTGTCACAACTAAATTTTCTTTACTAGTGGTATATCAAGAATAAAGCTATTAATTCTTTAGGTGATGGTGTTATAGATCAAATCGACACTTCTCTATCTATTACGGCAGTTTAAAGATGACACTTTAAGTGTCACAATTCGTTCACAAAAGAAGACACTTACGTGTTGAAGAGCCTTTATTTGACCTTTATTACTATGGCCCTGAACATTCAAGTGAAACTTCAACCATTCCCAAATACCATAAAACTTTTAATCCTTAAAAATAAGTAAATTCACACCTAATGTTCATGCTAACTGCAAATAATTCCCACCTCCCCTTTAAATAGAGGGGGAATGCAAGAAAAATTTGTATTCTTAGTCTACACACTATTTGGAATTGAACCATTATCTCATTTCCCTTATATTAAGCATGAATTCCCTCAACATTATCAATATGTCAAATATATGCCTCTTGAACATATTTCAAACATATTAATATTTTTCATATGGTTATAGCTAATTATATTTATTTTGAAGGGATTGTGTTTATTTTTGAAAAAAAATATTATTATTATTTTAAACATATGATGAGCTTGTCTTGTTCTATTCATTTTGGAGACGAAGGGATTGTGTTTATTTTTGAAAAAAAATATTATTATTATTTTAAACATATGATGAGCTTGTCTTGTTCTATTCATTTTGGAGACATCCTCAAGATGCTGAGATCGTATGTTGTTTTTCCTTTTTTGAATATCGCTGTTATGAATGTGTTTATTGTGAAGAAATTGTGTATGTTCTCAATATACTTCTCATGGAATTATCTGGTTCATTTTGGATAATTTCTCGAGATGTTGAGATATCTCTAGTTGTTACAATTCTTATTATTTATATTTAAATTTGTAGATGAATTGCATTATTTTTTTTTATTTTTTTGCTATGTTGGTTATGGACAAAAGGCAAGAAGTTCCCCGTAGCAGTATGAAATGATGTTAACAAGTTTTGTCCGTGTATTTAGCGAGGGGAGGTGTTCTAATTAACTTGGCAACTTATTTTGTAATATATTACCGGGAGTATGTTTTTGGAAGTTTATTGGAAAGATATTCACTCCCTTGTATTCCATGGGGTTGTATTTTGTTATTTATATCCTAAAGCCATAATATGTGGGAGAGATACATACAACTTAAATTGTTAAAAAATATTTTTAAAAAAAATCTAAGGCAAATGAAGAGTGATGATTCTCTGTTTATTTTCCCAAAATGATTATAATCTAGTGCTTGCATTTGAATTTATCAATGTATAAACAAAACCGTCTCAAATATTTAAAAATATAAATTTATATACTTATTCCAAGTTGCTTGCTTATTTTTATTATGTTTTTCAATATCTTTAAATAGGTCTTGTGTATTGTGGTTTTCAGTGAGATAATAAACTTGTATATTGCATGTTGCAAGAATTTCTCCACCTCACCGCTACTTCAGTGCCTATTGATTTTTGGTGTGCCTTGCTCTTGACTTTAGCGGGGCATAGGTTCCTATTCTAGCACCTCAAAACTTCGAAAGTGTAGGGACGAGTTGCGGTTTAGATTGCTCTAGTTTCTCACTCACAATCATGGAGTTCACATTTTTGTTTGGAGATGGTGTCGTATGGTACAAGGAACTCTGAAAAAATTTATGTTCATTTTGTAGCAGTGCGAAAGCCCTTAGAGGAAAATAAGAATCATATTGAGATTTTGGTATTATTATTATCGGGTTATTTCAAAATTAAGAATTTTATGGGATTATGTTATTATTATTATCAGTTTAAGATTATGTATAATTAAAATGGTTATAATTTAGAAAATCAAAAGTATTTTTTATTATAACTAATGTATATAAAAAAATTATATTATTAATATAAAGTTAAAATTTTTACATCAGTACTATATATATATATACTTTCAGTAATATTTTCTTACAATTGTCGATCAACAAAGATCATATATTTCTAGATTAAAAGTTTTCTTATTTCTAATAATGAAGTTGGAAAACTAAGGATTCTTGTTAACCCTAACTTGACTTCAGCGAAAACCTAATCCTTTCGGCTGCAAGGGAATTTTTATATAATAGTCCTCTAGTAAGGATAATACTAGTAGAAACCTTTAAAAGTAACTCTTTCCTTGAATCTTAGATAGAGGACTTGCAAGTTTTATTACTTACATATATTGTACTATCCTAAATAAGTCTATCAGCAAAAAAAAAGTGATAAGAGTTAATTCAATTTCAAGGTTTACTTAGCAATGATTACAACAACCTATGAATGTAGAATGAGATGAAGCTTTACGAAAAAAACAATATAACTCAAAAAACTGATTGTGGTGTTATATGTAAACATGAACAAAGAATTCTACGATAATCTACAGTCGACCATTTAAATTTATGAAAAGAAAAGCTCCAGCATTCTTTATAAGATTTTGTACAACAATAAAATCTAGCTAACCCATTCTAATACAGTATTATTTCCTAGCAATAAAACCTTCTCATACATATATAGAAAAAATTCACAGATAATAAAAAAAATAGGTTAGAACCAGGAAATCTCTAGAAGGGGGATGAAAACCCTAAGAAGACTGTTCCTCTCAGTTGCCTCCTGAAAGTGGATAAAATCACTTGCTTTAGGACCCCCGATCCTGTTCACTAAACCACTAGGATGGAGATGACATGTAACAACTCACACATAAATATCTGCAACTTAGAAAATCACTAGCAGACTTAACTCTCAACAATTTCACTTTAGCTATCCCCTCATTGAATTCCTCCTATGTGCATGAATTTTCAGTTTGCAACAATTCACAAGGGTCTAATCACTTGGAATAGAATATAATGATCCTCCTACTCCATTCTATGGTATTTATAAGATTTCCTAAGTCTTTGGTTCAGTTTTGGAATTAAATGAGTCACCAACGCAGTTCCTCTTCTCATGGAACATGACCACAATTTTAGGGATCTTGCCTCGTGCAACAGCTAGAAAGTGAAATCCTAGTGCTACGACTTGTCATTTAGCCTTCTACAACTGCTCATTCCTCCTAGTGGGTCAATGAACACTCTTCAACAATATTCTTTGGATAGGTGTCTCTTCATTTAATTATTTAAATAAGTAAAAATATTCAATTACAGTCATCCTTGACCAACCTTGGTCACAAAAACTTTACAATAACTTTTAACATAATTTTTTCTCAAATAAATAAAAATATTTATTTTTCAGTTCTAGGTGGGTTACAATGCACATGCACTTTAAGAATGTATGCATGTCCTTTAAATACCATCATCCCTTATCGAACCTCCACACACATAGCTTTTTCTTGGACACATTGAATCCACGTGATTTTTTCATGTAAAATACACATGTCCACATTACATATGTATGCGCATTTTAAAAGTTGTGAACACATTATTAATGCATGCGTATACCAATTTGTAAACAAAAAAAAACACAACCCTTTTGTCTATTTATTTCTCCTAACACAACGTATTTTTCTCCATGTTTTTGTGAGAGGAGTTGTCATTTCTAGGTTAGTTTTATTCCAAATCTTATTTTTATATTTGTAACACATTAAATTTACATAGTTTTTAATATTATTTTGTTATTGTTTAAATGTAGTTTTTCTTTTACTCTCATAGAGAAAAAACCTTATCCAAACCCAAACCTAACCCCTAGCTACACACATTAAATACATACACATAAATTAATCAATGTTTAGAGGAAGTTAGAAACCTAATTGGTGAATTTAGATATTTAGTGAACAATCATCTTATGTATCCTTGGCCACTTCACTCAACACCATTGTTCCTTTCATTGTCCATGCTCATGGACAATTATCCAATATATCTGAACACAAATCTAGGACGAGATTGTACTACTCAAGCAAAATGATTGTGGAGGACGTGAAAGCTCTAAACATAACCAAAGAGATCTTTGTCCCACTGTTTATTGACCTTGGAACATACTAATCCCCTAATCCAAGAAGAAGTTTTTTTTACATAGATTGATGCACATTCCAGCTCTGGAAATATAGTTAAATGAATAGGTTGTCTATAGTATCTGATAAATATCCTTACAAAAATATGGAGGTTCCATTGTATTTCTTCATCAATTATGGGTTAAGTTTCTTTTTGGTCTCCATGTCAATTATTTTGACATTTGTGAATTGTAGTGGATTGGTCTTATCTCTACTCAAGATTGAGAATGGGATAGGCACAACCCATTGAGATAGTTTCAGCTTCTTAAGTACATGAACACTATTTTTCATTCACTAGTAGAAAATGAGAAATTAATGACTAAAAAAATGACTAAAATCAGGCTATAAACGACTATTTTTGAGTCGGTGACTAATAGTAGCAAATGTCCACTATCTTATAGCTAGTCGTATTTCACTAGTCATTGATAGCTTGACTTAGTAGTCATTGATAGACAATGATTTAGTCATTTATAGACAATGCTTTAGTCATTGATTTAGTCATTTTTTTAGTCATTGATAGTTAACAATGATTTAGTCATTGATAGACAATGCTTTAGTCATTGATAGTCAATGATTTAGTCATTGTTTTAGTCATTGATAGTTAATGATTTAGTCACAGATTTAGTCACTGATTTAGTCATTGAGTGAGTCATTGATTTAGTCATTGATTTAGTCATTGATTGCAACCATTAATGACCAAATATACGACTAAATAAACTACTAGATGTTAACATATAAATGACTAAGCTAAATACGACTAAGATACGGGAAATTAGCTACTAATAGTCGTATATATGTGAATTTAGTCATTTTTGTAGTCACAAATTTATGATAGGGCATGGAGGAATCGAACCACCAACCTTCTGCCTATAATTAGGCAGGCGTTCTACCATTGAGCTAGCACCCTTTAAGAAGTTGTTATTTCTTGACAATGATGATATTCAAACAAATTTATGATAGATATCAATCTACAAACTACATAATTATTACTATTACAACTTACCAGTAGCTAGTATTTATGATAAACTAATTCCTGAGAGCTATGTACAATTTTCCTTGTAACTAAAGCTAATAAAAATACTGCAAATACTCTTACCAAAGAGATTTAGTGGAGTACCTCTTCCCATTCTTCATCACTATCATTCTCATAGTCCAAAGAAGAGTCCTTCTTGAAAGGATTTCGAAGCCCAATGCCATCACTGCATCAAAAACAAAGAGTTAGAAAAAAACTTTCCCTCTTGTCTACTGCAATATTAAGAATCCATGAGCTTCAAGGTGTTTCAAATGTTCCTCATCATGGGCTATCAAAATTAAAACACAACCTCTTGCTTTGATAATTAATAAACTTAAAATTATGCAAAGTATATTCACCTTTTCTTTGAGAAGGTTCCATAATAAGCAGGTCTATGGTTATGATGAAACTGCAAAAGGTTTCTTCTCTTATTGTGAAGCCTATTTTAGCTTTAAATCAAGTGATAAACATTCTAAGAGCCAGGCAGATTCAGAAACTTATTGCTAATGGAGACTCGACGATTATCATTTGCAAAATTAGAGACTTGACTCCCTATGCACCGTAATGTCTTGCAAAAATGATCTCTAGACCTAGAATTCAAATAATTGCAAGTATTTTGACTTGGGGAATTGCAAGTATTGCAAGTATTTAGCATTGAATCATTTATTGTTTCAAAGGTACCATTTTGTATGGAGGAGTTATGCTTTTTGAATCATTATTCCTTGGATATAAGGGCACCTAATAGTGGATTCAATAATTAAAGAGTCATGTTGCAAATATAAAGAGAAATACCATGCTCCTACAACATTGCATCTTTAGAGAAACCTTTAAAGGGTTGTATATTTGGCTTCTAGGTGATGACACCAGTTATTTGAAAGGCAGGATAACTGGTTAAGAATGAATTAAACTTGAAAAACTTGCAAACTATTAGGTATAACAAAATATATATCAGCTTTGTGTTGAGATGTACAGGATCTAAAACAGCTTCCATGATGATTGGACAACAGTTCACAGAGAGAAATAACCATTGATAAGAACTAAACTTTCCTTAGAATGTATGGTCACCTAAAATAAGACTACACTAAAATTTAGATTCTAGTAAGCTTTTGAGATTGACTAAACGTATCAAAAAGCTTGGAGAGACTAGGATTCTACAGTGTTCTTATAATGCACAGTTGCATAAAGGCATATTATGTTGATGTATTTGTAACTTCGGAATGTATTCATCTATGTATCTTATGTCTTGTAACCCAATGTTTATTTCAGGATGTATCTATTATGTAATTGAGTCATGTTGTCATGCCCCGATGTTCCAATCGGGAGGATCTATAATGTAAACAAGTCATGTCAAGTCATTGAGGGTAACCCTCCTATTGTCTAAGGGTTAAAGTCCCCGCAATTCTGGGGCACTAGGGTTATTAGACTCTCCTACAGAGGTCGGCCCTACTAGGGTTTTAGTAATGCCGAGATTAGTATAAATAGAGAGTTGGACTCTCTATTTAGCACACATCACATACACACTCAAGTGTAGCACATAGTTGAGGAAGGAGAAGACACTGGGGCTAGATAAGAAGAAGGTTACTGCTGTAGGCAGATCACTTACTGTTTTGGGCTTTTCTATTTTGGTGCTAATTCTATCTCTGAGGAAGTTGCGGGGTTTTCTCCATTTATGGTTTCCCTGTAGAAAAACATTGTGTTCAGTGTCTCTTGTGTTTGATTGCTATGCTTTTTATTCTCTCAGTTAAAGATCCTAATAATGCTAGCTTAATGTTAAAAAACTAACATGGTATCAGAGCTAACCTGAGAAGAAGACACTGTGCAGCTGTGGGAACTAGGGCTTCCTAGTTTGTGGATCTTCCTCCATAGATTTTCAGCAAAAGTAAGGTGGAATAACTCTCCTCCTTAGGGTGCATCTTTCTATCGAAGCAGAATCCAATTCTGAGGTTTTTCAATTTTTGACCCGATACTACTACCGGAAATTAGGGCTTTTCAGAGAAGAGGAATTTTTCAGTGAGCCCAGGCCTAGATTGATCTCCTCCCCAAAATCGAAGTTAGGGATAAATTTCAAGGCATTTGGGTGGACAGAACTCTAGAAAAGCAAAACCCTAATTTTCTCCTGATCCAGTACTACAGGATTTCAGCTCCAAATCCAAATCCGACATCTTGACCTGGAAAGATATAAATATTTTGTATTTCCATTTGAGGTTCTCAGTTAATATGCCTCATCATACCAAGCTTGATGAAAAGCTTGAGGGAGCTGATAACTTCTGATCCTGGAAGTATAGGATCTCCCTGGTCTTGGAAGAAAATGAGTTGGACTCCTACATCCATGAGGAGGTTCCAGTTCTAGAGGGAGATGAGGCTAAGGCCTTACATAAGAAGAAGTTGGTTATGGAAAATAGGATCATTGTTGATTCTATCAAGGATCACCTTATCCCATAGGTGTCCTCTCTCAAGACACCTAAATCTATGTTTGATGCCCTAACCAAATTGTTTGAAGGGAAGAACATAAACCGGAAGATGACTCTGAGGAATCAATTGAAGAATGTGAAGATCCAGAATGCAGAGACCATCCAGTCTTACTTCGCAAGGGTTTCTCGGATCAAGGAACAATTGGAAGCAGTAGATGAAGAAGTGGAGAATGCATAAATTGTGATGACCACCTTGAATGGTATCCCTAGGACATGAGACTCTTTCATTCAAGGTATCTGTGCTAGAAAGAAGTTATTCAATTTCAGCAGGCTGTGGGAAGAATGTTCTCAAGAAGAAGCTCAGATAGCAGCTTGAGAAGAGAAGATGGGAAGTGAAGACACTACTACATTTCGATCCAAAATCCGACGGTTACTTCCGACGGCGCGTGGATTTTTTCTTTTAAAGCTACCAAAAATCAGAAAGTTAATTTTTTTTTTTTAAATTTTGGTCATAAGCGTCACTTAAGCGACGGCTAGGCTCATAAGCGTCGCTTAAGCGACGGCTAGCCTAGCAAGCGTCGCTTAAGCGACGGCGCATTGAGTGAGCGGAAACTATATGTTTTACCATTGTGGAAAGAGAAGATATTTGTATATTGTATATGTTTTACCATTGTGGAAACATCTTGTATACATATAATGATGGATATTGTGGAATATACTTCCATTAATACTTTGCCTCTAGCTGTGTATTCCTACCCTATAATTTTGGCTCAAAGGAACTTAGGGAGACAACATTTCCAAAGGAGAGTGAAGAAGT
The DNA here is from genome assembly GCA_001517045.1 of Pseudotsuga menziesii. Lineage (NCBI taxonomy): Eukaryota > Viridiplantae > Streptophyta > Pinopsida > Pinales > Pinaceae > Pseudotsuga > Pseudotsuga menziesii. Next base: position 872,194 of record LPNX010622384.1, read on the forward strand.
AGCCATCCTTTGGTCAATTATATCTTTGGGTGATTATTCTCATAGAAAAATCTTGCAACACCTCTCTAAATGGGCCTATGTAGAGAAAATGACAACCAAAGTTTGAAAGCAAAGAAAATATCTACAATATATACAAAGCAAAAGTCCATGTAAGTTTGAACTAGTTAATTTCATTACCTCTAGCCTCCAACTACATCTTCCTTAATGTCTATAATAACACCTTCTAGGAGATTGATTTCACACTCAATTGTTGTCATATTTAGTTTGAAGATAACTCAAAGTCAAACCATGAGATATCACCAATCTATTTTGATTTCAAAGAATTCATTTCCTTGGTAAAAATGAGGAATTGATCCATTTATTTTACCATCATATTCCCAATTCCAAATGACATATGAATAAGTTATTTTTTTAACTAGGATTGAAGTAGGCCCATTTCAAACCACATCAACATATTTACAATTAGAAAAATTTGGCATAAATGAACTTTGTAATAAGTCTAATTTTTCCTTCAAAAACACATACTTGAATCATGATATAAATGTCTCCGTACAAAACCTCGCTCCTACTATTGAGTGATTACTCATTTCCTTTGTTGGAAATCTATCTGGTTCTTCACCTATGACCATTTTGCTTGCACCTTAAACAAAAATATCGTGTATAGTATGAAAATACTAAGGGTTGGTTTGCCTCCACAAAATGGGGTTTCATATTTGAACATAATTGACTCCTAGGTCCACATCTCCTCATAAGGACAACCCCTCAAAGTTGTTACATAATACCAAGGCACAAAGAAAATATGAATCCATATGGAACCTTATAGTTTTGGGGAATTCGGTATATTGTTGTGAAATTTCATTTTATATGACTCTTCGTCGATCCATAACTTATAAAATGAACATAATGTATGGCATATGCTACACACCTATCAAATTATCAAATTGGGTTGTACGAGACATTTGACAAGGAATAGACTTCTGCAGATTCACATTTAAACTGCCAAGAATGGGAAGCTCATGCAGTAGTACTGTACATAGGGGTTTTGAATCTGATATAATCGATGAACAGAATCAGGTTGTGAGAAGGAAGGCGCCGAAGAGTAAGGAGTTAAGATTGATTGTTTCGCCTTGGAAACATCCCTATGAGAGCCCTTACATGGCGTATTCGGATGAGGAGGAGCCTTTCGGGGTTTTGAAACCGAGACTTAGCTAGGGGATTGAAGTGCTGGATCGAGAAGATGAGGAGGAAAGGTCAAAGATTGATGGCTTATGCGGCTCTGATTTGGTTGCTTTTTATGGACTGCGAAGGAATCAGAAGGATCGAAAGGAGACCCAGTAAGTTCGCTTGGCTCGTTGGCCCTGATAATCTGTGTATGCACATTGTCACTTGGAATATGAATGGCAAGGTACACAAATCTATCTATTCTCTTTAGGAAAAAATTTCTTCCCTTTGTAGATCCTCAGGGTTTAGGAGACTCATTCAGACCTGCAACAGTTTAGCAAATCAGGGATGAATGTCCTCAAAATATGCTAAACTGACCTAACACACACTACCAGATTCGATCACAGAAAACAAGGAAAACACACAAGGGCCAACTACTCAATCTTTATTAAATATCCAGACCTGCTGGAATTACAACAATATAAGTCAAGTCTTCGGGAATCTTTCAAGCATAGGATGTTGAGTCTTGGTTTTGAGGAATTTGAGGATGGGAATATTAGGTCTCCTGAAAGGTCTGGGTTGAATGACAGAGAGGGCTCTTTCTCTCCATCTGTCTATTCTTGCAGTAGGATAAATTTTAGTGCAGAGAGAGTAGATAGCTCGGATTTCTGGGATGGACAGACGAGAGACGTTGTGCAGAGACATGCTAAGGAAGCAAAGAGTGGAAGGATATGTCTGGATAAATGGAGTGATGCTGCGAGTTCTTCGCGGCCACAACAAGAGAAGGGGGATACATTCTTTTCGGAAATTTTGTTGGGACATGGCTTAGACTCTGGTCCTTTCAATCCATTGCAGTCAGATGACTATCCTCCTTTGACTCAAGCAAAATACCTTACTTTGAATGGGAGGGATGGTCGGAATAAATCTAATATTGATGGGGCAGAGAGCATGGCAATGGATGCCATTGAAAAGTCCCTAGCAGAAGATAACCTGACACTATGGGAATGCGTTGAGAGGTTGTTTCAGAGGGTGCAGCAGCTAGAGAAAAGGACACACAATGATCAGCTGGATATTGAACTGGTTGCAACAAAGAAGGTGCTTCAAAAAAGTCTAGCAGCCTATTCAGCTAGTTTGAGAGATGGATCGAATAAATCTTTTCAAATGCTTTCCAGCAGGGGAGAAGCTGGTGAAGAACGTTCAGATGGAAGTGATGGATCATCAAATCTCAATGTCAACAACTCATCTTTAGGAGAAAAGGTGACTGAGTGTGAGAATGAAAGTGACAGAAATTCTGGTATGAGTTCTCTCTTTGAAGAACGAGATTCATCTTCCCATATACATGAATCACTGATTTTGACAAAGAAGGTGCTGCATACCAAATTAGTACCTTGTTCCAGGGAAGGATCTAAGTCCTCTCAAAGTCTATCTGCAGAGGATGAGGCGGTGTCTAATAGTCTGATGATCAAAGAGATTGTAGAAGAAAATGACAAACTAGACATGAAAGGCATGTTGACGCAAGAGGAATCAATCGCCATAAAAGATTCTTTTACTCAACCTATGGAAGATGGAAATAACAGAAAAACTAGCGTCAGTGATGTTTCTGATCAAGAAAATAGAAGTACAAGAACAAGAAGATGCAACTCTCTAAAAGGAAATGGGGTAAATATGACTGTAGTGAACAAGGAAGTGATAACTGTACATCATGATGGCCACATGAATACAACAGGGCATGTTGTTGAAAGTCATCCTGTGGAATTGAGGCCTGAGACTGAATGTGATTCCTTCCAAGGTGAAGTTAAACAGCTTATTCAGAGAATACAATCATTGGAAGAGGAGAGAGATTCCATGAGAGAGGCAATTCAGTATTTGAAAGGACAAAATTCACGTTTAGCACAGTTGAACCGGATAGCACCAGAAGGTTATGAAGGTTAGACACCATCTCAAAGCAGGAATGTAACTAAAAGGTTGCCTCCACCCGAGGGCTCATCAATTTTTTCTTTAATAAAGGTATCCTTGATTGACTGTTTTTCTAATGTTAATATAATTCCTTTTTAGTTTTTAAAAATGGTGGGTGAAAAATGCACCTTTCTAATGTTTTTCTAAAAATGGTGGGTGATCAATTGTATTAGTTTTGTTCTTATTGGCATGCTTACTCTTTGTTAAGAAAATACACTTTGACCACATGCAATATTAAGTGCTATTTTGAAATCATTTTAATTATGTTGAGTAATTGAATTGATATGGATAAACAAAATTTACCAATGATTATATGATACCATTTTCTCAACTAAAATTAATATTACTACTACCA
>LPNX010622393.1:15184-47574 GCA_001517045.1 Pseudotsuga menziesii
ACAAGAAGCTCTATTTATCGTGAAAAGTAGCTATGAGGAAACCCCTGGGCTTGAAACAGTGACGGAAATGAGTATCAACGGATGGAAATGGCATATAAAAATGATACTCATGAAATAGGGATCCTAGCCACGAAAGAACAATGGTAGAGACAAGGGACTAATGGCTTAGAATACCATAGTCCGTGGCAAAATGTTGAACACTAAGGTTAATGTGGAGTGATAAGTTGCCAACATGTGTTGGAAAGAGCAAAAACCACCCTATAGAAGCATCAACACTTTGAAATAGTTAGTAAACCTGTTCTAGGGCACAAAAAGGAATGGTATTAATCAATTGACGTTTCAAACTATAGAAAAAACCCATTTTACGAAATAATTTTTCTATAAATAGTTTGAAAAACAAAACATTTCTCACCATTGTACTTTTTGGACCAAAAAGGAGCATTTTACCCTCTATCTTTGATTGCTCGTTGTGGACAATTGGACCGGTAGAATTCATATCCGTCAGTGTCAGGTAACTCTACACCCTGTGCTCTTTATTTTCATCCAAACAATTTTTAGAATTAGTGGTCAATTCAATTTAATTCATCAATATAAAAATGGTAAAATGTATGCGCGGGTTGCTGCATAGGAGAACCGCGCATACGCGTTTGATGTGCGAGTTGCTGTATATGGAAGCCGCACATGGCTCGTGACATGTCCCAATGGACAGTCACGCATACTGCGCTAAAGATAAAAGCTTTGAAAATGTTCAAAATTTTTAAATTTCTGTGATGAATTACTGAATCACACTATGTGTTTTTTGTCAGGAAAATATGGTGCTGGAGTGGAGGGAGAGGGAACACAAGATGATGGACAAAGCGGCTCTCCAAATCCCGCCTACTATCCAAGCATTGTGGAATAGTGGGCTATTCAAGTTTTTCTGCACATCACCCATGCGGGCCAATGTCCGCATATTGGAGTTCTTGGTCAGCTATTGGGACCATGACCTGGGGATGTTCAACATCCAAGGTGATACTTTGGAGCTTACCTCACAGGACATCTATTTCATCACAGGATTATCACATCGGGGAGCACCGGTGAACCTGGAGGGTACTGGCAGGGGTGGTGACCCCTTGAGTGTCCAGAACTATGTGGATGTATTTTGCAGGCCCGGTACGCAAAAGAAGGGCAGTAGCATTCTCATCGAAGACATATAGGACTTTACATTACAGGTATTGACCGGTACCATTGTCCGAATTTCAGGGTCAGTAGGACTACATCATGCCACTAGGACTCAGATGAGAGTGGCGGTTGACTGTGTCAGAGGCACTCTACATGACTGGTGCTCGGGAATTGCCCCTCTTATGAAGAGGAAATTATCCGATTGCAGGAGGGGGAGACGGAAGAACTTTGGGTATGCTAGTATACTGGTTGCATTCTTCTTTGAGAGAGTGCCTGCTATGAGCCTTGCGATCCCCTTAGAGATCAGACATCCACGTCAGCCGAGGCTGAGCAGGTGGGGTGATATCTTCCTCCGTCACAGAGGAGGAGATGTGGTACAGAGTATGTATGATGACGATTTCTATACATGGTGGGAACGACAGGTGCCAGCATTAGAGCAGTTCCCATATGCCGGATTAGATTTCCGAGGTGATCCAGACCTAGTCCTCCCTCCAGGAGGAGCATGGGGAGAGATGGGTAAGTCAATTTTTATTTTTTATCATTATCAAATTTTTATGGATTTTCTAATGATAAGATATATACATATGTACAAGTCTAACCCTACTCATATGTCAAAATGCAGATATTGGACCAGTCCGCCCAGCAGGGCACCCACGTACCTTTGTACGTCCTATAGCAAGAGGAGATCCTGGATTAGTCACGGTACTCGAGGCAAAGCTGACTAGGCTTACCGAGCGGGTACCCACTATACGGATAGAGAATATCCCTGTAGCTATGCAAGAGTCAGTAGTTGGGGTTCCACCGGTTTGGTTACGTCTTTCCAGACGGGTAGCCAGAGCAGTATGTGTATACAGAGATGCAGCGGAGGCTGCCGAAGCCGAGGAGGCTGAGGAAGCCAGGGGGCGTAGAGATCACGGGGACCAAGGAGGTCCTAGTGGCCATGGAGGGCAGGCTTAGTTTTAGGCATTTTGATGGATTTTGATCCACTTTTTGTATATTTTGTACATTTTGGGATCTACGGATCAGACTTGACCTATCCTATGTATGAACAGATTTTTACATATATATATATATTTGTTTGGTTGTCAGTTTATTTACACATGTTTCTTATGTATTTGCTGTATATTTTATGGAATGTGTGTGAGATGCCAGTCCAAAATATAGTTAGCATATGCATCACTTAATGAATTTTGGTTTCTTGGAATGTGATTAAAAGTAATAACTTCAAAATGTCTTTCCAGTAAACGTATTTGCATGAAATGACACAACAATGTAGGATTACACACCTGGTAAGCTCGATTGAGCTGGGAAACAACCAACTGAGAATCCAAACGAACTTCCAGCTGGGTGATGCCTCGTAACAAAGCATCCCATAAGAGCTCAATTATGGCTCTATACTCAGAAACATTATTGGAAGCAGGACCAAGACAAGCGCCACCCGCGGCAACAAGTTGTCCTGATGGGGAATAAATAACCCATGCTGCTGAAGCCAGGTTACAAGTGTGACAGCTGGCGCCATCAGCAAAACCTACATACATCTTGGAAGACATCTGCAACAACCAGCAGATAGTATAAAAAATGAAACTGACAACCTAATGTACATAAAAATACATACATTAATATACAAGAAAAAGTGCTAAGCCTAGGCATAGTACTTCTTCAAGTAGAGCCCATTTCTAGGCTCAGGCAGCTTATTCCCATCATAATCCACTAATTCATATGCGCCTTTACTCAAAACTTTAGACACAACATAGGGAACCGACCACATGGCCTTGAATTTTCCTACCCCCAGGGGCTCCTTATCTTGATCCCAGAGCAAGACAAGTTCCCCTTCAGAGAAAACCCGAGGCTTGACCGTTTTATTGTATTGAGATTTAAGCCTATTCTTATGAGCCTGATTTGCAGTCAACGCATCTCTACATTGCTCATCAAGGTGTTCTAAATGGAGTAACCTTTCTTCAAGCTCAGTTGTGTCAGGTAGCACATGAATAGCTATCTGCAAGGATGGGATTTCGCATTCAATTGACGTAATAGCTTCCACCTCATGAACGAGTTGGAAGGGGGAAAAACCCGTAGCAGTTTTGACATTGGTTCGATAAGCCCAAAGACTAGGATATAACATGATGTGCCAATTTGAACGGGCTGCATTAATAGTACATTTAAGTAAAGTTTTCAAAGTTTTGTTTACAGCCTCAACCTGACCATTTGCTTGCGGATAATAAGGAGAGGAATGTTCCTGTAGAAATACGAGCATGGTGGTCAGCTCTGTCATCATGTGATTTTGGAAATGACTGCCATGGTCAGTGACAATCACTTTGGGAATACCAAACCTAGCAATAATCTAATTAAACACGAAGTAAGCTGCCGTTTCCCCATTGTCTTTGAAAGTAGGCATTGCCTCTGCCCATTTGGTGAAATAGTCGACAGCGACAATGATGTATTTGTTCCCCCCAGCCGAGGTTGGGTTGCATGTCATATAATCAATCCCCCACTTCATGAAGGGGCCTACCGAGATGACGGGAAACAAGGGAGAAGGATGCGACCGCATTTTTCTGGTGTACAGCTGACATGGATGACAATGTTTCACAGCTTCCACACAATCCTTAAATATGGTGGGCCAGAAATACCCGGCACGTAATATCTTCTGGGCCGTTGCTAACCCAGATAAATGACCCCCACATGCTCCGCTATGGGAATCATTTAGGACAATCTCCGCTTCCTCATGGGTAAGGTAGTGGCGCAAGACAGAATCTACCCCTCTTCGATATAATGTATCTCCGATTATGAGGTAGTTTTTAGCATGAAGATGTAACTTGCGTCGGTCTTCCCTAGAGTAAGCGGTAGGATACTTCAGAGTCTGGAGATATATAAGGATATCTCCGTACCAAGGATCAGAGGTTGATATAAGGAAGATGTGCTCATCTGGGAATGAGTCATCTTGAACCACTACATCTTCTTCCGTAGGGAATTCTGCTATAAGCTCCGCAAAAACTAAGGACTTTTTGGATTTAGCGGATTGGAAAACCAAGTCAAACTCCTAGAGAATGACTATCCACTTGTTGAATTTTCCCCCAACAATCCGTCAGGATAAAACATATTGGAAATGGTTTACATCCGCCACTACAGTAGTGGTCCTCAGTAAGATATAGTGTTGTAACCTCTGTACAGCATACACAGCTGCTAAGGCTAACTTCTCGACGTGGGAGTACTTAAGCTCACGCCCCACCAAAGCACAGCTAAGATAATAGACAACATGCTCAACAAGCTTGTCATCCTCCTGAACTAGCACTACCCCAATGGTAGACTCCGACACGGCCAGATATAATAAAAAATCCCTAGAGTAATCTGGCGGGCGTAATAAAGGAGCTGACAACAAAGCTTTCTTTAATGCCTCGAACGCGAGTTGTGCAGTTTCATCCCATACAAATGGGGTGTCCTGCTTAAGCAGGCGCATGAAACCTTTTGTGATCTTGGCATAATTCACTATAAAACGTCGAAGAAAGTTAGACTTACCTTGTAGACTCTGAAGCTGCCTAAGTGAACAAGGAGGAGGCAGATTTACAATGGCCTCGACTTTTAACAGATCCACCTGTATGCCCCTCCTAGAGACAATGAATCCAAGCAATCTACCTGATTCAACGCAGAAAACACACTTGTGGGGAGTCAAGCGAATTTTATAGTATCTGCATCTCTCAAAAATCAACCTTAAATGGTCTGGATACTGGATCCTCTTGCGAGAATGAGCAGGGAGATCATCCAGGTAAGGCTCGACAATGGCTTTTATATCGTGAAAAGCAAAGTTCATGGCTCGTTGAAAGGTTGCCCCTGCATTTTTCAATCCAAAGGGCATTTTTCTATACGCGAATGTACCCCAAGGGCAAATAAAAGCCGTTTTATGCTGGTCTTCCGGTTTGATTTGGATTTGATTGTAGCCGGAAAAACCATCCATAAACGAAAATACTTCACTACCCGCACATGCATCTGTGATTTGATCAATAAACGGTGTAGGGTAGTTGTCCTTGGGACAGGCTTTGTTAAGGTCTTGAAATTCTGTACAAACACGAATAGCCCCTTTCTTTTTATCAACGGGGACTGGGTTGGACACCCACTCAGTCAAAGCAACGGGATATATAAAACCTGCTTTCAAGAGCTTTTCTACCTCTGCCTTCACAGCCGCCGCTTTACGCGGGTTCACGGGGCATAATTTTTGACGAACCGGCTTAGCATCAGGATAGGTTGGGATCTCATGTTGAACAATAGATGGATCAATGCCTGGCATCTCCTCATATGACCAGGCAAAGATATCACATAATTCCTTGAAAAGGGCTGTATAAATAGCAATCTCCTCCGGAGAGCAGCTTACACCTATATAGATATTTTCCATGATATCTGGTTTGACAGAGATATTGATAGGTATGGTAACGGAAATGTTTGCCATATTCCCCTCAGCAAACACCCCTTCCCTAGGCAAAGGGTTAACAAGTATATCAATGTCTCCAGGCAGTCTCACATGAAACTCTTGATTTTCAATCTTGCTTAGCTCTGGAAGGAAATAAGATCGGTGATGAAGATCCTCACATATCTTATCACGTGAACACATAGCTTCCAAAATAGCCTCATCTGAAGGAAAAATAGTGTCTAAGCAATCTATGGAATGTAAAGAGTTTTCTGCCCATGCAGGCATATAAACTTCTTCCAGATCATCCGAGACTGTGAGAGGATCTGGAATGGGATCTACAGTGGTTTGGGTAATAGTTTGATATGCCACTTCCACTGCAGATAAGGGCACTTCCGGTTCCTGAGGGGTTGGGAGGACCCAAGGATCAGTCCTATCGACCACCGAATCAATGGACTCCCCTACAGTAGTAGAACCGAGATAAAGGACTGGAGCTGGAATATCGAATGTGCCCATCAATGATGAGTACAGTCCAGCCCCCAAGATCTGTGCAGTAGGTTTTTCCTGATCAACCAATGGCACAGTGGAATCTTTAGACTCTAAGCGGCCTTTACGAGTAAAATCAAGTTGGTAAACAGTGACCAGCTTGCCCTCATGTGGAAATACCACGACACGAAAGACAGCAGATGCAATGGCAGACATTGCATAAGTCCAATTCCTACCCAGAAGCAAATTGTAGTCCAATGGAGCATCAATCACTTCAACTTCAACAAAGACTGCTTTTCCAGCCAGCTTAAGCTCGAAAGCCAGCAGGATACCATGTGGACGGAAAGACCTTCCATCAAAAGCAGTAAGTAAAGTGGTTGATGGGACCAGCTCTGGGGATCCAAGAGCTTTCCAACAAGCCAGGGACATGACACAAGTAGAGGCTCCCTCATCAATAACTGCACGTCCAATGGTCTTACCACCATGGACAACATCTATCGATAAAGCTATATGGTAAGGGAGGTGAATTTTAAGATCAGAGAACTGAAATTTCGTTGTGAGACCAGAAGAATCCATACTACCTAGAGCTGCTAAGAGGGCATCCCTTTGAGCGGGACAACTTTGTAGCACCTCCAAAGCTGACATCGCACAAGGAGTCTGAGCCAAGTATTCAACCACGGAGTAGTGAGCAGCGGCTCTGGCATTTGGGTTATGCAAAGTCTTCTTAAAGACACCTTTGGGTATCTTTGGCATTATTTCCGCAGGTTTCTCTATAGTGAGAGGGTTGGAAATTTCAACTACAGCTTTACCCTTCTCATCGGTCTCATTCTCATAGTTCTTGTTCCTAGTTTGTAACAAGGTTGAGGATCTAACCATGTTGATATAATTGGGGTCAGGGGCAGCTTGAGTGCCCCCTGCTACGGTAGAAGTTGAGGCACAATTCTGCCCTTGGGGAAATGGATCCTTTAGGACAGCTGGTGGTTGCGTTTGTAACAGCTTCTGAGCTTGTTCCATGAGGGGACAAAGGTGAGTGAGGTGGTCTCCTTGGCACAACTTACAAGGAAACTTGACTTTCTTCTTCTCCTTTTTGCCCCCATCAGCATTGTTTGCGGGCTTGGGCTTGTTTTGGTTTTGGTTTCCCTCTCCCTTTTTTCCTTTCTTCTTCTTCCCGCCAGGCTACTGATTTCCCTTTGAAGAGGATTGTGCAAAAACATTTGCACTTTGGGAGGAGGGGGCAGCCTTTGTTTCCTCCGCCGCAGACTGTTTGACAGACAATTGGTGAAGTTGTTTTGTCAAAGACTCTACGGTGGGAGAGTTTACGGACCCAACCACACCGTCGGCATGGGGTCCAGGCTTGGGTTTCTCAGCCTCATGAGAAGGCCTCTTTGCCTCAGGGATAATTTCATATAGAATCCCAGAATGTGAATAAATCAAGTCCAACTGTTGGGCCATGAGTATGGCTTCTTCCTCACTAGTCACTCCTGATGTGGAAACATCCTTAGATATATAGGGCAATAAATATTTAAGGAACCATTCTAATAGAAACTCAGGAGGGATGGTATTTGATGAGACTCTTTCGCCTCCTCCACTCTTGGATATGATCTGAGATGTGGGTTGCCTTGTTTTGTCTAAAGGTGGACAACAAGTCCGTTCCGAAATCGTAACGAAGTGGAAGCTGAAAGTGACTAAGGAAAGCACTAGCTAGGTCCCAGAAGCTACTAAAAGTAGCAGAAGGCAGCTCAATGTACCATTTTGCTGTGGTGCCTGTCAATGTCCTCTGGAACAGCCTAAGTCTCACTGAATCTTCATTCAATGAGTTGGAAGAACACCATAAGTGAAAGGTGGTGGCATGTGCCCCAGGATCTTCACCAGCCTTACCTTCAAACTTAGGGATGTCCGAGGGCAGTTTGGTGGGAACAGGTGGCCACAAGGGGTCATGCTTCACCAGATCGTTCATCAATTTTGATAAGTCTGGCAAGTTCAAAGTTGTCAGAAAAGGAAGCTTGGGCCTAACCGGTGTACTAGAAGTGCCAGCTTGGGTATTCGAGGGTCCAGCCCCTGAATGCCCATAGGTAAAGGTGGGGTTGCCCCCTAACACCGGTTGTGGAGTGGGAAGGTTGCTTTGGAATGGATTCCATCCGTAAGCCACCGAATTTTGGGTAGGAGGTGCAGTGTAAGTTGTTCGGACCGTCCCCATAGAAATTGGGGTCTGAAAGACTGGAGCAGGTATCCCTCCACTAAACAAAGAGAAGGGAGAGCTCGTGTATGGGACCGAAATAGGGGTTTGGTAGCTTTTCCCATAAGAGGTGTTGCTACCAAATTGCACTCCTACATATGAAGGAGGTGGACCTACGTAAGGATTGGATGGGGGTATATGCCCCCCATTCCAAGGGAATCCTTGAACAAAGGCCGAGGATCCCACCGGACCACTGTGGGTAGTGTAAGGGAAGGAAGAAGGAATTGTAGGCATACTAGGAATCCAAGTAGCCATATCACCAGACATGCTTCCAATGTTCGAGTAAACCGGTGGTTGGACCACCCGGCTTGCTGGAGTTAAGGGTGTGGAAGGTAAACTAGATCTAGGGGTACTAACCGGGGGAGGTGGTACCCCTTCAACCGGAAGGGTTGAGGTGAAAACAAATGAACTTTCTCCTTCAGAAGACATAGCTCTACCTACAGGTACACCTAGCACTGGTGAACTAAAAGGCCTAACCTGCACGATCACTGGATCGTTCAAATCAGTCAAGTGGGTATTATAATTTCTTGCAAACTCGCCAGCTTGCAATTCTTCTACCTCAACTGTGTCAAAGTCAAAGCGGTTAGCTATTAATTCTGGTTCACCAAGAACCTCAGTTACTCCTACTGGTTCAAAAGAACCACCTGTGCTTAGTCTCCGCCTTTGAGGTAAAGGTGGAGGTTCCAGTGGTGTGAGAGGAGGAAGGTTTCTCAACCTTCTTGACCTTCTAACCTCTTGGTCCTCCATAATTAAGACTTAAACAAAAACACACCCTAAGGCCAACTAATCACAAGCAGATCCACAGAGCATACACTAAAAAGATCCTATAGTCTCAAGCAATCAAAACAGGCTATAAAGATATACCTTCCAGAAGAAGGCTGATGAACAGTTACTTGGCATCCTTGAGGGGTTCTCAGGCACAAGTGGAGGAATCACCCAACCACCCTCCTGCACTTTCCACAAGGGTTACCTTCCAAGTCCGTCCGAGGTGAACCAGAAATAACCTTCCGGTTTACCTGTGTATGAGCCCTAAAAAGACAAGAGACTAAGGCTACCTTGACAATACCTACTGTCTGGGGGGACAGTCGCAAGCCGAAATCGTACGCATGGGTAGGGTAGCTGAGCCCGAAATTATTCCTAGATAGAATCCCCAGATGTGTAAAAGTCCTGGGTTACGTTTTGACAAGGATTCGGGGGGTTATCCCCTCTGTCCAAGCCTCCACGCGGCCTAGTGTTTAACTCCCTTTTGAGAGGAGCTTCCCAGATACAGCGGTAGAACCAAGGATTTACCTAATGAAAATCCCACTACGTCTGAGTTTATAGTTTGTGGGAAGTTTACACTCCCTATCCCACAAACCTAGCCTAAGCTAGTAGGTGGAAGGCCCTAAAAATAAAAACTTACTAATAGATTTTAAATTTAAGCGTTAATTTTAAGGGCTGTTCTTTACTCAAAGGAAGTGGAAGTGATGGACTGTATGATGTTATGACTCAGCAGATAATAAATGAAAGTAAAAGGTGCATTTAAAGCAAACTATCACTATGAAATAAACTTCTTTTCATTTTTTCAAATAAATATTGATGAACTATATGTAGCAAAAAGAGAAACTAAGCCTATATGTTTTTGTATTTTTTTGAGATAGTATTTTTTAAACTAAAACAAACACTACTCTAATGCAAAAATTACAATGCAAGAGATTAACTATGTTTTGTTTTTTATTTTAAAAAATGCTCAAAAAACTAGTGTGCATGTATAAATGCAATGCTTGAGTAAACTTGACACTTATAGACTGTATAAAAAAACACAAACTGAAACTAACAGGCAAATAGAACCTAAAAACCAGCAAGAAAAGCAGGCTAGGACCTCAACTTGGGTGCAGACAATGACCAAGAGATCACTGCAGACTTTTAAACAAGCAAGTGCAAACCAAAAACTGACAGACAGTCAACTAGATAAACAGAGTCTAAGACCCTGATCACTGATCTAGACTCAGGCACTCAAACCAACAACCCAAACAGGCCAGAAAGTTTCAATATGCAGACAGTAAATAACACAAGTAAAAAGAACTCAAGGGCTTCAGGAAGCACTAAAATGTAATCACCTGATACACTCAGACAATTCTGCAACACTCTTAAAGAAAGTCTCAACAGAAAACAGGGTTTATAGCAGGCTAAAGAGCAAGCAAACTTTAACACAAAAATCCCAGTTTCTAGGAGTATGTGCGACTGTATATTAGTGCAGATCGCGTATGATGCGCGACTGTTCTATAGAACACCCCGCGTATGCAACTCAGGATGCGCGACTGTCTAGGAGGACAACCCGCGCATGGGCATGAAAAATTCTCAAAAACAGAGAAATACCCAGGACTTTCAAATGCTACAGTAAGTAAGAAAACAGGACAAAAGATCACAAACAAAACTTCGAGCAATGACTGGTCAGGACAACAGAAAAAGACCTAAAGCAGACTAGGTTTCCCCAGCGGAGTCGCCAATTCTGTTGTACAGGATAATTCACCTAATAACCTAGGTCTGGGGGGTTACCAACATACTCTAACCTTGCAGACAAATTGACTTTATAAGTATAGGATAGGAAATAGGAAATTAGCAGGAACTTACTTGTAAAATACGAAGGTTGATCCAAGCTAGCTTCTTCCTCTCTGATCTGCTTCCAAAGTCTCCAGGATAATTCCTCCTTCACCTGTTAATAAAGATTATTCCAAATACAGTATGATTCATATATAAAGATGCAGATTAGACAAATCATATATTATACTGAAGTGTAAACATTTACCAATCTACAACACATGAAGCACAATATGGAAGAAGTAATCTGTTTTATTAACAATAATAGAGGGAGTTTAGGTTACAACCCAATGTCTGAACAAGGGACTCCTCTGTCACCAAAGGACTCTGAGTTTCTCTGCTCCAAAGGTTCTGTATACAATCCACCAGCATAACTTTTCTCTCCAAGTATGTATGTCTCTTCCCTATCCCAAGGCCTCTATTTATATGGATGAAAGGAGGCAGTTCTCGAAGGTTAGGGAGGTTGCAGTAGTTAATGGGATTAAGGTAAATGAATAAACTAATCTCCCATTAACTCGTGTTTTTAAATATTAATTTTGAGGAAACCATGTGCGGGTCTGTAGTAGAGCAACCCGCGCATGATACGGGACTCCATACAAATGCAACCCGCGTATACAAGTATGCGCGACTTGCTTAACATAAAACTCGCACATGATGCGCGAGATGTCAATAGGGATAGTCGCGCATGCTACTCAAAATATCCAACTAGAAAAGTAATCAGTTGGGCATATAGATAATGTATTTCATCATCAACCAAGGTATAATGAAAACAGGCAACCTCAATCCATAGATGTCCTTTTGTGTGCCGACATGAGGGATATCAGCACTCGGACGGAGAGGTGCCATTCAGGTGTATAACAGTGCTATTGAAGGGGGAGGGGAATGTAACACCCTAGTTTTGACCCCGTTGCATTAAATGTACATGATGGATATATTGTAATTAATCATGGTGTGGAGCTAAAGGAAAAATCCCCACCATCAATTTGGTTGTGTTATGTTTCAGAGATTGGAATCGTTGCCGATGGTATATCATGATATATGACACATATTAGTTTTGGCATCATGTAAATATGCATTTTAATTAAGTAAACCCCAATCAGCTATTTCAATGCAACCATATTAAAAAGGGCATGATTTTCCTAAGGATAGTGAGGGGGAATTATTGAACCTTGAACTGATGGGGAAAAATCCATGTGTCAACTACCCATTTAAAACTTCTATTGTTAGTTGGGGGTAGTTATGGATGGGAAGTGGTCGGTGGCAAGACTGACAGTCCTTTCCCACACACACACTCCACCAGTGGGTTCATTCTTTTACTTGGGCAGGGAAAACACCGGGGGACTCTTCCACTCTCCCACTCTCCATGGTTTTGTTCATCCTCACACACAGGATGGGGGATTTTCCATTCTGACACAGAGACATTCTCTCTTCACCTTCTCATGCACAGGATTATTCATTGTTTTCCTCATGCAGGGAGCTAGAAAAATTGTTACTGTCACCAATGATTTTCCTATGCATGAGCCATTCACGCTCGGGGCTGTGTGTATGTGTGTTTCCCTCACTAACTTGTGGTTCGGTGTATTATGTTTTTCCTTTTCCAGGATGAGAATCAGATCTTCTTTTCCATTTTTAGACTGTGTTTCTTCCCGTTGTTTCAGTGTTGAAGATTGGGGTAGTTGCTTTCCCCATGTTTTTGTTGTTGTGGTTTCACCTACACTTTGGGCTGCTATGGGTTATGAGTAAGTCATTTTGGCCACGATAGGGCCAAGAACGACTCAGGGATCGACTTTCCCTATCCAAGCTATAAATCACTTGTTTTGTTGCGTGTATGTAGTGGTCAGTATGTGGACTGTGTTGGAGTGGGAAAGAGGGCTTGGTTTGCTTGATAAACCTGGTGTGTTTGGGAGCCATAAAGACAGATTTAAAGGGTTAGATTTCTTCTCCACAACCCCTGAATAGCACTAGAATGGAGGTCAGTGCCTGAGGGGCTGTGTAATAGAGAAGGGACTAATTTCCTTATGTTGGGTGTGTGTGGGTGTCCTAGGAGTCAGGCTAGTTCTGGTGCATGTGTCCTTAGCTCTTTAATGAGCTCACCAGCTTATCATTCAACTTTTCCCAGCTCCATGATGGCCTGATAAACCCAACTATGTTGGCATGGCTGATTTGTGTATCCTTGGCTATGTGTAATCCTTCTTGTTCCTTAATCATGGGGGAAATCATGCCCGGCTTGAGGTTGGTAGCGTTGCTGATAGATTAAGGAGCACGCTGGCCTATGGTTGGGTGAAACATTACAGTGACATAGCTGGTTGCGGAATGAGTTCTTTACAAGATAAGTATTTCTGTCAATTTTACTTCTGCAATCATATTTGATGTTTAATGAATGATGATGAACATGTTGCCTTTGTATCTTCATTCTAGAGGAAGAGTGACATAATCCAATTTGTTCTTCAGTGAGTAGAATAGTTGATAAGACATTACCATCATGTAACATATTTCTAGGAGCTTGTTGCACCTCTCTGAAGGAATTGAATTTGCTTGAATCTGCGGAAGGAACTCTTTTTGAAACTGGGATCTTGTTTTCCTCATGTCAAATGGCTCTCTCTTCATTTTTCCAACTTCCTCAACAACCTTCTATGCCCATTTTGGCCTAGGATTGGGAATAGGGACTAGATTTGGATCTTGATCACTATGAAATCCATCTTCAATTTCATAAGTTGGTTCAACTAGGTCCTTTGCTTCGGATTGTGAATTTGAAACACTAATGGAAACATTATCATATGAAAAAGGTTTAGGTAAAATGGTTTTAACTTCCCTTTAAAATAGCAGATGAGACTATATTGGATCTGATTATAGCAGAGATTGTGAGAATTCATATTCCTTGGAGGAATTATTTGCAACATATTTCATTATAATATTTGCAGATGATATATCTAATATCTCCACTGAGTCAAGACAAAATACTTCTCTTTGGTGGGACATTATGTGTCATCTGATATATAAATAACAAATTTGCACCTAAGGAGAGAAAATAGAGTACATATTTGAATACTTCATGCTTTAAATTAATTGAACCCTTTCGTTTATCTCGAATTTTAGTTTCATATCCCATGTGAATACTTGCATCCTTAGTAAGATGTAATGAAGAGAATGATTCTCTGGATGAAACCATATTATTGGAGGCTCATGAATCAATGACGAAAGCATGCAATTTTGAACAAATTCTAACCTTCAACGCATGGCATATCTCATCATGATCTTCATTTTTGTCTCCACATTCAACCTTCCTTATATATTCTGGGAGGGAAATGTTGTGCTTCTCAAGTAGCTTTGTCATCTAACCTATGGCCTTCTTCATACAATATTTCTCTATAGTGTTTAATTTCTTACAGTAGGGGAACTTTCCCTTCTGATACCTTTGATGTTTATCCTTCCTAGAGAATGAAGCTTCATCTAATGGATCAAACTCTTCTTTGGGTTCAAATTCAGTGTTCCCTTTATCTTTTGCTTTATGCTTCCTCTTTGCTTGTGCATTCCTTGTACCATGAGATAAGAGAGCTTGATTTGGAGAGGCTTTGAGAGCTCCCATCTATATCAATTTGTCTTGTTCTTGGATTAGAGACTCTATGAAGGAATCAAGGGATGAAATTTGCTAATTAGGAGTATTTAGTCACCAAGAGTGAAATTTAGATACAAACAATGAGAATTATGGGCCAAGTTTTCTTAGTATGGAGAGAACCAATTGCTAATCCTTCCTCTAAAAAATGTTGGGAAAAATGTTGTTTATTTTTGAAGTTACTGGGACGTAGTGCTATTAGATCATTCTCCAAGATATGCCCCCTCATCTCATAATATTTTCCAAACAAGGATTCAAGATTATCCCATACTTATTTTGGATTCTTAAGTACATCAATATTGAACAACAACTTCCTGGAGGTGTGGATGCACATGAAACCAAAACCTTCATCAAGCTTATTCAAATGCTTCAATTTTTCAACATACAACTGGGGTTTGACCTCTCTTCCCATGATTATGATCGTGTACAAACCCTTGTTTCACATTACAATATACGTATATACCCTCCAATCAAGGTAATTGAAGGGTCTATGGATTCTAGGAGTCAAAGTTTCTGAATTCTCCATTTCACAGTATATTGATCGAAAATTCTTCAGTAATTATTTAAAATTACTTACAAAAATACTGCTAAATAACTCAATCCGAATAAATTTATACCACATACTCTCTGCTTCGACATGTGCACATTATCTGGGTGCATCACACATGGATATACTTCTCTAGACAAAATCTTGAGGGAGTGAGGAAATAATTCTAGGATTTATGTCGAACCCAGCTGCTTTTGGTGCATCAACAGAAGCTTCTGAGGTTTTATGTCTCCCTTGATAACAAATATAATACTATTTTAGATTCATAGAAGCATGGGATCATCAAGCCTGCAGAATTTAGATGGAGAATAGAAGGCCACAAAAGAGAGAGAAGAATTTAGCATAGTCTAATCAATTACTCATGGAAAAATTGCACACACATGGAAACAAAATTGGAAAAATATGATTATATTAATGAATGAGTATATAATATGTAACACAATGGTTATATATATAGTAGAATTTTATTCCTAATATAGGATTCAATCCTACCACCATGGAATGACTTCGGAGCTAATGCAATGTGTGAAAAACACCACTTGAGCTCACTAGTTCAACTCCGTATCACTAAAAAATTTCACTCAATTAAATGATGAGGGTAGGTGAGAAAATGTGCCCTACTTCATATGAATCATGGAAATTGGTGCTAGCATGACTGAGAGTGATCTAACTGATGGGAATCAAAGCATAATTATACTTAACTGAATACCTACTAGAGTCAACTGCTGGAGACTATTGGTGGCACTTAGAGTGGTTTCCTAAAGTTTATATATTGGTCCCTGGGGAACCTAAAATCATGAAATCAAGTGTGTTAAGTGGAATATGCCTCCTAGGTGTGTCCCCAATGCACTAATGGAGTGATGAATACCTTCTAACCTAGGAAATTGGACAAATAGACTATGTGGTCAAAGTGATGATTAATAATAATCCCAACACAACAATGACTCCCCTATGAGATCACGAGACTTACTTATGCATTTTTTATTATTTTGGTATTTTTTTCAATTGTATCTAATGGCATATTATCAATTGGGTTTGGCCTAAGTGGTCATGGGATGGAGTGTTATCCTCCGTACCCACGTTATATTGATTTAAGTGACATATTGAGCTCATAATGAGAATATTATGGTAATGCATCTGATCCGTGTTATAGATATAGCTTTGTTCCTTGGATAATTCAGAGTTTTCCCTAGCACAATCCTCAAAATGAGGGGAAGTATCTATGGGTTTCCCCTTGGAAAAAAAAATGGTGCCATCTTGACAAATTCTATGACAAAAGGATTCTCTCAGACATTGTATTATTTTGTAATGGGTATTTGTTCTTCATTAGGTTCAATGATTTCATTCATTTTTAAATATCATTCCCAACCTAATGAATATCACTGAACTCTTCTAAACCCTCTTCACAAGGACATCAATCAAATATAAGAGGATATTCAAATTTTGCAACTACATCTTTCTCTTCCTTGCATTTTAGTTCTTGTACAAACAATCATTTGAATTGTTGATTTTGTAGTTGTCAAATAACGTGGGAAGGATTTCTCTCAAAAAATTCTATAAGATACATCTCTCTTTTTAAACTTATATATTCTTAGAAAACATCCTTATATGATTATCCATATTAGTTGGGATCTGATCTTCTCTTGATTTTTTTTTTTTGGTAATAATTTCAACTCTTTGACCAATTTTGTTGAAATTGTAATGATCATAAATTATTCATTTTAAGTCCAAATAAAACATATTACAATGTCAAATACAAGATGAATTTTTCAATGATTAAGTCAAATATAAGAATATATTGAATGATAATATGCAAAAAATCTTGTAATATAGTCTCAATTTTATTAAAAGTATTACAAAAATAACATATTTTGAAACCTTAATGTCCATTAAAAATTAAAATAATTAGGCTGGGGATACGAACTTTGAGCTCTGCGTGAGGATGAATTTTGGTAGGGTTTAATGGCATAGGTTTTTAGTCAGAGCTATTATGTCAAGGGCGAGATCCCCCCTTCTCTTACACATGTAGGTTATTTTTTTTGTAGGCTTGTGGAGAGTCAGAGGAAGCAACATCCTCCAAAAGTGGAATCAAAATTTGTGAAGAATATGGACACAATCCCAAAGGTCTCCTTTCATGTGGAAGGTCCTTGTAAGATCTCCCTATCATTATCTAATAAAGGTTTGGTTTGAAAATTTACAAGTCTCTTTCCAATGCATAAGACAATGGAATCATGGGTCTAAAATAAAGGAAACCACTCATTAGAGTGGATGAGGGAACCTACTTTGTGGGAAAATGATTCTTTTTGTTTCATTTTTTAGAAAAAATATATATGGTTATGATCTTTAGAAATATTCAATATTTCATTGGCACAAGAGGCCTTTACCTCAACAAATGCACTCTTTATTTTGATCTGACCAAAAATATTATTTTTTCAATTTCAGTTTGGGTGTGGCTTCCCCATCTCCAAATCCATTGTTGGAATAATGAGTCAATGAGAGTCGTTGGGAACGCTCTAGGAAAATATATTGACATAGCAGAACCTAAATGTCAATACTCTTACACGAGGATCTATGTATAATTATATATATAAGATGATCTCCCATAAGTAATCAAAATTAACGTAGACAATTGGGAGTATAAATAGAAACTAGACTATGAGAAACTCCCATTCAAATTCCACAGATGCCATAAATATAGCCACTTTATGAAGAATTGCAGCAACAAAAACCTTAGCAATAAGAACCAGATCCCCAAGCTAAATGGACCTTGGTTCAGAAGGGAAATATACCAAATTAGGGGGAAATGAACAATAAGAAGCCTGGAAACAAATCTAGTATGGGACAGATAGGGCCTTAGAGTAATTGAGACAATACAAATGAGGATCCCTCTTATAACTTATTTGTGGATCTTTCTCTTCACAGGAAGAGTCTTAGTATCCAGATCCCCTAGTGGGGAAGGAGGACGCCGGGGGGACTCCCTCAAGGAGAAATTACAACATACCATACAAATCATCTGAAAGGGGCCATAGTGTAAAACCATAACTAGAAGGTGAAGAATCAGAGGAGGAAGCATGAAATATGAAACCCATGAGTAGAAAAGGAAGAAAATAGAGAAAGAAAAACAAGAGGAGGAAGTAGAAAGGAAAAAATCACTAGGAGCATAGCTAAATTTGGAAAAAATCATATTTTTAAAACAAAATAGGTAGATTAAATAGGAACATTGAAAAGATGAAACCTCCAGAGACAAAATTCCCCCTCCCCCGCCAACTACAATAAGTAGATAATGAATGTCAACTATAGGAATAGTCACTCAATGGGAAACAAAAAGAAGGAAGAATCAATTAGAGACTTCATTAAGGTTGAGAAGCCAACCGCCCATCTAATATAGGAGACTAAAGTGGAGGAAATATATTTCATTAACAAGGAAATTTTTTTTGGAAAGAAAGTGGAGTAATAACAATCAGTTCCTATAGAGGTTTATGTGGACTAACCACCATACAAGACTCCTCAAATATCAATTTTATCCATTCTCAAAAATCTATGTGTTGGATTTTATCCACTTTTCAGAATGTTGATAGTAACCTTTAGGTATCAATCATCAACATTTATATGTCTGTCAATTATTCTGAAAAGGAATTATGTTGGAAATATTTAATTGATTTTCCATATTAGGATCCCTCGGTTGATTTTATTTTGGAAGGGACCTCAATATTACCCTTTCATGTTGTGAAAAAATGTGAATCTATTGTTGGGGATCTTTTTAGAGGAATTGCATATGACTTTATTTGGAAATGGGATCTGATCAACAAAAACCAAGGAACATATATTATAGTTGGTCAAACATGAGACTTGGGCTAGGGCATGTATCAACTAGGCCTTACAAATTCCTAATCAATATCACCCTCTTACTCTTTGGCCTCTTATTGTCCTCTAGAATCCTTTCCTATAGTGTCTCACACCAAATCCCTATTTCTCTCTTAGTTTAGGATGAACTTCATCTCATCCCTATCTCCGTTAGGTTTCATCTTTCCTAGGGTGAGCATGCAATGTTTTTCTCAATTGTTAAGAATTATTGGTGTCGAGAAGTTAGATTTTTTCCCTTATTTGTATCGGAGGAGAATATGAGGACAACAAAAAGAGAGCTCAAATCCTGTGAAAAATCTTTGAGACCTAACACTTTCCTTAAGAGGGAGAAATCTCATAAATAATTAGAAAATTCCCATTAATTAATCGAGAAAAAGGTAGTCACTAAGGAAGAAATCATAATCGAGGATAGGCTCAAATATGACCTTCACAAAATTATCAAGAGGAAGAGGAGTATTATGGATTAAAATAAAGAATCCTATTTCTAAAATAAAGGAGTATTATAGATTAAAATAAAGAATCCTCTTGCTAAAGTAAAGGAGTATTATAGATTAAAATAAAGAATATTCATTGGATAACTCCCTTCATTTTTTTGTTGATTTTTGTCCTCTCTTTTCTCCACAGTTTCCCCTTGATTTTGTTACACCTTGTTTTAGTTGGGATTCCAATAGACCTAAATAAACCTTTGTTCTGCACTCCCAATTTTTTTTTTGAATTTGTTTCAAGGGAAACAAAGGCATATAACTCTCTTATGATCCAATTTCTCATTTAACCAACTGACTAGAGAGAGCATTCCAATTTAAACCATATCCTATTCATTTATTGCTAGAAATTCCTCCCACATAGCCTTGTCACCTTCTAGTGACAAAACCTGAAATTGATTTGAGGAAGAGGGAATGCTTGAAGCCACGACTAAAAAGTCAGTGGGAGATAACAATGCTTTTTGTATATTTTCCACGTAGTTTTCCCCCCTTTTTTACCTAATGACACATTTTCTCTATTTTTTTATTGCTTGGTATGGGGGGAGGGGGCTTGGACAATTTATAGAAAACATCCCATGTTCATGGCAAGCCTTGTATTTAAAGTGGATCTATCCATAGTCTAGTTTTTGAAAATGATTCTATCCATCCATTGTGAGCTTGACTGCTTCAAGCAACCCTTTCTCCAAATCCACCGTAATACAACTACAAGCACACACAAACATTGGTGCTTTTGTATTTGATTTAATAATGTAGTGCCCCAACGAGTTCTCTATAGCCACTAGGGTTTCATCACTCGAGTAATGAAGAGGGAGATATGCGAGCTTCACCAAAACTATAAAAAAAAGAGGGAACATCTTTATTTAGATTAAAATCTAAACTTCACCATATAGGTACATTTCCCTTGGCCCTATAAAATAAGGATCGCTTCTAAAGATAAGGTCTCTATCCTCCTTTTCAAAGAAAAGTACATAATATCCTCTTCCATAGAAGTTGTGTTGCAAATATCCCACTAATAGTGGCCTCGAATTTTTGTTCATCCAAATTATCATTGATCTTGGAGAAGATTGTAGCCCCATAAATTTTCCATCTAGACCACAATCGAAGAGATACAAAGCATTATGCTTGGTGGCTGAAGAGGAAAGTTTAACCTAAAAAATAGAACCTAATTCAAATTATTTCGAAGGCTAATGCACCATAGAAATGGAAGATTGCAAGGAGAATACCAAGGCTCATAATTCCTCCTTCCCATATTCACAAGGTATTTCCTATTATTCATGGATAGAGATAAAGATAGGATATCCCCATATTTGAGGCTGGAAATCTCATGTCTTTCTCAAGACCACTTGAACTAACCCTTTGGGATCTCATTATTGTGATACATATCTATACATATCAAATAATCTATATTTACCCATTTACTCCCATAACAATCTCTAGTGATATAAATAACTTTAACCATAAAAAAATATGCAAAATGTTTTGGTACAATTAAAAAAACCTAATTCACTTAAAAAAACATTTACCCAAACAGATTATTAAAACAATAACTTTAAAAAGTAATTTAAATTTATACTCATTCTCCTTATGCTCCATGATATTAGTGACTTCTAGCGATCTTTCGATATGAGCTTAAGGAATCTGAACTATGTCCATTGGTTCAAGTGCATTCCCCTTAGCCCTATAAAATAAGGACCACTTCTAAAGATAAGGTCTATATCCTCCTTTTCAAAGAGAAATACATTGTATCCTCTTCGATAGAAGTTGTACTGCAAATATCCTGCCAATAGTGGCCTCCAATTTTTGTTCAACCAAATTTCCATTGATCTTAGAGAAGGCTATAGCCCCGTAAATTGTCCAACTAAACCATGATCAAAGAGAGACAAAACGTTCTACTTGGTACTTGAAGAGGATTTAAGTTTAACCTCAAAAATAGAAGCTAACTTGTCAAAGTTGGAAAGATAATGCACCATAGAAAGGGAAGGCCACAATGAGGGCAGCAATGCTTAAAAGGCGTTCTTCTTAGATTAAAAAAAAAACATACCATGTTTTAAGAGAGAAACCATACCTGAAACTATTCTACAATAATGCTTTAAAAGAACATATTACATCCTAGAAATATACTTTAATTATGCACTTAGTAGGCTGATATTTTTTCTAATATGCATATGCTCTATGTTGAGATTGCAAAATTAATTCTAAATATGAATGGATTTTACGAAAAAGAAACTGCCTAAAATAAGTCTTTGGCCATGGAATTTTCCTTCAAATGATTTGGTCCATTTAAAATAGCCAAAACCACTATTTAAAAAATAATAATTCTTACCCAAAATTTAAAGTGTTCACTTATTAACTCACTCTTTAATGAATCCTCTTATCATATGGGCATATATTTACACTTACACATATACCAAATGAGTGTATCAAGCAAGGGAGTTGTCTAAATAGAATTTAACTATGTTTTAATCAAGATTTTGATGGCAGAAATGGATTTAGCACCCTCAAAAACCCTTGAGGCACCCAAAATTGCATAACTTAAAAACTATGGTAGAAACATTATCCTATTCCAACCCAAACTGTCCAATTTTTAGAATTCAAATCAAGAAATATTTACGTAACCCCAAAATAAAAAAAATACCATAAAATTATATTATTCATTAAATAATAATAAATTTAAAAATTATTAAAATAATAAATTTAAAAAACAAATTAAATTTATACTCATTCTCCTTTCCCTCTCTTAAACTCGTTACTTCTACCATTGATATTTGGATACCAACTTAAGGAAGTTGAACTTACTCCTCGCCCAACAACTTGGACCGTAAACTATGGAATTGATAACCATAAACTATGGAATATAATGTGCATTTCCTAATTGCAGTATATGTATATAAATGTGAATATATGGAAGAGTTGCATGCAAAGGGTGCCACGTGATTGAGTCTACCTATGTATTATTGATTGAGAAAATACTTCAAGGTGTAAATTGATAGCTTGACACTTACACAGTTGAAAATTATCGCTTGCTTGATACTTTGCAGAAATTCCTGGCTTTGGTGTGACTCAATATTGCGATACTCGGGGATCAATTATTATCTCCATGTCTTTATCTTATGTTGGTGGTCGGGATCGATGGCTTGCCATACATGTATTTGGTAGTAAAGGTAACATGGTTTTCCATGGGTTTTTAGGATTTTTCCAATTATGATGGATGTTGTCAGTTTTTTATGTTCCCCATTGCTTTCCATTCTCTGC
Organism: Pseudotsuga menziesii; assembly: GCA_001517045.1. Taxonomy (NCBI): domain Eukaryota; kingdom Viridiplantae; phylum Streptophyta; class Pinopsida; order Pinales; family Pinaceae; genus Pseudotsuga; species Pseudotsuga menziesii. The sequence continues at coordinate 37,802 of LPNX010622393.1, forward strand.
GCGCAATAGTTGAAAAATGATATGAATTGAGAGCAAGTTTTCTCAGTGGTATATTTTTTTTTCATTTGATTTTTAGTTGGGTTTGTTAGGATTTGTCAAAGAAGCAACATGTAGAAATTCTAGCAGCCCAGTGACCAGTGTCAAATTATTTATCCTCTTATTATGCTTATTTTTATTCCATCACTTATATCGATTGCAAGTTTTTTTCTGTATTTTGGTTAATTTTGGTACATTTTAATGTAATATTTTTAAGACTAAATTGCACAATGTATTTTCAACTTTTGATTCATTGAGAGTACAATGCCCCAATCTTCCGCCTCTTACCCATGGGGGAAAGCTAGTATTTAAATCCATGGGAAGATATAATAGGTTGAGGATATCATAGGTGAGGTGGAGGGAGGATACTATAATGATGGATATCGAGCTCCAGATGGTCGTGAACCATAGGGATGAGGGTCCACGAAGTCAAGCTTCGAGAAGACTCTTGAAGATTCTCTTTTTTTATTTATAACTCAAGCACCGATCTTTGTCCAAGGGGATAGAGCATTACTAGGTGAGAACCACACATTGAAAAAAGACAACTAGCAGTGTCACGACTTACTACTCAAAGGAAAATAGTGTTACTGATATAGGTATTGTACCTTGACCACAAGGAAAGTGTGGTGGTGGCCAGAAGTGTGAAAATATTAATCCTTACCCATTTTCAATGTCAAAACTTGAGGATTTAAGGAAAACACCGATACGTAGGTCCCATAACATGATGTTGATGAGAAATGTGTGTAACAAAGAGAGAGAATAATTTAGCATAGCCTGATCAATTACTCATGGAAAAAGTGCACATACATGGAGACAAAATTGGCATAATATGATTCTAGGAACAAGTTATCATTTCGAAGCAAGAGTGGATTGATTAGAGATATTCAACAAGAAAGATCATTCAACAGTACATTTACAGTTTGATATATGTCCATATGTCTGACAACATGGCTGCTAACCAATACAATGCATATCCATGTGAGATATAAATAGCCACATATACTAGAATACAACGTAGAGTTGTGTGAAGAAGACTCAAATTTGGACATATCTACCAGACATACAATTTAGATCTATGTCATATAGACAAAAATTTGATCATATCCACAACCATACAAATGTGGATCTAAGCTAGGACTCATACAGGTATTCCATCGCAACTTGGAAAAGCAATGACTACTTAACATACACCGAGGGGCTTCGTATTGTCTTCAATAAAGTACGATTCTAACCATGTGAATAAACATCTTGATGTCGAACATGGTAGAAACCACTTGATTATCAATCAATGATGAAAAACATTAACAAGTCTTAGGGATATCACCATTAATGTCGATGATTCCCAAGATACCCCAGTACATTCCTCTGAATGTGAATAGATGATATGACGTCGAACACTCGGTTGAATTTTTCGATCAAAGGTCAATGATGTAAACCTATTGTTTAAAGCAAGTAAATATGGCATTGATGTATATAGATCTCCAGGTACTTCTTTGTTTCGAATACTAATTCCCGGAATATGTGTTGGATTCGACACGAATAGTCCCGTCGAAATAGGGCCATGATGGATCCCACATAAATGACATAAAACTCAGAGCCAAGTTTTGGAATTTGAGTATGAAGTAACCAAAAGACTAACTCAAAGGTAACTAACGGAAAAGGTAGTTTTCACTGTAGAGGATAACTCTCAAAATGAATTTCCTTTGAACATTGGGCAGCACGACTGAAGACTTGGCAGCATTGACATGACAAGGTAGATACCAGGACATAGTGTGACGTAGGACGATGCATTCTTTGAAAGAATCAAATGAGTGATATGAATCATGAAAGTAGATCAACTTGTAGGAAATATGAATACCCAATTGACTGAATGAAGTGCTGACAAGTGCCATGTTTAAACGTGACTAAAAACTTCCATTATACAAATGAAATATAATCCCCTTCCCTTAAATTTCCCCATCATGATTGATGAGTGCCTCTTTTCATTTTAATGAGTCCAAAGAGGGTAACAAAAACTCATTGTATCTTATCATGAGACAAGTCCATTCTCATATGTTTTCCAAACCTTAGAAAAGAGGGGTTCTCTTAGTGTTTGGTTTAACGAGTCCATTGAAAGAAAACCTAGGATTGTTCATGTTTAGAGAGTCTGAACGAAGTAGAAGAAGACTCCAAAGTGTTCTTGTTTGTATAATTTGGTCTCTAAGGCTCGAAAAAGTATAAAATAATGCCCTGGAGAACCCTTCTAGTCAATGAATAAAGTATACATTTTTCGTAACTAGTCAATTCGAACCGAAAAGGGGGTAAACTACCATCGGAAAGATGACTCTTCATGTCATTTTATGAGCATGAAGATGACAAGTTCACTCGATGATATTGTCACATTTTAAGAGTATGAAAAGATCTTAAATAGGACTCTATTAGGTTTTATTTTTCGTAGAAAGGTTTAATGAGTCCGAAAAAGAGGTAAAATTTGACATAAAAACTTAATGTTAGGTTTAATGAGCACGACCAAAGTTTCAAAATAGAACTGAGAAGAATTTTTTGTTTTGTGCAAGAACGAAAAAGACAAAAAGAAACTCCTTCATATCTAAAAATATTACTTCTGCATATCCTGCAGTCCTCAAAAATATTATTAGACCCCCTTTTAATAAAAAAATGTACTTTATAGGACCTCTTTAAGGTAAAAATTAATAAAATAATTAAAATAAAACCAAAAAAGTAATTTCAAACGGACCATAGTAACGTGGCGCTAATTTTGCACAACTCCCTAGTCTTAGGGAGCTCTTCTTTGGTCTTACCTTTATGAACACGTGCTCACCCACCTAGAACTCTTTAGGAGTTCTTTTCAAATCTGCTTGGCTCTTTTGCCGATCTTGGGAAATCTTCAAATTCTCCTGCACTTGTTTCACAATCTGTTCCATTTCTTTTAATAATTTGGGTCCCATCAGTAATCTATCTACAGTATTATTCCAGGAGATAGGAGTGTTACATTTACGCCCATACAGAATTTCAAAAGGACTGAACTTAGCTGATGATTGATAGTTGTTATTGTATGCAAATTCTGCTAAATGCAAGTAATCCTCCCACTTACCTGGCTGATCCTTGACGTACATTCTTAATAGATCTTCCAACACCTGATTAATTCTTTCAGTCTGTCCATTCGTCTGAGGATGGAAAGAGGTGCTGAAATTCAGTGTTGTGTTTAATCCTTTAAACAAGGATTTCCAAAAATTCCCTGTGAATTAGGGATCCCTGTCTGAAATAATAACCTTTGGTACACCATGTAGCAGAAAAAATTGCTTCAGAAATATGTCAGCTATGTTTGCAGCCTTGTAAGTGGTTTTAACAGGAATAAAGTGCGCTGCTTTACTTAATTTATCCACTACCACCATAATTGAATCATTCTGATTTTGATTTCTGGGTAATCCAGTAATAAAATCTAAGCTGATTATTTCCCATTTCCAACTAGGAATAGGCAAAGGTTGCAGTAACCCAGCTGGATGTTGATGTTCTGTTTTCACTTGTTGACAGTCCAAACATCTAGCTATATACTCAACTACTTCAGATTTCATATTAGGCCAAAAATAATTTTTTCTTAACATGGTGACAATCTTCTGGTAGCCTGGATGCCCTGAGTAAGGGGTTTTATAAACTTCATCCAGAATCAGCAATTTAACCTTAGGCACATTAGGCACATACAGTCTGTCCTTAAACAATAAAAATCCATCTTTATTTAGACTATAACCCTTTATTAAACTTTCTGTAGGTTCTTCTTTAGCTGTAGCTTGTAATTTTTGATAAATTTCATCCAATTTTATCCCTTTAGTCAGCTGTTCATTTAAATCAGAAACATAAGTACTGATTGCTGTTGTAAAATTCAGTTTTGCATTTCTGCTCAAAGCATCGGCCACCTTATTTTCTTTTCCTTTTATGTGCTGAATTTCGAAATCGTATTCACTTAAGAAGGCTAACCATCTTGCTTGCCTTGCATTCAAGTTGGGATGATCTAAAAGGTATTTTATACCCTTATTATCAGTCATTAAAGTAAACTTTCTGCCTATTAAGTGGTGTCGCCACATTTTTAAGGCATGAATAACAGCAACAAGTTCTAAATCATAAGTGGCATAATTATTTTCATGGATCTTTAGCTTCCTGGACTCATAGGCAATGACATGCCCATCCTGAGTCATCACTCCGCCTAAACCATCATTACAAGCATCGGTGCATACCACAAAATCCTTATTAGGATCTACTATTCTTAGAATAGGCGCAGTTGTTAATAAAGTTTTTAATTTCTTAAAGCTTTCTTCACATTTTAAATTACAATCGAATTTCTTACCTTTCTTTTGCAAGGAAGTGATTGGGTTAGCTATTTTTGAAAAACCTTCGATAAATCTCCGGTAGTACCCAGTAATTCCCATAAAGGACCTAACATATGTTACGTCTTTTGGTACTGGCCAATCTTCGATTGCCTGGATCTTTTCAGGATCCATTGAGATCCATTCCTTAGTCACTACGTGACCTAAGTACTGGATTTCATCCCTGAAGAAATCACACTTACTGAACTTCACAAAGAGCTGTTGCTCTTGCAGTTCTTGTAAAATTATCCGTAAATGTTCCTTATGTTCCTCTTCATTTTTAGAATAGATTAAGATGTCATCGATGAATACGACAACAAATTTATCTAAGTATTTATGCATTATGTTATTCATTAGACACATAAAGACGGTTGGGGAATTAGTAAGCCCAAATGGCATTACGACGAACTCGTAATGTCCATACCTTGTTCTAAAGGCTGTCTTGAAAATGTCCTCTTCTTTAATTCTTACTTGATGATAGCCTGATCTCAGGTCTATCTTAGAGAACACCGTAGCTCCTCGCAGCTGATCAAATAGATCATATATGCGGGGCAACGGATATCTGTTTTTAATTGTCATTTTATTTAGTTGACGGTAATCTATGCAAAGTCGCATAGTTCCGTCTTTCTTTTTAACAAAGTTTACTGGTGCTCCCCAAGGGGACACACTAGGTCGAATGTCTTTCTTATCTATTAATTCTTTTAACTGTGATTTTAATTCATTAAGTTCCAGAATATTCATACGATGCGGAGCCTTCGAGCTAGGTACAGCACCTGGTACCAGCTCAATTGTGAAATCCAGTTCCCTCCTAGGAGGTATTCCTGGAATTTCCTCCGAAAAAACATCAGTAAATTCGTTTAACACAGGAATATCCTCTATTTCTATTTTATCTATTTCAGATTTATTTGCCTCATCTATAATAGTTACAGCATAGGCTTTGCACCCTTTCCTGACTGCTCTTTTGAGTTGTAAGGCAGAAATCTGCCTGATTACAGTTTTCCTAGGAATACCCTTAACTGTTACAGGCTGTTCATTATTATTCACACACGTAAAGGTTTTATCAAAACAGTTTAAAAATACCTTATGTTGTTCTAACCAGTCCATACCAATGAGTATGTCATACGAGCCAAGTGGCAAAACATTTAATTTAACAGTAGTTTTAAAATCATTCATATCTAAAGCACATTCCTTAACATAATAGATTACCTTTCTTTTTGCCCCCGTGGCTAGTTGAACTAACCAGGAGTTATCAAACTTTTCAACAGTCAGATTACACTTTTCTACTATCTGAGGTGAAATATAACTAAGGCTAGCATCTGGATCTATTAAAATAGTTACAGGGGTTTTGTTAACCATACCTTCTACTTCCACCATGGAAGTTTGATAATCAGCTTGGCGGTTCTCCAACGCTGCATTGATTCGGGGCATAGTCCTTGCAAAGTCTCCAACAATCATTTCATCTTGTATAGTATGAATATTGTTGTTTGGCTTCTTCCGATTTGGGCAAACTGAAGCATAGTGTGGGCCATTGCATTCCCAACAATTAACAGGTTCCTTCCGTTCGAAATTCTTAGTGAAATTTTCATGATTGTGTGAAGCCTCCTTTCCCTTGAAGTTATTGGAATTATTGGAATTATTAGAAGCACCATTTCTGCTTCCCTGGAAGTTCTTACCATTAAAATGGTTTCTGTTCTTGTTATTCCTGAAATTTTTCTGGGGTACAAACTCTTTTTTCTTAAACTCAGGCTGATTACTGTTATTTTTAGCCTTCCAGTTGGCTATACCTTCTTTCTTTTTGTTCTATTCAAAACAGAAATTAGCCTTCCGCATGGCTTCTTCCAGAGTTTTCGGGTTATCATATTCGATTATGTCCTTTATATGATATGGTAGAAAGCTGAGAAATCGTTGTACTTTAGGTTTCTCATCAACTAAATACGGCACATACCTTAACAGGCTTAAGAACTTACTGTTTAAGTCCTTCATAGTCATGGATCCTAGCTTTAACTCATAAAATTCCTTGGCCCTTTATTGATAGTACATTGTTCGGACAAAAATTTCTTTTTGAAGTACCTTTTAAAGGTACTCCAATTGACCTCTTTTTCTTTGATCCCCTTGACCCTTTTCAAATCTTGCCACCATATATCTGCCTTTCCAGAGAGATTATAGATGGCCATTCTTGCCTTCAGCTAATTTGAATAGTTGTATATCTGAAAATATTTTCTCATCCCGGATAACCAGGATTCTGCCTCTTCTCCTTTTTCAGTTTCTCCATTGAAAGTTGGGGGTTTTATTTTTTTGAACTCCACGGAAATCTCTTCATAAGGCCTGTACTTTTTCTTTCTCTTATACAACTCAGCCTCACTACTGTCACTAGTAGAGTAATAGCTTTGTTGTTCCCTGAATCTTTCAGATGAGGAACTGCTATCAGCTTTAGCTAGTTTCATCTTTTTAGATCCTTTTTGATGGCTAGCTTCTTCAGATTCAGATCTTTTGCTTCTCCCTTCAGTCTGAAATTTTTCCATCAAAATTTGATTTAACTCCTCTTGAGTTTTCAGAATCCTTTCATTGTCCTTCTTCATTGATTCTATTTCAGTCTTTAAACCCTTTATAGTCTACATCAACTCTAAGGAGTGAGCAGTTACCTCCTCTATCACAGGTTCTCTAGACATCTGTCTTCTCTCAGTTTTTGGAGACTCCTCCTCATCATATTCTCCTAGCCTCTCCATACCTGCCTGTTAGATTCAGAAAAAAGAAATTTTCTTCTTTTACATGAAACAAAATACAAGTTAGTACATTATTTTTACTATTCTACAGAAACTAGTTGGGCCACATCAAGGCCTAGTGTTTGAACCATGCTTTGATACCACATGTCAAAACCCCAAAATTTTCAAAAAAATTTAAAATTTTTAAATTTTCAAAACATTAATGTAAAACAAATTAACTAACATTAATTAGTTATGTGTTAACAGCTTGTTTTTGAATTTATCAGTTGGTATGTTTAGTTACAGAACATCTCTTTCAGCTTACTGACTTTTGTTCCTTTTGTGACCATAAGGTGAACTATTATGCATAACTGGGCTTACTTAGCTTTCGAGCTAACGCAACAGTTTCTACTTTTCTTACAGATGTACAGGTAAGAGGTTGTGGCGCTGCATTTCGTAATTCTAGAGTATTTATTAAAAGTTCGTCGTAAGAGTAAAGCTCAAAAGAAAGTAAGAGACAAAACATTTCAACTTTTGTCAAGGTATATTTAAACTGGTTTCTTTCTAGCAAAAGTAATTTGTGCTTCTATAGATCTGTCGTCTTCTCTATTCTGTTACAGTTGCAATTTATACAAAAGTATCTTATAATTCTTTAATAATCAAAGTAGAGAAACAAAGTTATGAAACCTATAAATAAGAATCCAGAAGTAAGCAAGCATTCCAAGTTAAGTGAAACTGATAAGGGCTTCCAATAATACTGCAAGGGCTTAGCCTATCCTTGCCAAGTTCTCACTTGTTATTGAGGATATCACTTCAAGTAAACACAATGTCTCACATAGTAAATACTACTTCCTTGTCTTTAGTAACTTGTACTACAGATGCTATTTTAATTTCTCAAAAAAAATCATTTAAATGATTACGAGTAGAAGGAAAATATATACCTAGCTTTCTACCATCATGCCTTCCTTTATGAACTTCTAAACTATGCTAGCAATAAAGGAATTTAGCCTATAAAAGCTAGAAATCATTCAACAGTTCTATAATACTTATCATAGTCCCTTTTTGCTGGAGCTTAAAAATAAGACTAAGCATTCTAAGGGTGATTTTTACTTCTAGTGATAAGTTATTACCTTTAAACAAGGAAAAGATTTCAAGGCTAAAGGCAAAATAATAATATGACCCAAAAGATTTCATAGTTTACATTATTCACAACCTATGGTATTTATGTTAGTATTATTTTTACTTATTAGAGAACTTGAACACCTTGTAACAAGGGGAAAGTTTATAATGGCTTTTGTGCCAAGGTTCTCTTTATAAACTATAACATATTATACTACCCTCCAAGGAATATAAACTATAATATATATTACTACTCTCCAATGCATATATGCTATGCTAACAAGGTTAAGACTTACATTGAAATACTTTCCAATCACCGAGCTATGTATACAATATGAAGTCGTTGAAAGGTTTTAATATTATTTCCAATGATTAATAAAATAGAAAGGAGAATGATGAATAATCTTTGCATGCAGCGTGGGGGAAATGATGTCTCGTGAGGACTATGGATAAACTTCGGTCAACTAGAATGATTGGAAATCATTCTCTCGGCGAGCTGTTGATTTTTAAACTATAATCAAAACCCACATTCATAAATAAATTTGTTGACTATCGTGGCATCTCCTTAGCCATGTGCTGCATGGTTAAATGGGCTGTTGGTAAACCCTAGCCCTCATTTTCTCCTCCTCGTTCGGCGCCTGTCGCTCATGATGGTGATGAGGCACCCCCATGTTTTTCTCCTCTGCAACGACTTAACCTAGTTCATCTTCTTGCTAAAACTTGTAGAGTCATTCTCCTCTGTTGATCTATAGCTGGCCGTCCCTCCATTGTGCTTCCTCTGCCATTCTGAAACTAACCCTAGTCTGAACTTTGCCTCCATCCATGAGGATTGATGATTTTATCCTGCTGCAATACGATTTGCCCACAGCTAAGAGTTGCTCTTTCTCTTTCTCCTTTGCAGTGGAGTTTGTTTATGCGTTGAAGGTTGTGACGTTGCTGGTAAACTTTTAGTTTTTCATTGACGAAACAGGTAAGAATTTTCCAGACTGCAATGCATCCATGGTTAATTGTTATTCTTTTCATAAATTTATAAATTTATGCTACATCATTTACTTAGAGGGTTTATCTTTGCATAAACAGGTTTCTTTTCTCTCCAGCGTATGTGGCCGTGGGTAAAAGACTTGGACAGCAGTCTACAAAACCTGGTAAGCCTGGTTTCGCCATGGCTTGTTCTCCTTATGGTTACGTTGGGCCCTTTGAGGGTTTGCTTTAGAAGCCTAAAACCCTTACTGCTTCAGTTTGGACTTAAACTGCTGGTTTAAAAAAAAATTAGTAGAAGAAACCCTTCACGCGATGTGAGGGCGTTACGGCTTAGGCCGAGGCTGTAAATATTAAATTCCTTTCTGCATTTTAAGTTCTATATAAAAAAAAAAACAGAAGTACTGGCTGTAAGCTTGACTGTGGACGAGGTTACGACCTCGATTTTTCGTTTTGACTGTACTTTTAATGGTTCAGGGTTTTTACCCAACGTTTTATGATATAAAATAACATACTGTTTGTCCGTAGCTTTTAGATTAAACTACAGCATGTACTTTTAATTTGTGGACTGTATAGGATA
>LPNX010622395.1:7578-31575 GCA_001517045.1 Pseudotsuga menziesii
TTGAATATGGCTAGGTGGGAACGTGTCAAGAATAACATGAGCAAAAGGTTCAAAAATAGGTGGTTAAGCATTGAAATAGAACTTGAGTCTAGATTTTCTAAGTAGTCAAATCTCTACCATCCTCAAAAAGCTGCCTAAGTAGGCTATAGCAAAATTTATTCTATTTTTATTGAGTTTTATTTTTTTCATAAGCAATTGCAAACCACCGACTAGTATAGATGCAATATCAAGGACATTACCACCTAGTAGCTCTTGTTGAAGTAATGCAATTATTAATATACTAATAATATGATATATATCTCCTTCTATGTATTTAGATAATACAATCACTAATATATTAAAAATATTTTATGTATCTCCTAAGATTTAAATAATAATATAACCATTGTTATAAGAATGATATGATATGTATCTTCTTATCCATGTATTTACTTTTATTTAAATAATACAAATTCAATTTCGTTTAAATGGAAATGAATATATTGCTTTTCCAATTTAGTTCACAACGTGAATTCGTTGTCTCGTTAGGGTTAAAAAAAATAACATGGCATAGGTTTAATTTTTTTTATTTCGATAAATATATATATATCTTAGAATTTTGAGGTGGACTATCTCATTTATGTTTTTCATTTTTGAACCATATTGAGACAAGAGTACTCTTTATATTAATTTTATGGGCATTGTCCAAAATTCATAATTAATAATTCCAAAATAATAAAAAATATCTTACTTAACATATAAGTAAAATTCATGATAGTTAGAAAAATTAAAATTCAATTTCAATTATTGGTTTATTAGATACAACTATTTGATGCTACAACTATTAGCTTAATGTCAACTCCAATGATGACTTTTACTTGAATTGCGATTGCCGATATATTAACTTTTAAATTAACTATTAGTTGGAAAAATTAAACTTCAACTTCAACCATTCGATTATTAGATAAACCAACTATTTGATTAGTAGATACAACTATCAGCTTAACTCCATTGATGGTACAACTATTAGCTTAATGTCAACTCCAATGATGACTTTCACTTGAATTGCAATTGCTGATATATTAACTTTTAAATTAACTATTAATTGGAAAAATTAAACTTCAACTTCAACCATTCGATTATTAGATAAACCTATTCAATTAATAGATACAACTATGAGCTTAACTCCATTGATGATACAAATATTAGCTTAACTTTAACTCCAATCTTTACTTTTACTTGAACTGCAATTGCTCATATATTAACTTTTAAATTAACTAATAAATACAACTATTACACTGATTCTAAAATTATTAGCTGAACTTCAACTCTAATCACGATTATATTGGATAACTATTAGATACAAATATTAGTTTCACTCCAATGATCTTACAACTATTACCTTGACTTCAACTCGAATCGCTTAAGGCTTAGTCTAAGTACATTTGGAATCTAGAACTCTAGCTAATGTGAACTAGTGTAACAGAACATGTGATAAGTACAATTCTTGATAGTTGAAAAAATAAAACTTCAACTTCAACTTGGTAATTAAAACTCTAACTATGATGATGATTTTTAGATACAAATATTAGATTAACTCCAATGATGATACAACTTTAGCTTAAATTCAACTCCAATCACGACTTTAACTTGAACTACAATCATTAATATATTAATCATAGTTATATTGAATTAACTATTAGATCACTATTAATAATTCAAAATATATACTTATCTGTGTATTCTGAACATATTAATATTATTAATATAGTTATGGCTAATTTTGAATGTGTTGTAAATTTAATGGTATATCAATTTTTTTAATCTGAATTCATTCACAAATAATGTGTTATAAATTATGAAAATAAGGAATCGATTCATAGAGAATTTGTTAAAAATTATGAGAATAGTGAAGCGTTTTGTAGATGCAAAGGTTATAATAAATCAATTACTGAAACTATACCCCGATTGATTTTTTTTGTCCAAAGAAAAAATTCATAAATTTTATTCAAAATTATATAGAAACAGATGATCCACTTTCAATGATCATAATCTGATATACATCCTCAATAATCATAAACATATGTCTTATTTACATCAAAAAAAGTCTTAAAATAGTCTTCATATAGAAGATCAATAAACCTCCATAACTGGTAGTCTGATCCAAAAACTCTGCATCATAAAAAAAAATCAGAGTCTCCAACATTAGACACTGACTCCTTCCTGTCCAAAAATATATCTCAATACATTCATCAGATAAGTCACAAGATATAGTCTCCAAAAAACCCAAACTGGATTTCCCCAAATAATTGCTAACATCTTGACAACTATTCAAGTTCAGCAAATAGCAGAAATATTATCAAGTGTAAAAACTGATAAAACATGAAACTCGATAGTATCCGAATCAGAAGTAAAAAAGACAGCCCATGTCTCTCCTAACCCAATAAAAAAAACTAAAATACCTGAAAGGTATCATGTCTATTAGTCCCTTGATACTCAGAAATAAACCGGTAACCACTCTGAACCTTCCCTCCTTCATTTGCTAATTGATCAACACATGTATTTATTTCCCTAAAAACATGTTTAAAAACAACTTCATCAAAAAAATCAACAAGTCTGATAACCTCTTGAAGAAACTGAGCAAGCTGAACATTATGAACTCTAAATTTTCCATAGATCCAGTTTATGACAAGCATAGAATCGCCAAAAATCTGGATATGCTTAATCTGCTTCTTCAAGGACAATCTAATCAGTAATTTCAAAGCATATAACTCCGCAAAGTTATTTGTCCCTTCCCCCAAACCAGATTTAAAAGTGATAAAATGATCATCTTTAAGGAAAAGAATACCCCCAGCACCACATACTTTAGGAATCCCCATAGCAGAACCATCAAAGAAACCCCAAGGCTTGGTTCTATCAATAACTTCCTCTGATATGATTCTAATTTTCAAATCAACTGTTTCAATAGGGTAAGTATATATTAAAGCCAAACTATAAGCTGCAACCAGCGCAGGAGATGTATCAAGATTGTCAAAATAGCTCTTGTTTCGAGATTTCCAAATAAACCATAAAACAATGAGGGGTAAAGACCTGATATTTTTACCTGAGACCTGAAGACCCAATTCTTCAAACAGGTAATAACATTGTCTCCTACCCACAAATTTTGTAATATAACCTTATCTTCAATCTCCTGCCAGACAGCTTTAGTAAAAGGACAATCAACCCCTATATGTTGATTAGATTCAATATCATTTTTACATAAGTAATAGAAACCTGGACCTTCCCATCCCCTTCTATTAAGCAGATCCCAAGTAAGGGCTTTTCCTGAAAAAAGAGACCAGCTGAAAATATTAGACTTGAGAGGACTCCTCATATGCTAGAACATATTCCACCACCAAGCACATTCCCTTTCATTCTGTTCGAGAATCAAATGCATGTATCCACCTTTAGGTGTATACTTACCAGTTTTATCCTGGTTCCAAACAAGTTCATCCATCACATTTCTAAGTCTGGTATGAATGGATTTAAGAATGGATAGGTATCCATTCCAAGAATTAATGTCCATGATCTCAACCAGACCTAAATCATTAGAGCTTAACCAATCTTGATCCATAAAGAAATTTACAGACACAATTCCAACATCTTTTAAAAAGTAATAACCTGCAGCATGCAGAATATCAATCAGATGAGTAGGTAAGCAATGACGCCATTTGCAACCTGCCCAAGGGTCCATTCCAATACGAACATTAGCTCCATTCCCAATCTTCCAAACCAGAAAATCAGCTATAAGATGAAAAGACCAAATCACAGATTTCCAGCAAATGGAGATACCTGATTTATTTTTGTCATTTTCTCTAATCCAATCCAGTAGAGTTAGAGGCCAAATATATTTCTGAGTGACAATCTGAACCCATAGCCCTGAGCCATGAATTATATTCCATACACTTTTAGCTGCTAAAGCTTTTGCAAAAAGAGCTGGAACTTTTAAGCCCCAACCACCCAAAGATTTTGGATTAGCCAAAACCTTCCATGAAATCCATTGCAAACCAGAAGAGGTTCCATCACCACCAGACCAAAGAAATTTAAAACAGAGTTTTCTAATTTTCTCAATAATCCCAACAGGGATCCAGAAGTGCATCCAGAAAACAGGCAGAGCTTCAAGAACCGACTTAATCAAAATAAGCTTGCCCCCCCTAGACAACCATCTGTAGCTCCAATTCTTAATACGCTTTTCAGCCTTAGCTATAAGCCAATCCCAATCTTTAAGTAAATATTTGCATGGTTTTAAATAAAAACCAAGATATTTCATGCCACTGTCAATCTTTAAAACCTTATATGAAAAAATAATTTGCAAGGATATCACCTCAGCTGCATCAACTCTAGAGTAATAAAAGGATGATTTATCCTCATTTATTAGCATCCATGTAGCTTTAGAAAAGTCCATCAAAATTTCATACAACATTGATAAAGACTGAGCAGTACCATCAGTGATCATAACAATATCATCAACAAAAAGAACATGGGTCAAAGAAATTCCATCCAAAGGATATACCCCTGAAAAAACCATTGTTTTTAGCACATAATAGTACCCTACTCAAACCTTCAACAACAACAAGAAATAACAAAGGTGCCAGAGGACACCCCTATCTAAGTCCCCTACCAGACCGAAAAAAACTAGAAGCCACACCATTTATCAAAACAAAGAAAGAGACAGATGTAAGACTGTTCATAACCCATGTAATAAAGGGTACCCTAAAGCCCATCTTGGTTAAAATAACTCTTAAAAAAATCCAATTAACTCTATCATATGCTTTAGACAAATCTATTTTCAGAACCACAAACTTTAAACCCTTTGTATGAATGGTGTGAATGCCTTCCTGAATAGCACCCACTGCATCATGAATTTGTCTACCCGGCAAAAAACCAAACTGCTCAGAAGATATATATCTCCCCATAACCTTCTTAATCCTTGTAGATAAAATCTTACCAATTATCTTATAGCTGAAATTGCATAAAGATATAGGTCTGAAGCCATCAAAGTCATAGGACAATCAGTTTTAGGAATTAAAACTATAAAGGTTGAATTAAGAACTGCAAGAATTTTACCGCTTTTCCTAGAGTCCTCAATGACCCTTAACAGATCCTCTCCCATCACATCAAAAAAATCCTATAAACCTCTACAGGTATCCCATCCGAACCAGGGATCTTATCATTTTTGCACAGGGCCACGATAGACCTGATCTCATCCAATGTAACAGGTCTAATAAGATCGGCATTTTCTTCAGTCGAAACAGAAGAAGGAAAATTTCCAGAAATTTTTAATAGTTCAGAAAGATTAAGATTCGAATCAGCCTGAAAAAGTGTCTCAAAATGACAGACAACAGCTCCAACAATGTCTTCAAAACCCTCCACCATAATTCCCCTATCATCTTCAATCTTCCATATAGAGTTTATGTTTTCTCTTTGATTTGCAAATTTATAGAAAAAGGGTGTGTTATCATCCCCAGCAAGCAACCAAGTTTCCCTACTCTTCATTCTAGCCTCATGTTCTCAATCCAATAGTATTTTCCTCTTCCAAGATTCCAGATCTATTAAAACAGCCTTATCCTCCTTAGACGCGAAGCCAAAGCCACACTTATGTGAAAAAACAGAAAGCATAATTTCAATTTCCACTAATGCTCTAAACTCCATCTCCTTTTTCTTGACAGACCATGCTATAGAAACATCTTTAATTCTCTTAGGATTTGAATAAAATTGATTAGTAGGAGAAGCTTGAATGTTATCTGAATAAACCACCCAAGTTTCATTCAATAATTTAACCAACTCATCACTCTCAAGCCAGTGTGGATTAAACTTGAAAGGACTAATCAACTTGATCCCTTTGTTCAAAATCTTTAAAAAAATAGGATTGTGATCTGACTCACCCCCACTTCCCACCCATTGACTATAAAAGTAATCAAAATCAAGCATATCTGCTAATAAAAGGAACCTATCCAATCTTTTGCTAATATTTTCAGTCCCAATTCTTCTATTAGTCCAAGTAGGAAGCAAGACTGATGGTATGATATCCACCAATCCAAAGTTCTCCAAAGTTTTAGAAAAAAAATCAAAAAGGGGATCCATCCTAGCCCTGTTGCCCCAGATTTCAGAAAACCCAATGGAAAAATTCAAATCCCCTCCAAGGATTATTTTTTCACATTTAAGACAATCTAACTTCATAAGAAAATTCCATAAACCTTCCCTATTAATGTAGGGACCATAGATATTGGCCAAACACATATCCATATTAAGTTCAAAAGAGAAAACAGATGCACAGAGACCAGAACCCACCCCCCACGCATTCAAAAGATGAAAAAATCTAGACTTCCATCCTAACAAAAGATCTCCATATTTACCACGAGCATCCAATGATATATAAGTCCACCCCTTCAACAAATTTTCCAATTCTACCACTAAAACATGCCCAATTCCCATGGATTCTTGTAAAAATAGAACATCGACATGTTGATCCTCAACAAGTCTGCAAACCGCTAGTTTTTTAGGTTTACTAGCCAAACCTCGACAATTTAGGGTCATCAAAAGTATTAAGTAACCAAAACAGGGGTCTGCACTTCTCTAAGCGCCCCAATAACACGAGTCCGATCATTCTACTTCAAAAGAGGACCAGCCAAGCTCAAACCCGTAATTCCATTACTCACATCAAAGCTGGATAAACCAGAATCATTTTCAAGAAATTTATTACAGGATCTTAGAAAATAGCCAGTTTTACAGCTAGTCTTAACAGGAGAAATAAACCCCATATCCCTCAAAGGAGGATCAAACATAAAACCATCAACATATATACCATCATTTACCCTTGCATCTATCAAACTAAGAGGTTTAAGGGTCTCAATACCAAAAATATCAGATTTACAAGAAATATCAAAACCCTCAACCCTAGTTTGTGCAAAGACAAAACCCTGCTCATCAAGAACATCATTCACCACAGGTTTTTTTACTCTCCAAGCAAAATTAGATTTATGTTCATCATTATAATTATTTTTCAAATGACAATTAGAAACCAAGTGACCATAACTGTGACACCGGTTACATCTAAATGGAATACCAATATAATAAAGTGTTTGATTAATTACAGTATCCCCAATCCTTATATAGATATCAGCTACTAAGCCCTTGCGAATATCAAGTAAAACCAAAACCCTCCCCAGGCAACAAACTCCAGAGTCTAAAAAATAAATATCAGCTTCCAGAAAGGATCGAAGGGTATTCCCAATAAGTTTAAAAAATTCCTCAGACCAAAGTTGAAAGGGTAAATTTGGTAATTTAACCCAAACGGGCATTGTATCGTACCTCTCTATCCGCGAATCAAACATTGGAATCCACTTTTTGAGGATCAAGCCTGAAGAGTTCCATCTCCACTTCCCTACCAAAATACGGGAAGCATCCACCTCAGATGTGAATTTGAAGGCCAGCCAACCCTTCGGTAGAAAAAAAAATTAGGTACAGGGATATTCTTCCACGTGCCTAGAACCCAAGTCTTCAATCCATCAATTGAGGCCCTACGTCCTCCAAATCTCCCAACCAGTGTTAATGCATTGGTAAGCACTATTTGATTTAAAGATATATCCTCACCCACCACCAGAAGCGGACGGTCAACTTTACGCACTGGTTTATTCTTTCTCTTGTGGACAGGCTGTGAACTAGAAAAATCCTTACCCTCCGAAGATCTATGCAGGGAATCGATCTTAGTAGGTGAAAAACTATCTCCATGAAAGCCCCCGAAAGAGGACCCAACGAAGCTAGAATTCAAACCTTTTGCCAAATTTTCAGACACAAAGCCATTATCTAGACTAAGATCATATCCCAGATCCTCCAAATCAACATTATCAACAACAAACTCTAAACCCGAATCCCGACCCATAGGATAATCCACCACCCTATGTATATCCTCATCATGAGCTATAACAGGTATATCTCCAACAAGACCCACATTACCAGCCAAATCTGGTACAAAGAGAGCAGAGGATTTAAAATTACTAACCTGATGAGGCGAAGTCTCATCACCCGTCAAAGAAACCTCCTCCTTATCACCGACAAGAGCCTTCACCACCCGCAGATTCGGAACCAGAACCGACTGATCAGCCAGAGAAAAAAACATAACACCCCCATCTCCTCTGACAATCTGTAAATTGGGCTCACATGGATCAAAAGAATCCTCGTCCAGTGTATGTACAGAAACCCTTCGACCAGAAGACAAATTCTGGTGCGTTTTCGACACAAGTGCACAAAATGATACAGAAAACTTTCCAAAACAATCCTCCTTGGAGGACTTTAAAACCATTTGTCTGCACACAAAGGGAGCCTCCCTCTCCATGACAGGATTTAGAACCGGAACACTACAAGCCTCTGGAGAAAAAATCATGGCACCCACGGCTTCATTAACAGGCAAAAATGTTGATAACCCAACCGAAATAGTATTTGAATCCACCACCCGACACTGTGTAAAGACTCATCGACCCATGGGTGGAGTTCGAGCCAAAGTATTTAGAGCTCTTAATGACATTAATCACATCCAACTTAGATCGTATAATGACCCTTCGAGAATCAATAAAGGAGAAATCAAAGACATAAACACAAAAACGTCACTCCCCAGCCAACTGTCAAAGTGGTAAAAAGCCTCCTGTCACTTCTCAAGTACACAAGGATCCCAAATACGATAGGTTCTGATGCTGTCTTAACTCCAAACTCCCCTCCTGAGGTCGCCAATTATCAATCACCCAAGGATAATTAAAACGATCAGTCAGACATTAATAATCTCAAAAGATACGGATACACTGCATTCAAAACAAAAATTCCGATCTCTGAGAAAATCAAAATTTCGATTGCCTCCTAAAAAAACGATCAGCACAATCAAGCATTCAAGGGATAAATGACCTACGCAATCAAGAATTACAATCAAGAAACTTGATCCTTTGCCAAATAAAAACCTGCTAACAAGAATTTAACATTCGCCTAAGATCTTATTCCATCGCCCATGAAAAACGATCAACGCTAGTTATTGAACCATTGGCAAAAAATTACGTTATGCACACTCTCCAAAAGACCTAAACCACAACCCAGCATTCTCTCAGGTACATGCAACACTGCATCATATCTCCGCATGTCCTAAAATTCAAACCTGCATTATCTCTGGTTTTTGCATCCCTACCAAAGAATTACGTTCTGCACAATCTTCGCCAGTTCAAAGTTAAGATTTCTTTAACCTTAGGTATAACTAAACCTAAAACACTTGCTCACCACCCCGATTGATATCCTACCTTATAATATTTAAAAATTGGTTGCTAGGTTTAATGTTCGATTTACAGTCCAATAAAATTTGGCCGTAGTTGCTTCTTCTTGTTTGCTAATCCATCCTCTCACATAGATGATATCACTGGGCACTGGGATTGAAACCCAATGTGAACAGTCAAAATTGTGGCATGACTGTTGTAACCCGAGCCGGTCGGCAATAGAAAATAAAAGGATTATGCTCTCCATAGGATTCAAGAATTATTCCAAAAATCCTTCAGAAAGATATATCGAAATGAACATTTTTTCCAACAGCATTATCTAAAAAACATCAATGTTGATACCCAGTTAACTTGGTGTTACTCCATGTTTCTATAGCCAAAGTGTGGTTGGAAGTCTCAACTTTGAATTTTTGGGAGTCATTTTTTTTACTAGAAGTGGAAGTCATTTTTTAATTTTGATTTTTTTTAAAATATACTTCTCTTTTTAATAAAAAATTTATATTCACCTCTTTCTTTGAGGGTTTAGTTCCACCAAAAAATATTCCACCTATTTTTAGGTTGACCCAATTCCACTTAGAGAAGATTATAAAACTAAAAGGTTATCTTGTTATATAAAGTATATTTTTGTCTATATAACTTTGACATGTCACCCATTAACTTTATATGAACCTCCACATAAATTCACTACCACAAACTCACAAATATCATATACCTAAAATATTAAATAAGACTTGAGGTTAAAACTAAAACTTAAACTTAAACTTTTACATGGTGAAATATTTGAGAATTCTGTGTCTTTTACAAATGGTAAATGCAGACAAACTTCACACAAGTAATTCTGGAGAAGGTGTGCAACATAAATAAAACATGCATTCAGCCATAAAACTATAGTTTATATATTATCGTGACAAGAGAACTAGGGAAACATTTACATAGTTGGAAATTCACTTTGATGTTTCACCTTTTAGAGAGCTTGGGCTCTTAACACATTCCAAAACCACAAGTTTGAGATCTCGAACCCTTCTCAAATTTGTTTTCTTATCCTTTCTCTCTTACTCTGTTATTCTCCTAGAGACTATGCTTTTCATTTTTCTTGAACTACTTATACAAAGACTTAATTTGGCTTCTCTGGGAAGATATATACCACCATTAAAAAGTGTGAATTAATACATCACTATAAATATACCTAACAACTTGACTTGCATAAACTTGTAGTTCTAAGAACTTTGACTAAGCCATTTTATAATTAATTTCTCCAACAATATGCAATCTTGTTATGTACATATTTTTGCTTGGGATGTTATCATGAAGAGAAAATCTCTTATTACAATATTCTGATCAAGAAGGTGCTCAATAATGGATGAAAATTAATTACTTGTTGAACCTATAACAATGTGTGCATGAAACAATTTCAACTGAGAAATAATTGTATGTGATGTTTCTAGCACGAGACTCCGCCAAATATTATTGTCATTCATATATGCATTTATTATTTTTATTCATATATCCATTTAATTTGTTTATTATGTATATTGGTCTCTTACCATGAAGGCTCTCTTCATAGGTCAATATGTATGGGAGATAGTCCAAAATGACTATGCATAACCAATAGATCAGGTAACATATAATAATCTCACACAAGATGAGAAGGATGATTTGAGGGAATGTGGGAAGAAAAATGGAAAGGCTTTGTTGTACATACACCAAGAAATGCGTAAAAACATACTCCAAAGAGTAGCAGCAACAAAGACAGCTAAGGAAGCATCGGACACAGTGGAAACTGCCTATCAAGGCTTAGACAATGTAAAGAGTACTAAATTGAATATTTTTAGAAGATATTTTGAATCTCTGTCAATGAAAGATACAGAGTCAGCGGAATAATTCTACACTTGAGCTATTCGTATGATAAATCAATTGAAATATCATGGAGAAAATATAAAAGATGGAACCTAGTTGTTGAAAAGGTGCTTAGAAGTTTTCCCCCAAAATTTGAGTCATTAGTTGTGACCTTGGAAGAGAACAAAGATATGTCCCAGTTTACCATTAACAAGTTACAAGCATCACTCATCACTCATGAAAATATAATCAATAGATCAAATACATCATTAGAAGGTGTATTTGCAGCACATTCATCCATAATTTGTGGAAGAGGCAGGGGGAGATCTAATTCTTGAGGCAGAGGAAGAATTTTTTTCAAGAAAAGGACGCGATAGTAATCCTGCAAATGTCATTGGTAGAGGACGAAATCAAAACCCCAGTCATCCAAGTGGCCACAAGTTTGATAAATAAAAATTTCAATATCATTATTGTAATAAATTTGGGCATTTTTCATATGAACACATGGAGAAGCAATATGACCAAGAAAAGCAAGGTCAAAACCAGTCAAGAAATGCCAACACTTCGACCAACAATTTTTTTTGGGCATGTGCATCACCAATCGAATGCAATGTTGTCCAAGAAAGTTCATGTGACATATGGTATTTAGATTCAAGTTGTAGCAATCATATGATTGGTAATTTAAATTTGTTTTCCAGTCTAGATAAATCAGTTCAAACTGATGTCACACTTGGAAATAATATCCAAGTCACTATTTTTGACAAACTTGGTACTATTGGAATTCTAACCAAACAGGGGGAGAAAAAGACTATGCCTGACGTTTATTATGTCGAAGGTCTGAGACACAATTTGATGAGCATTGGACATTTGTTACAAAAAGGTTATAGTGTCTACATGGAAAGAAATCATTATGTGATTAAAAACATGTGTCCAAGCAACTAGCTGATAGAAAAAGTACCAATGACAAGTAATCATTTGTTTCCTTTGAGGATAAAGCCAGACATGAATGCAAAGAAAATCAAGTTTTTCATGAAGGGAAAAATGAAAATTCAAAAGCTG
Source organism: Pseudotsuga menziesii (assembly GCA_001517045.1). NCBI lineage: Eukaryota > Viridiplantae > Streptophyta > Pinopsida > Pinales > Pinaceae > Pseudotsuga > Pseudotsuga menziesii. Next base: position 19,743 of record LPNX010622395.1, read on the forward strand.
CATTTAAGGAAGAAAGAAAAGAAGTAGACAAGCACCGTGACAAGGAAGAAAAGGACAACGATAAAGAATTACAAGTAGCATTTCAATCAGAGGTTCAGGATGAGTTCTGGTTGTGGCATTTCAAATTTAGACATCTAAATTTTGGTGGCTAAAGCTATTGTACATGAAGAATATGGTGAAAGGATTTCCATTGCTCGATAAACTAGAAAGAATCTATGAAGGATGAATTGTTGGAAAGCAACATAGAGAAACGTTTCCAGTCAAAAAGTCATATAGAGCTCGAACACCACTTGAAATTATGCACTTCAATATTTGTGGGCCAATGCAAACACCATCCATAGGAGGATGGAATTATTTTCTCACTTTTATTGATGACTTTATAAGAAAAACATGGGTATATTTCTTGAGACACAAATATGATGCATTTGTATATTTTCAGCACTCCAAGGCACTCGTGGAGAAGAAAAGTGGATACAACATTAAAATATTAAGGACAGACAGAGGCGGTGAATATGTCTCAAATGATTTCCTAAAGTTTTGCATGAAATCTTGGCATACACAAGAAATTCACTGCGCAGTATACACCTCAGCAAAACGGTGTTGTAGAGACGAAGAATGGAAGCATTATGGAGATGGCGCACAGTATGATGGAAGCCAAGCATTTGTCAAATGAATATTGGGCTAAGGAAGTGGAAACTGTTGTATACACCATGAACCTGTGTCCGACAAAGAGCACGAAGAACAAAGTCGCTCAAGAAGCATGGACAAGTATGAAACACAATGTTTCTCGTTTAAATATTTTTGGTTGTGTCACATATGCACATGTTCCAAATGAGCTAAGAAGGAAATTAGACAATAAAGGACAAAAATGCATTTTTGTTGGTTATTATGAAGACACAAAAGCATATAAGTTGTATGACCTTGTCGCAAGGAAAGTACTTATCAATTGTGATGTTCGATTTGTTGAGAATGAAGAACAGATGGAACCATCGAGAAGAATGCAAATATTTTGTCGACTATCGAGCATGATGGCATGACAGAGCAAGTGGTTCAAACACCACATGTAAGACAAAATGTAGCAAATTTGGGTATATGATATTTTGAGCTTTGTCATAGTAAAATTGTGTGGATGTTCATATAAAGTTAATGAGTGGTTAAGTGTTGACCTATCGAAGTGGAGTCATGTCAAAGTTATCTAGAAGTCAAACATATACTTTATATACCAAGATAACTTTTTAGTATTATAATCTTGACGAAGTGAGAGTTTAAAACTCCATCGCAGTAAAATCCGGTCAAAGTAAAACTACCTCGAAGCTATTTTGGTCGAAGTAACCTTGTCAAAGTTAACGAGTAAAAGAAAAAGATGAGGTTTGCCAAAAGTTAGTGTGTCCCGGTCCAAAGGAAAAGAAAATTAAAATATTTACCGCACAGTAACTCAAGTTAACTGTTGTAATTTTTCAGTGGATAACCAATCACGTCTTATAGCATAAAAACCTTTGATTGGGATTGTTTTTCACTAATATTTTGCGGTCATAAATACATACTATTTGAGATCTAGTTCTTCTTTTCTCTTCCGGTAGATGGCTCCTACCAAATCTATGGTCAATTCCCATCTTGCACCATCAGAGTGCAAGATTATAAATTACAAATTCAATTGAATTCAAAAAGAAAAAATAATCATCTCAACTTCACATTGTACTTATTCTTCACAATGTTCCTATTTTTGAATTTTTCATCCCTGATTTTGTTGCAGGTTTTGACGAGCGGAAACTATGTACTTGAATCTTCAGGCCTGATTTTGTTTAGGTTTTGCGAAGCGGCCTTGAGTCTTACATAAGGGAAAATGAGATGGAAATAAATCGGCCTTCACCAAAAACTCTGGTGCCACCCCACCAACTATCCACCTTCTCTCAATTTGCTTCCATGATTTTGCAGACAACCTTCACAGTTGTTGGATTCCACCGAACTGTTTTAATAATGCAGCCACCCAGCACGAAAACCATTCATATTTCCAAACAATTTTCTTTTTTAGCACAATAAGAGAGTTGGATATTAACATTAAGAAAACGGGTTAAAATCATATCATAAAAAATTGGAAAGATGCACCCTTCAATGGAGAGTCAGCCTAGCATACTTTTACTGATGGATTGTGGAGAGAGACCCAAAAAGTAAGAATCCCTAGCTTCTGCAGCTACACAATTTCTTCTTCTCAAGTTAGCTCTGATACCATGTTAGATTTTTATCATCCAAGCTAGCATTATTATCTTAGAATCTTTAACTAAGAGAATAACATGCACCACAATAAACACAAGAGACAAGAGACACAAAGAATTTTCCTCAGGGAAACCATAAAGGAGAAAACCCCACAAATTCCTCAGAGATAGAATCAGCACCAAAAGTGAAACTCAAAAACATAAAGATGATCTCCCGACAGCAGTAGTCTCTCTCTCTGATCACGACAACTTCTCTCTCACTCATGCGCCCCAATGAGTGAGTGTGTGTGTGTGATAAATAGAAAGGCTCACTCTCTATTTATATTCTTTTGTTCACTTGAAACCCACTCCAACATGTTGGCCTCACTTAACAATTACTTACTAGAGCCGACATCTCTAGGAGTGTCTAATAACCCTAGTGCCCCACAACTTGTGGGTACTTTGCCTCCTCCGACCAACAAGGAGGGTTATCCTTAACACAATGGTGGGGACTATTTCCCCAACTTACAATGACTCACCTAGGGTTGTCTTATCTATGTTAGTCTAATAACCCTAGGTCCCCACAACTACAGGGAATTTAACCCTTGACCAATAGGAGGGTTACCCATAATGACTTGACATGACTTGTTTACATTATAGAACCTCCCGGTAGGAACATCAGGGCATGGCATGACTCAAATACATTACAGACACATCCCAAAATAAACATCGGGGTAAAATACATAAGATATATGGATGAATACATTCTGAAGTTACAAATACATCAACAGCTGTAAGGGAATCAACGACTTTGGTTCAGAATGTGTGGACTATTTCTTGCATGGTTGGAATGGTGTTTGCATTGGAAAACATGATCTACACTTATGTTTCTCTTTTTTTCACTATGTATTTATCACGTATTTATTGTCATGAGTGCATCGTTTTTCCTTGGTTGACATGGAATTTAGGTTCCTTTTACCTTGCAAGTAAGGTGGATGTAATTATTCCTCATTAGATGGATTTTTCATGGATGGTTACTGTCATTCTTTCTCTTTTTGGGAAAAACATCTAGGTTTAGAAGCGTTGGATTTGCTTGATCTGTTTCTATGCAAATAAGGACTCTGAAGGACATGCTCAGAGCCCAAAAGGAAGAGTAAGCATAGTGGAGCTTGATCCAATGATTTTGGTTGAATTAACAAAATATATTGTATTATTTTGTGTAGATGTAGTATTATGAATGTTCAGAATAATAGGGGAGCTTGAAAGCAGTAAATTGATGATGAGAAGCCACCTAAAACTTTTATTGAATGGAACACAAATAGAAACAAGTTTTCCAACATTCTGAATCCATTTTTTTGAAACTAGGCTAGGTTCTAAAATATGTGCAAATAAATGCATAAACGTTGGTGTCAATTACATGGATTGGGAATAAGGAAGTAGGAAGACAAGGTAAAATAATGGAAAAATACTGATGCATCTTCACTCTATCAACTTGTTTCTCCACTCTGATTGATTAAGTCAATGGTTTGGCAAATAATTTAGGGGCATTTCTATAAATCTAACTTTAAAAGAGTCTCCAATGATTTTTACACTAAATTGGGAATATTGACAATGGGGAGGTCTTTGGTAGAATAATTCAATGGAATGGTCCACTCAATGTATTTGGAGTAGTATTTTGTCCTACTTCAAAAAGTAATTGCCTCAACGTGTAACCGTTTTTGTGCAGACTCAATTGATAAGGTTAATTCAAATCATAGTAAACACAATATACATAGAAGAAATATGGGCTACCAGATTCAATAATGAATGACATACTGAATCAAAAATAAATCTCAATATTGTATCCTACAGTAATTTATTCCAATCTAGAAATTAAGTTTTCATATACTTTCCCAGCTGCCACAAACCAAAACTCTATGGCTAGATAGATATTCATTCTAAACAATGGCACCCATATGCTTCTCTATATCTGTATGAATGATAAAATGGAAAACCCAAATGTTTCCTCATTAAAAATCAACAAATATTTCAAGCAAGGAAACGTGCATGAAGGGTACAAATGCGTCCAAAATCCCCAAGTGAAATAAGCATCGAAGAGTGCAGTGTTAAGTCTCATTCTCCAAATGCCACAATGAGGCCACACAGAATATTATGATCAGGCTCGCAAAAGCTATTGTTCTTTCCATAAATGAACAATACAATGTGGAATTGGCTAGGGGGATTTCATGTGTGTGTGATTCATTCAAGAAGTTAGTGATACTACACCACTTGACAGGCACAAGAAATGTATTCAATGGCCATTAGCCAATGATGAAGTAGCTATCAATCTTGATTCTGCATTTATTTCATCTCTCTTCATGTACCCAATGAAGCATTTGTGTATCCATTGATGACAATAGCTTGATATTTGAAACATCATCTGATATTCTCACAAAACATACTCAAACAAGGTAATCTTCTAGGTTGCTTCTCTAAGAGAAGGTAATCTTGCAAGTATAGTTTCGTTTTACAATAGAAGGTTTCACACTTTGAATAGACACTTTTTTATTTAGCAGTCCCATAAACATGATTTAAGTAATTTGTTAGGAATTATTGTCATACCTAACAAGTCTTGATCCGAATCAAGTGTGTTAGAATATTAGCTGATAGTATGGCCTGAGAAATTGCTCTAAAAAATTTGTTCCAATAACTTATTGAAGGATATCTATTGGTTGTCGGACAATCATTGGCACCCAATGTTGAGGGTTATGGGAACAATGTTGCTTGTGCTATCAGTGTGTGCTCTTGATAGATAACCAAAGGGATTTTGTGGTGTGGTGATGCTACTGTTGAGCAGTTGAGATGGGGGAGGTCAACAAGAATGGGATATGATGAGTCATAAGACAAATATCATATGCAATCTGGCGTTTGCAGTTCCTTCTTAGCCATTAAAAATCCATTGTGTTTTGGAGGTGAAATAATATGATCATTGCAAGTTTGATTGAGGATTTACAGATAAATCTCATAATTTCAAGATGACGATCTTTACTGTATCAGAATTACCAAAAATATGTTGAATTCATTTAAGGATGACATTAGTTGGCATGCTTTTGATAGCATAAAAACTTTTACAAAACATAACAATATGTTATTTTAATTTCTCACATGTGTTCTCTCATCATACACAGAACACATTAGAACTTTGAATTATTGAGAAGTAGAAAAGATAATGGAGAGGAAAGAAAGGGTAGTTTGACATGATTATCCATGTGATCATCAAGCTACGAGGCACAATTTGGTAACTAATTGCCTTGGATATAGTAATATTTTCAAGCAGAAGAGCTCTTGAGAATCTTCTTCATATGAGGCCTTCCAGCTTGTAAATGGAGGCCTCTACAATTCCTGTAAGTGCCTCCTTATTGTGGGATGTAACTAAGATTAAGCTATCAGAATGAAGGATGTCCTTTAAGGGTGAAAATAGTACACCTAGTCCTTTATGGGTGAAAATAGTGCACCCAGTTGCTCATCATTATCCACATTATCTAGAATAATGAGAACATGATAACCCCGGAGAAGGTATGAAAGCTTAGCTATACTGTCAGGGATGTTATCTATATTCAGATTCAATGAAGTCAAGTCCTTGAGCAGTTTATTCTACAAGCAAATTAAAGACATTTCTCTCACATCAAACAAAACACATGATCGATCATATCCTGACTTGTTGTAGTTAAAAAAAGTTGTTTCCAATTCCATCTTCCCTACTCCAAAAGGGCCTACAATCCCTACAACCTTGGACACCTCTCTGTGTTATTGCTTCTCCAACAATACTGTTTTTTGAAAATCCTCTAGCTTTTTATCCAGTCCAATCAGATGTGCCACTACATGCAATTGTGGAATTTTTCCAATAATATTTTTCTTTACCTGTTGCACCACCCAATCTAGGAGCTCTCCTTTGTCGCTGGTCGTTCAAATTAAAACAAGCCAAATATGAATATAAAAATTATTTATCAATACAATAATGGTAATATGGACAATGACAGTTAGAATTCTCACTCTTTCAGCTCAAAACTGCTTATGTGTGAAACACGAGAAAGAGTGTCTTTCCAATCTTGAATATTGGGCTGGTATCTTTTCTCCTTTTTCAGGCCAAAAGTGCTTATTTTTAAAACATTATAGAAAGAGCCTCTTTCCAGATTGGAATGTTGGGCTCCTTTTCAATATTGCAAAGGGTTGGGCCATACACTTTATTTTATTTTGACCACCGCATATCTGAAGGGTGAACATTGTGAAATACTAGAATGATTGTAGTAGCCCTCTCATCCATCGATTTCAACAATATCAGAACAAGCTATTTCAAACACCATTTGGATTCGGCATATCGGGGAGATAAAATCGCTATATGAACAGAGGTTGTTGCAATAGATCATGTTATTTGAGGATTGATCTCTTCTCCAACATACATTTCTAGCTGGTCCAAAAATACTCTAAATCCTTGTGACTTGAGGAAATGATAAAGATGGCTAGTGAAGGTTTTCTTGACATCAACACCATGGTGATTTAAAAATACCTAGCTAGCGAAGGCCCCTACAACTTTTGTGGGAGTGAGGTTTAGAACCATCATCAACCAACAAAATGTTTGAGGACAATGTAGGATTCTTAGGATAAAGTCAATATGTTGTGCTATAAAAATGATTACCTCAATATATGTTTGTAAAGTGGGGATCCATATGCATCGTGTACATATTTTCACTCTTACATGTATATGCGACTCGAGGGAAACCCACTATATTTTTTTTCAAGAGGAATATATCTATGCCTTTCTTAAGAGAATAAAATATTGCAACATTATCAAGAAATATATTATTCTTTGTTAAATTTGAAATCTACTTAGCCTCATATATTGCCAATATATAAAATAAAACATGGTAGCAATCATCATATATTTCCAATATATAGAATAAAACATGGCAACAATCAATACGAGATCTTTTAATGCACCTTGACAAAGTTTTGGAGAGTCTTGGTCAACCCTCATGAGGAGGTGAACACATCTTTAATCCCAACAAACTACTATCCTTTTGTTTACTTCTTTTCCTACTTATTTTTGTTAGTTTTCACCTATCTTGCAATCTCAAAAGAAGTTGGAGCTGTCTTCTCATCATCCATTTAGTTACTTCCAGACCCATTTGTAAACCATGCACTTTATTCATCAAAATCTAAAAACAAAGACATGGTGCATTTTTCAGAATTTGGGTGTTGTGTATTTTTTTAGATTATTGCCTAACCCTTTGAATTGGTACATTTTTTCTTTCTCATTAAAAGACTGATTGTAATATTGCTAAAAGGGTTGTAAAATCCATCATTACATCGAAATAACTTTCCTCCTACCTACCTATCCCAGGGAAATAGCACTAGATCTAGATTCTACATTAGTTTTACATAATCTATTTTTAGAGTAATAAGATTATTTTAAAATTAATAGCTATATAATTGGAAATTGATAAATATCAATTACAGGTACCCTTCATCTGGGCGTATCCTTAAACATTTTGGCATCTTTTTAATAAATATGTCTGTCAAATCTCTTTAAGCGATGGTAGTTTTGCTGAAATTTGTGTCCAGAGTTTTATGATACTAGGTACCCATCGTGAATCCCTTCTACAAAAAATATCAAATAAGATTTCGTCAAGAATATAAAACCAAGGATGTCAAATCTCTTCCACAAGTACTAAAGTGTACTTTCTCTATTCGTATCAACCTACTGATCACCCTTGATCAATGTTATTCATTCCGAGTCTTCTTTATCACATTTCGGACCTTGTAGACTTCTTAGTCCTGCAACCTTGAACCCAAGACACTCTCACATTCAAGTACAAGGATACTTCAAAATGAATGTTTGTGTCTCTTATTTACATGCCTTCTTACTCAATTAGGGTCAACCTAATTGTCTTTTGCTCACAACTATTCATTATTTCTGTTTAAGATTGACCTAATATAGTATTTCCATTATCTGGAATATGTCTCTTTTTATGGTTACACAAGGTATTTATTTTGTTCCATTTATTTTAATACATGGATTATTCATTGTCCATTTGGTCCCCTTCAGTATGCTTCATAAGGCTGACTGTTTGTCCTTGAATGTTGAATGCACAAGTGCTCTTTTTCTTCACTATCTTCACAAAAATGCATGCTCGATGCAAATGGAGTCATGCAAATGGTTTCAATAAGATTAATAGATATTATTTCATTATATTTCAACCTTTATTTAACTTATAATGCAATCCATTTGTAGAAAATAGCATCCAAAGTCATATAATGGTCTAATTCTATGTTTGTAGGGCTAGTAGCAATCCATCTCACAATTATTCCCACCAAGAGATTAAGAATGTAATACAAGAGGTCTAATCAATTTCATTAGAATTTATTTTACTCGAGAAATGTTATTCCAATTCCAAATTCCTGTTGTGGTCAAGAAAATGCACATTGATTTCCTCAAATGGTCAAATTCTGCCTTCGGACAGTGACCTACAGGAAATGCATGCCCAAGTCACCAAAATGCATGCTAAATGCATAGATTTGATTGGATTGGGATAGAATTTGAAATATGTATTCCTTAGACCACAACACATACCCCTGAACTCAATTTTTCCTCAAATGAAAATTCCTCAAGGCAGCCTTAGGTCTACCAAATTGATATTTTTATACTTCCATCCTTGTTAACCAAACATCATAAATTTCATGTGTAGTCAATATGTCCCAACCATTAATGTCATCATTGTCTTGTTGGTATTGTCTTCTTGGTACAAAAACTCTTCTTGCCCATGATATTGACGATCTTGTCTTAATGCCAACAAATTCTAATAGAATTCTACAACCTTGTTCAATGTCTTCATGTTGACATCAATTATTGTCTTCATGTGGACATCATTGCCAACAATATTCAATAATTCCAATATGAATAACATCCCTTGGTAATAAGGTATTCATTAGATGTATTTATATTGATTGTATTTGTAAACATTTGTGTCATTTTAATATTTGTTATATACACTTATATTTCTTGATTTTTTGTAATTATAAAGGAATGACCCCCAAGGGAATTGCCCATGGAGGAAGAAGTGGTTGTACACGTTGTTTTGGAACATGGAGAGAATATTGAAGATCAAGTTAATAATGATCCTATGGAAGAAAACGATCATGCTAATCAAACAGTTGAAGAATATGGGATAAATAGATTGATCCAGGAGACATTTAATGCTAGAATGGATGATGATGACAACATTGATGGTGTTTTTGATATGCATGTACTTGAGAAGGAAATCCAACCTCTTTATGAAAGATCTAAAACAAGTCTTCTCTATGCTATGTTGCTACTGGTGAACTTAAAGGTTATGATTGGTTTGTCAAATACTTATGTCACATGACTCCTAAGTTATGTAATATGTTTTTTCACATTTGATAAATGACGATAAAGGTAGTCTTCTTTCCTATCTTTTTTTTAGTAGTTCATCTGTAAAACTTGGATGCAATATGTACGATTAATATTCTTTACGTTAACCAATATTGATTTTTTATGTTGTAGATTGTTAGGTGAATTTATGTTACCACCATCGAATGTTTTATCTCGCACATACCGATATATACATGCCATAATGAAAAATATTGGAATGGATTGTCAAGCTATTCATGCATGTCTTGATGACCATATTATGTATTATAAAGAACATGCATTGAAAGAAGAATGTCTGAAATGTAAAAAGAGTAGATATCGAACTGATCAAGTAACAAAACTACATGCAAACTGCATACCTCGTATAACCACAAACGAATAACACATTCATAAACAATAAATATAAAAATTTTGCAGTCCACAAAACAAGGTACTCTGTATTGCCACAAAATATTACTCATATTCCAAACAAATACGTGATGTTAAAAACCCAAGATCATCGACCAAAATCCCAGACTAAATTTGTTATCATTTCTGAAAGAAAATAAGGGGTTCCTCTCAATGAGGTGGGCCTTCATGATAAAATTCAACATAAGCATTGAAATGTTGAATTACTTTCTGGATTCGTTTTCCACTTGCATGGTAGCATTGCTCCAACAGATGCTTTCAATCTTTACTTTGTACAACCAGACAGGGAGATCTATGCTCATTTTCCAATTTTTGTTTAATAACCAATGATAAATAAAAGGACCTTAAATATTAAAGCAGAGCATTTATACTTACAAAAACATACAAAAAACTCCATATCATAGTCATCATTGTCCATCAAACAAACTCTATTTCTAATAACTTATCATAACCTACCCACACGACAATAACATACTTCAATCCATGCAATGCAACAGTTAAATAAGAAAACCCTAATTATAATTTCGAACAATAATCTCTTCCAACAAATTCTTTCAGCATTCAGTAGATCAGCAAGTACATATATTATGTAAATACCCTAAGTCTTCAAAAAAGTGCAAAAAGTCTCAAAATCTCCATAGCCTAAAATCAAATTCTCAAGCCCCTAAATGTCTCAAAACCCTCGAGGCCCTAAAATAAATTAACATGACAATTTTTTCCAGTTTTCGACCTTCTCAAACAGTATAAACCCTAAACAAATGAACAAATGCCCAATAACAAAAATAATAAAAGGCTTTCATTTCAATTACCAAATTAAAATCCTTTCTTCATTCTTCGGGGATCTCGACCTCTCCTTCGCCAATCTCAGTCTAGATATCCTTGGGATCCTTTCCATCCATGGTGCAACCAATGGAAAGGCATGTGCCTGGAATCTCCTTCACTGTCCCATCCAATTCCTTCGCCATGGACCTCGACTTAAAAACCCTAGTGATCTCAATGACATTGTTCAGGGAAATGTTTCCATTATGCTTGATGTTCTTCGTCTCCTTCTTGTCTCTCTCGGGCTCCTTGGAGGATTTGATGACCAGGGAAGTTGTGCTCAGAACCACAACAACCTTGGCCTGCCTGTTTTGAATGGTGAGATTTACCGTCACCCTCAAACCCTTCCAATGTTTTCTCGTTTACTACCACAACAAAACTCCTGATGAAGGATGGAGAAGAGAAATGAACAGACTTTACTAATTTTCAAGTATTGTTGTAATAACTTTAATTATGCTTCATATTTAAGGTTGTGATCAAGGCATGAATAATTAAGTGGTTCCACAAGGAATGAAAAGTTATCCCAAGCAATTCAGTAGACTCCCCTATTATGAGCATTTAGAAATTGTTCATTTATTTGATACAATGCACATCGGGAAGAATGTAACAAAACCATTATGGAAAATATTAGATGGAAGGAGTGACAAATAGAAAAATGTCAAGATTTGTAATGACATTAAGGAAGCCAATCATGCAATGAAAACTGTGATTCGTTCAAATGGCGATGGAGACCAAAATATATGTGCCCTTCCATGGTTATTGACAGAGGAGAAAAGCAAAGATGTAAAAGAGACTATTGGAAAAACTAAATTTTCCATTGGATTTTCTTTGAACATAAAGAATATCCTAGCAAAGAAAGGTGCGGGGTAAAAAATCATGACTAACATACCTTCATTAAGGTAATTATTTAGGTGTATATATTTGTATATTGGTGAAACATCTTGTTAGTGTTTTTTTGTCTACTTTGGGAATACCTAATGATGCA